>OV651815.1:24382304-24950853 GCA_927349885.1 Psylliodes chrysocephalus | reverse complement strand
TGAAAAATACTAATTTAAAAAACCAATATGATCATTTAAGGCTTACTTATGTTAACAATACATTTTTCAAAATAGAAACAGAAAACTATGATAATATGATTTCATTCACTAAGTTAGCTATAGAGGAAAAAATAGAAAACTTTAACGTTCATTTTAAATTAAGTAGAAACAAAAGAGTTTTAACAAATGGGTTCGAAACAATTTTAAAAACCTTAACAGGAAATTTACATACAGATGACGGGATAGAATAAATAACATTTTAAATCATCTCCAAGGAAACCAAAATAATTTGCAAAATCAACTTAAAATGCAATGCTCTGTAAGTTACGAAATTATTAACAATTTTAACACAACCATTCACGATATTCAGCAAAATGAAATAACTTTAAAAACAAAATTTTAGAAATTAAAAATATTGTTGAATTTCAAGCGAATTTCCTATATTTAAAAGATTTGCTTAATCAGCTACTAATAATACATAATTCAATATTAAATACTATAAAGGATATTAAAAATTCACTGACATTTTGCAAATTAAGAACGTTATATCCCAGTATTATCAAATGAAAAGAATTATTCATAGAACTTACAAAAATTGCAAATTACTATAAAACTCAACTATCATTTAAACTTTTAGATTTTGAATTATTAACTAAAGTTAGTTGGAAAACAATGAAAAATCTTATCAATTTCTATCAATTTCGAAAAACAATTTTATTTAACTACAAATTACGAGTCAGAATTTGTAACAATAATTCTTAATATAAAATTTCTTTTAAAATCAAATGATAATTTTATAAAGCCTCTAAATGATATTTGTACGCCTGGTAAAATATATCAATGTTCCAATCACCTTCAGTCCAATATTAATTTATCCTGTGAAGAAGAAATCCTTATTAAGGCAAATTCAAGTAAATGCCAATGTATAAAATTAGAAATCACAGAAAGCCATATAGAAATTATTTCAGAAATTAACCAGCAAGTTATTTGCTTGTTTATGGACAATAGGTAGACTTTTTAACAATTATAATATAAATATATAAAAAAGCTTTTAGTTTTTTTGGTATTTTGCCTTTAGCCTCTTTCATATTAACTATTGTATTCTAAATTTAAATTTCAATATATTTTCCACAGTCATCCTCTTGTTTTAAATTGTACTCAATGCGAATAGTAAAGGTGGTATAATTCCTTAATTCCACACAAGCTAACTTGCTTCTGGACATCAGATATGATTTTTTAGGGGCTTATCTCACACTCACTATCCCCAACACTGTGTTATGTCACTTTGTTTGATCTCTTTTAATTGTTAAATTGTTCAAAATTACCTTCTCTTTTAACTTTTGACTTAAAAGTCTTACTCAGATTTTATTTTTACACATATTTATAGAAAGAGTTTTGCATTTAATAATTAAAATTTTTGCACAAAATACAAATCTTTCCTTTTTAATCTAAACTAGTGCACACAGCCCTCAACCTTTTTTGGTTATTTTAATATATAAAATTGTTATTTTAATTTAATAACCTCTAAATTCCTTTTTTTAAGTCATATGTTTTGAAAATAACATACGAAAGTAAGTACTCAGAAAATCTTATTACCGTAACAGAGTCAGTCTTTACAGTAATTACGGTTTGAATTAAATAATTATGCACAAAAACAAATGTAGTAGTATTCGAAAGCTAGGTCTTCCTCCACTACACCTTGTGGTGGAGAAGGAGGCTATGGCGGCGGCATACAGGCTGTTTACTAATGGATTTGGATGGGAACTTTCGAGAAAAGGACGCCACACAATGATATTAGAGAAATTAAAACAAAATCCGGTACTAAGAATGCCATCGGATAGAACGCCCATTATTCACGACTTCAGGAAACCTTTTGATATTCAAATACCAGAAAGGGCCAAAAGCCGGGGAAAAAAAGGAAAAAACAAAACGAATCAATCTGGTATACAGACGGTTCGAAAATGAAAAACAGCACAGGAGCTTGGATCTAACATGTGAACTCAGGGAGGACAATTAGTTTGAACCTGGGGTCACTGACAACAGTCTTCCAGGCTGAAGTAACAGCAATAAATGCCTGCGCCAAAGTTATGCTAAATGACTCTCTTAGAGATAAGAGAATCGTTATCATGACAGACAGTCAGGCAGCCCTTAAAGCACTAAAAAGGGTAGAAGTACAATCTAAATCAATATTTGATTGCCAACAATCCCTCCAGGCTCTAGCAGAACATAACAAGGTTACCCTTGAATGGGTGCCAGAACATGAGGGAGTATTTGGAAACTAGAAAGCAGACCTCCTAGCAAGGAAGGGAGCGGAAAAAACTCTTATTGGACCAGAACCCACGTGTGGTATCTCATACCAACATGTTAAATGGGTGTTAAAGGAACAAATAGAAAGAGAACATCATAGGCTCTGGATGGAACTTCTGGACTTAGACAGTCCAAAAGATTCATAGAGGGGCCATCCACGAGCAGACAACAACAACTGCTAAACATTAGCAGAAGCGAACTCAAGGCCGTAATAGGACTCCTTACGGGACACTGCGGCCTTAGAAGACACCTAAATCTCTAAGGGATATCTGATGACTCCCTATGCAGAATATGTGAAGAGGAGGACGAAACTCCTATTCACATACTATGCCACTGCCGGAACCTTAAATGGGAACGGAATGATACTTCGGGGTACAATATCCGGAACCTGAAGAAATCGCGAAAGCGCCCATCAGACATATTCTTAAATATATCAAGAAAATCAATTTGATGGGATAGAAACTGTGAGGGGTACAATAAGCCTAGAGCTTCAGTACAAGTGGGCTTTGAACCACGTCCTAATTTAGATGATGAGATGATGATGAAAGGTGGTATAATTTCTTAATTCCACACAAGCTAACTTGCTTCTGGACATCAGATATGATTTTTTAGGGGCTTATCTCACACTCACTATCCCCAACACTGGGTTATGTCACTTTGTTTGATCTCTTTTAATTGTTAAATTGTTCAAAATTACCTTCTCTTTTAACTTTTGACTTAAAAGTCTTACTGAGATTTTATTTTTACACATATTTATAGATTGTAAGTTTACATTCACAATTTTGTAGATAAGCACTGATGATGGCACCATGTCGAAAAAGTTTTGCATTTAATAATTAAAAATTTTGCACAAAATACAAATCTTCCCTTTATAATATAAACTAGTGCACACAGCCGTCAACCTTTTTTGGTTATTTTAATATATAAAATTGTTATTTTAATTTAATAACCTCTAAATTACTTTTTTTAAGTCGTATGTTTTGAAAATAACATACGAAAGTAAGTACTCAGAAAATTTTATTATCGTAACAGAGTCAGTCTTTACAGTAATTACGGTTTGAATTAAAAAATTATACACAAAAACAAATGTAGTAGTATTCAAAAGCTCTAAATCGCAAAATGCTCTTTTTGGACAACCCCAGGTTGTTCCAACAACGTATAGAACCCACTCACCCAAGGATCTGTACAAACTTGTACAAGGTACAAAGGTGACAGAATGGGTACTATAAACTAACATGGAGTAAAACACAATAAGCCAATAGGCTACAGTGTTATTCGGAGACATAGTTAGACGAGCCCAGGGAAAAACAAAATTCTCAAATCAATCCCCGTATAATTTGTTATTATTATATAATATTTGCATTTTTACTTTCCTATCTGTATACAGATATAAGGAAAGTATAGGAATCATGATTTTTTTCGACCTCGAGTTTTCGACGGATTTTTACGTTTTGAGGTCCCCTGAATCCGTTTTGACTATTTTCGCGATGATGTCTGTGTGTGTGTGTGTGTGTGTCTGTGTGTCTGTGTGTCTGTGTGTGTGTGTGTGTGTGTGTGTGTGTGTGTGTGTGTGTGTGTGTGTGTGTGTGTGTGTGTGTGTGTGTGTGTGTGTGTGTGTGTGTGTGTGTGTGTGTGTGTGTGTGTGTGTGTGTGTGTGTGTGTGTGTGTGTGTGTGTGTGTGTGTGTGTGTGTGTGTGTGTGTGTGTGTGTGTGTGTGTCTGTATAACGCATAACTCATGAACCGATTGTAGTGCTTCGTACTACATATTACTCTTCTCTCTGTCATAATTACGTTGATAGATAAATGTTATAACCTTAAACCAGTCATCTCCACTTTGTCATTTCGACGTTTTATTTTTGTTATGTGAATGGCACTTTAGAATGTTTCGTGGTGGCATGAGACTCAATCCTGTTTCCTGCTAATGTCATAGAACTTCAAAGTTGATGACATTGGAAGTCACATCTGTTTTTGATTTGTGGTGTAGTAGGTGGAAAAACAATGGAGTGTGTGGTAGATAGCTGTGAAAAGAAAAAAGAAAAAAAAAACAGCAAGAGACAAAAAACATCAACAAATTATTATTTTTATTTTTACATTTTTTAAAGTAACATGTTCTTGACCTTTTTAATAAAAGAATTTTAAAAAGAAATTTTAATTATATAGTTATTTTGGTACAGAGAATACCTATATAATATTGGTGACCCCTCGATCAGAACACAAAATTGTACGAGCAACGGAACGAGAAACAGTACGAGGAATTGTACGAGCAACGGTACGAGAAACGGTACGAGCAACAGTACAAGATACCCATCGGATTTCGGCGTAGAAGATAGAAATAAGAATCTCATCAGGTCCAGGTGATCAAGTCAGAAAATCAGATAGAACAACAACATCAGCAACATCTCTACGAGATATACTTCAAGGTTTTTGTTTTTTTTGCCTGCTATACCGCAGGTCAAGAGCGAAATATTGCAAGAGGTGAGTTTTGAGTTACTACTTAATGTTTTAAAGTTGCCATTTGTGTTTGACAATAAAATGTCGAATAACGAAACAGAGTCAGAGACTGGTTGTGTCGAAAATTTAAATCACATTAAATTACCTCCTTTCTGGTCATCAAAACCTGAATTATGGTTCAAACAAATTGAAAGCCAATTTTTTATTCATAAAATTAATTCAGATAAAAGTAAATATCATCTTACTGTAGCAAACTTACCGATAGATATTTTTAGTGAAGTTATAGATGTAATTAATAATCCACCAAATTCAAACATGTATGAATCCCTAAAAGGAATAATAATTAACCGATTGACTTTATCAGAAGAGGCTCGTTTAGATAAGTTAATTTCTAGATCAGAACTAGGAGATAAACGTCCATCAAATTTCTTTAGAGAATTATTACAAATCTCTGGAGACAAAATTATTGATGAGAAATTACTAATTAAATTATGGCGGAGACGTTTACCTGCAGTTATTGATATAGCTTTAACAGCATCTGGGAAAGACGACGTGACTGAATTATTGAAACTTTCAGATAAAATTTGGGAATCTCAAAATTCAAAAATGAATATAAACGAAATTCAAGGTCCAAGTACACAAACTGACAATACATTTTTAGTTAAATTTATGACAGATTTCAACAATTCTTGTCAAACTTTATTAAAAACAATCCTTGACAAACAAATTAAATTAGAAAACGAGGTAAGCTCAATTAAGCAAGAAAACCTGTCTTCTCACAGACGAAATGATAATCAGTGTCATTCTTGTCGTCACAGATCAAAAAGTAGGAACAGATATAATAACGATTCTGACAAATTATTATGCTCATATCATAAACGTTTTAAATTGAAAGCATTTAAATGTAATGGCCCACCTTGTTTATTATATGATTCATTTAAAAATAAATCAAAAAACGAATAAGATCAACTATGAACTGTTTGGGAGAAGGAAACATATCTTCAAAAAGACTTTTTGTTTTTGACAAAATCAATAATTTAAATTTTTTAATTGATAGTGGAGCAGAAGTTAGTGTTTTACCAAAAAATATTTTCAAAGGTAATGATAAAGATAACGATTTTTTATTAACGTCAGCATCAGGCAATAAAATTTCTACTTTTGGGAAAAAACTATTAAAAATAGATTTAGGTTTACGTAGAGAATTTCTTTTCGTTTTTATTATTGCTGATATTTGCAAACCAATATTAGGTGCTGATTTTCTAACACATTTTGGATTGCTAGTTGATTTAAAAAATAAGAGAATTTTAGATAACGAAACTTCACTAAGCTCAAAAGGTAAAATTATGAATATAGACAAAGTAGATTTTCCCAAACTTTTTATAGTTGAAAATAAATATACGGAAATTTTTAAAAAATACACTAATATATTTTCATCACCTAATTTTCATTTACCAATTAAACATAACATAGAACATCATATTATTACAGATGGACATTTACCTTACTGTAGACCAAGACGTCTAGATACACAAAAATTTAATATTGCCAAAAAAGAATTTGATAATATGATAGAATTAGGTATATGCCGTCCTTCTTCGTCATGTGTGACATCACCGTTACACATGGTGCCTAAGAAAGATACAGCCGATTGGCGTCCTTGTGGCGATTATCGTTTCTTAAACAAATTAACAATCCCTGAAAGATACCCATTATCGTTAATATCCGATGTTAACATTAAAATCCATGGATGCACCATTTTTTCTAAAATAGATTTAGTGAGAGCATATCATCAAATTCCTGTCGCAAAAGAAGACATTTTTAAGACCGCCATTACTACTCCATTTGGAGCTTTTGAATTTTTAAGAATGCCTTTTGGATTAAGAAACGCAGGAAATACGTTTCAGAGATTTATCAATGAAGTAACTAGAGGTCTTGATTTTATTTACGTTTATTTAGATGACATTTTGATATTTAGTAAAAACGAAGAAGATCATTTGAAACAGCTGGATATTCTGTTTAATAGGTTAGATTCTTTTGGCGTAAATGTCAATCCTTCAAAATGCATGTTTGGCGTCAAAGAAATTAATTTTTTGGGTTACAATATCTCTGCTAAAGGAATGTTACCTACAGAGGAAAAAGTTAAAGCAATAAGAGATTATAAAAAACCAGCTACTCTTAAACAATTGCAACGATTTATAGGTATGATAAATTTTTACCATAAATTTGTTCCTAAATTTGCTCAAATTATTTGCCCATTGCATGAATTTGTTGCTTATCTTAATAAAAATAAATTCAAAAATATAGAAAATTGGCCTGAGGAATACGAAAGAAGTTTTAATGAAGCCAAAGACGCGCTTATTAAAGCCTCTTTACTCGTACATCCACAAGAAGGTGCCGAACTATCGTTAACCACTGATGCCAGCAATTCATGCATAGGTGGTGTATTAGAACAAACTATAAATAATGTTAGGCAACCATTAGCTTATTTCTCTAAAAAACTTTCAAAATCACAAATCAATTATAGTGTATTCGATAAAGAACTATATGCGATTTACATGTCAATTAAACATTTTAGACATATGCTTGAAGCAATGGATTTCAAAGTTTTTACCGATCATAAACCAATTGAAAGAGCAATCCATTCAAAATCAGAAAAATCACCACGACAATTTCGTTATATCGAATATATTTTACAGTTCACTAACAAAATAATTTATGTTGGTAGCAAAAATGTAAGAGTGGCCGATTTTTTAAGTCGTATTGAAGAAGACGAAATCATAAATATCAATGCTAAAAAAGACGGAATTAAAGGCAATGATATTGCAAATTTTAATTTACATAAAATTATTTCAGAACAGAAAATAGACATAGAATTAGAGTTCTTATTAAAAAAACAGAATTCAAGTAATAAAAAAGGAAGAAAATTTTTCTTAAGCAATGTAGAGGTTGAAACCCCAAAATTGAATCTTTGGTGCGAAACTTCAAAGGAAAAGAGCAGACCATACATTCCTAAGAGTTTACGTTATAGTATTTTTTTAAAGTTACATAACATAGCTCATACTGGATGTAAGGCCACTGTTAAATTAATAAATTCTAGGTATTTTTGGCCAAGGATGAATAAAGAAATTTATTCATGGTCAAAATGTTGTATTAATTGTCAAAAGGCGAAAGTGCTTAGACACACAAAATCACCTCTAGGAAATTTTAAAATTCCAGAAGGAAGATTCCAACATATCCACGTAGACTTAGTGGGTCCTTTGAAACCTTCAAGAGGTCATAATTATTTATTTACTGTTATTGATAGATGTACTAGATGGGTAGAAGTTTATCCACTTAAGAACATCAGTTCAGAATCAGTAATCAAAGTTTTATTAAATCAGTATATAACACGCTTTGGTGTTCCAGTGTATATTACTCATGACCAAGGCAGTCAATTTGAATCTAGTATGTTCAAAGATTTTAGTAAAAGATTAGGATTTCAAAGTATCCATACAACTACTTACCATCCTCAAGCCAATGGGATGATAGAACGTTTTCATAGAACACTAAAGGCATCGTTATCTGCAAAATTAATTTCGAATAATTGGTATGATGAATTACCTTTAATATTATTAGGGCTAAGATCTGTTATAAAAGAGGACTTACAATGTTCTTCTGCAGAATTGGTATACGGCCAAACTTTACGTTTGCCTGGTGAATTTTTCACGTCTTCAAATGAAGAGATAGATACTCATTCAATATTAATTAATTTGAGAGAAAATTTCAACAAATTAAGACCAGCTCCAGTTCAGGAACACGGTATAAGGAAAACATTCGTTTCTCCAGAATTAGAAAACGCAGAATACGTTTTCTTAAAAGTTCAAGGCATTAAAGCCGCTTTAAAACCTTGCTACGAAGGTCCTTTTAAAGTTATTCGTAGATCTGATAAACTTTTTACAATTTTAAAAAATAATAACGAATTAGTTATCAATATTGATCAATTAAAACCTGCATTTTTATTATCGGATAATAATGAATCTATAAAAGAAGTTAAAAAAGTTACATTTGCATTAAATTGAATAGTTCATTATTTTTAGTTGTTTCATAATTTATATGTTATTTTTTTTTTTTTTTAAAGAGGGGAAGTATTGTAGTGCTTCGTACTACATATTACTCTTCTCTCTGTCATAATTACGTTGATAGATAAATGTTATAACCTTAAACCAGTCATCTCCACTTTGTCATTTCGACGTTTTATTTTTGTTATGTGAATGGCACTTTAGAATGTTTCGTGGTGGCATGAGACTCAATCCTGTTTCCTGCTAATGTCATAGAACTTCAAAGTTGATGACATTGGAAGTCACATCTGTTTTTGATTTGTGGTGTAGTAGGTGGAAAAACAATGGAGTGTGTGGTAGATAGCTGTGAAAAGAAAAAAGAAAAAAAAAAACAGCAAGAGACAAAAAACATCAACAAATTATTATTTTTATTTTTACATTTTTTAAAGTAACATGTTCTTGACCTTTTTAATAAAAGAATTTTAAAAAGAAATTTTAATTATATAGTTATTTTGGTACAGAGAATACCTATACCGATATACAGAAAAACACCAAATTTTAAACTTAAGCTTTGTTTCAGCGTCCAATGAGCTGATTAGATTTTGGGCAGTGTCGGAACATCTGGGGGGGTACTTTATAGGTGGTCATTTTTATATTTTATGGAATATATCTGTTATTTACGTTTGGAGAAGAAAATTCTTCAAATAAAAGTTACTTCTAATATAATTATCTATAATTTTTGTTTTATGCAAAATTTTTCTAAAATGGTCCGTATTCGAGAAATTTGACAAAATGTAAAAAACATAATTTTTTATAAAAATTGTTTAAATAAAAGTTGTTTATAATATAATTCTCTATAATTTTTGTCCTATACATAATTTCTCTAAAATGGACAGTATTCGAGATATTTGAGAAAATGTGTAAATTTCGAAATTTGAAGAAAACTCAAAAACGGATAAAGGAAAAAACATTAAATTTTAAACTTAAGGTTTATTTCGGCCTGACGTGAAATGATTAGATTTTGGACAAAGTTGGAACATCTGGGGGGGTACTTTATGGGAGGCCGTTTTTATATTTTATGGAATATATCTGTTATTTATGTTTGGAGAAGAAAATTGTTCAAATAAAAGTTACTTCTAATATTATTATCTATAATTTTTGTTTTATGTCAAAATTTCCTGAAATGGTCCGTATTCGAGAAATTTGACAAAATGTGCAAAATTCTGATTTTTATGAAAATTGTTGAACTAAAAGTTGTTTGCGATATCGATTTCTATAATTTTTGTTTATACATGATTTTTCTAAAATGGTCCGTAATGGAAAAGTGCTAAATTTAAATTTTTCTGTATTTTCGTTTTCAATGAATATCTATAGAAAAATGTTTCGAGGTAGATGTATGTGTAAAATGTATATATTTAGTTTATCCTCTAAACATTTATAGAGATGCTGCAATAGATTGTACAAAATAACCGGAAAATGCCTATAATAACTAGATAGGAAAGTCATGTGTTGGACACATCAGATTTTTTGAAAAAGTGCCGTGTCAACCATACCTATTTCGATTTTAACAAAAAAAAATTAAGGAATATCGGAATTTGAATAAAAACTGGCATCGCTGTTTATGTGTTTCTACAATTCAGCGCTTTGACCTTATATTCACCTAGCAAGCGAACTTAGAAAAAATAGTTTTGAGCAAAATACCTTACGAAAGGACGTGCGTGTCTTAGAAATATAATGGCCCAGAAGTCTAAATAGGTTAGGTTTAAACTGCCGCCTTAAAGGATTTTCGTCAGCATGCGGTGGGAAGTGTACTCGTATGTACATGGAATGAATGTATTCGTTAAAAATATGCAACAAACAGTACCCTGTGTCGTTTGTTGCGTTTTTTCTCAACTTCAAGTACTAACGAACACAATGACAATCTTAATTGTCGAATGGCATCTTTTATTACAATAAACTTAAGTATATACCACTATTGACAATGCTGATTATGGAAGACTGGTGCGACAATATGAAACAACGAATGAATTCGTGCGGGGGCATTCGCCAGTGTGGACAGTAATGAACAAATGCACGCGCATGCTAGGACATACGTGCGGTTCTCGTTCGCTTCCATTCGCTTAGTGAGTACACGTCTTAAAGTGAATAAAATTTGTTTTTGTTGTGTTTTGAGCATGTGTCATTTGTTTTAACTGATCGTTCATGAAATTAAGGAAAATATTCATGATTGATCAGCCCTTCAAATAAATAAATATGATTTATCCTTTATTGAAAGTATACAGGGTAAAAACATTATATTATAATCTTTGGCGATTTTAACGCTCAAATGTTTTATATTGATAGTGATGACTCAAAAACTAGATTAGTTAAGGATTTTATAAATTTTCTAAATGGTAATCAATACAACTCCATTCTGAATCAGCATAATAGGCTTTTGGACTTAGTTATCGATAATTTTAAATGTCAAGTTACCAGAGATTACTGTCTCCTAACTAAGGACACTATCTACCATCCTGCACTTAACGTTTGTTTCAACTTAGAGACATCTGAATCATCTAACTTCACACTTGATTTCTCCTTCACAAAGCTTAATTTTAAACGTGCGAACTATCCTTTATTGTATAATAAGCTACAAGATGCAGATTGGAATAATATAGAGCAGTATTAAAACATTAACAAGGCATGTGACGTATTCTATGAAATTCTTACCAACATATTTAATGAATGTGTTCCCACATATAAACAAAAACAGTTGCGAAATTCAAGATATTACCCGCCTTGGTTTACCAAAGACATTATAAACAATATCCGTTTAAAAAATTTTAGAAAGTGATAATTATTTACAAACATTTAAAAACTTAAGATCCTTAATCAAGCTACAAATCAAAACGTTTTATGCAGCCTATGTTCAAGAAATAGAAAGAGAGGTATCATTAGAACCAAATAAATTCTGGGCATTTATAAATAGCAAAAACAATAAATCTAGAATTCCTGGCAGAATGCAGTTAAATAATTCAGTCTATGAAATGTCTCAGTCTATTGTAAATGGCTTTTTTGAATTGTTTTCTAGTGTTTATTTACCTCCTAATCATTTACTCAATTTCGAATCAGTCTCTATGTCTAATTTTCATATTTGTATTTACTCAATATCTAAAACCGATATAGTTTCAGCTTCAAAAAAATACAAATTTACGGCGAGAGTAGATAATGTACCAAGTTTTGTTGTCAAGGACTGTTACTATCCATTTGCCAAACCTCTTTGCTTCTTGTTTAACCTAATCTTAAAAACGGAAACTTATCCTGACATACCGAAAACTGCAAAAAGTTGTCCAATTCATAAATCCGGTGATCGCTCTGCTATAGATAATTACAGACCCATAGCCATACTCTGTAACTTTGGGAAAGTGTTTGAGATGATAATTTACGAAAACGTCTATAATAAAGTGAAACCATTAATTTGTAACTTTCAGCACGGTTTTATGTCAAAAAGATCGACTGTATCTAATTTGGCCTGTATAACACAGTATATATTAAACACACTTGTCGGTCAAGTAGATGTTATTTATACTGATATAAAGAAAGCTTTTGACCGAATCAATCACTATCATTTATTATCATAGCTCAAATCTGTTAGTTTTTCGAATTCTCTTTTGAAGTTAATGGATTCATATCTGCTAAATTGATACCAGTTTGTAGAGTATGGTGGCTCTAATAAATATATTTCAATGTACGGTGTTCGTCAAGGGTTTAATCTGGGACCATTACTATTTCTTGTTTTTATAAACGATATATCAAGTATATACCACACTTACTTTTTGCCGACGATTTAAAAAGGACCCCGCAATAATCTTATGGAAATTGGGTTTCTGTCAAATTGTCTGAATTTTTGATATGTTGTAGATTTTGTTATCCTGAACAAAAGTCTTCATGGGCACAAAGTGCCAAAATGAATATTTTGACAGCTACTATTCATTTTCAATACTATTTACAGATGTCAAAAGCATATTTCAATTATTCTAATATATAGGGTAATGTTTTTGAGGTCACTGGATTCAACCCTCATGTCAGATTGGACAAATTGACAGTTGACAGCTGTCAATTCACTAGAATAGAGAAGTAAATATTCTCTGTTGACATTGAGAGTTTGGGTTTTTAAAGTCGCTGAATTCAATTCTCATGTCAGATTGGACAAATTGACCGTTGACAGCTGTCAATTCACTGTCAACGAAGAATAGAGAAGTAAATATTATCTGTTGACATTGAGAGTTTGGGTTCTTGAGGTCGCTGAATTCAATTATTATGCCAGATTGGAAAAATTGACAGTTGACAGCTGTCAATTCACTGTCAACGAAGAATAGAAAAGTAAATATTTTCTGTTGACATTAGGAGTTTGGGCTTTTGAGGGAGCTGAATTCAATTCTAATATCAGATTGGAAAAATTGACAGTTGACAGCTGTCAATTTATTGTCAAAGTAGAATAAATATTAAAGAAATTATTTTTGAGCTTAGAATGATTTGTTTTGAGCTTGCTAAATCCAAAGCTGATGTACAGTCAGAGAAAATAGTTTACAGCTGTACATCTATTTACAATGAGTGTTGGTATTAAAATATGTTTGACTTAAATCTTGCTATTTGCAACATTTCTATGCTTTTTAGATCATTGAATTCAAGTAAGTCATAAAATTGAAGACACCGTAAGTTTACAGCTGTCAACTAGGTATGATAATCTTCACCAAGAGAATACCTTTGTTTGAAAGGAATATAATTATGCCCCAAATATTTGATGTGTTTCGATCATCGCTAGTCATTGGGTTCTTGAGAGGCTTCGTTTATTTTGGTGTCAATTTGTCCAATCTGACATGAGAATTGAATTCAGCGACCTCAAAAACCCAAACTCTCAATGTGAAAAGAGGATATTTACTTTTATATTCCTCGTTGACAGTCAATTGACAGCTGTCAACTGTCAGTTTGTTCAATCTGACATGGGAATTGAATTCAGCGACCTCAAAAACCCAAACTCTTAATGTGAAAAGAGGATATTTATTTTTATATTCCTCGTTAACAGTGAATTGACAGCTGTCAACGGTCAATTTGTCCAATCTGACATGAGGGTTGAATCCAGTGACCTCAAAAACATACCCTATATATTAGAATAATTAAAATATGCTTTTGACATCTGTAAATATTATTGAAAATGAATAGTTTTGCAACGGGTCAGGGGAGCTTCGGCAGCTCCGTAGCTGCCAAAATATTCATTTTGGCACTTCCATGGAGACTTTTGTTTAGGATGACAAAATCTACAACATATCAAAAATTCAGACAATTTGACAGGAACCCAATTTCTATAAGATTATTGCGGGTTCCTTTATATTGAAATCAAATCCGATGAAGATTGTTTCTTACTGCAAAATGCATTGAATACAATTTATAACTGGTGCCTTGTTAATTATCTACAGCTGAACTTAACTAAATGCAAAGTAATCAGAGGAGTGGCACTCCGTATCAAATTGCAATGAAGAGAACGAAAGAGAAAGGGAAGAGAAAAAATCCCTTCTCTTTTTTTCCGAATCGAAATTTGTACTCTGTAGCAATTTCTTTATTTAATTCGGAGTGAATCGGGAGTTTCCGTCGCGAAGAGAAATTTCTAAAATAACGAATCACTCGTTCTAAAACTGTTGGCTTCACTTCTATTTGACACATTAAATAAAAAAAGAAACCCAATTTTTTACATAAATTTGGATTTGTTTTGAACGTGGAATTTCTTAAAATAGTATTACGCCATTGATTATTTTGGATCAAAATTCTTTTTCGACTGCTTTTTAATATTTTTATTTACTACTAATTCAAAGCAGATCCTGTGTTCAAAAGTTAGTGGAGAAAATAAAAGTGATTTCAGATTATACCAGTAATTTGACTTTTTATTTAATGAAAACAAGTTTATAATTTATGTAATTTGTGTATAATAGTTATATTTTAACTTTAAGATGAATCCTGTCATAAGGCATGTGATGCAAGAAGCCCAAAATGATTAACAAAAATATGAACTATGCATTGCTAAAAGGGTAATGAGGAATGCAACTGATCCATTCGGCCTTCCTGATGTTAGATTCAAATAATTATTTAGACTAAATAAAGATTTAGTTTAGAATTTGTTTAATAATTAATTACAAACTGACAATCCACATAAAAATAAAGTAAACTTAAAATGTCAAAACAAAACTGCCAAATCAAGTTCTTAATATAAACAAAGAAAGAGTTATACCCCTTCCATACATTAAAGTGAGACATATTCTTAAGCGACGAGGTCTTAACGATCTCTTTCCCAGTGACCATCGTACATATTCGGTTTAATCGTAAGTAGTCGAAGAGAGTTACAGAGTAGAAAAACGTCAAAAGACGCTCCTAATTTCATAGAAAACAAAATCCCATAATTTTCAATTACTCTCTTAACAATACCACCTTGGATAAATGTGTAACATTTAATGATTTAGGAATAGTCTTTGATAGCGTACATAAATTTAATATTCATTTTGCAGAAATTGTTTCTTCTGCATACAGGCTTCTGGGATATTTTATAAGAAACTGGGATAGCTTTTCAGATGTAAATACACTACGACTTATACGGAGTGGCCCAAAAGTCTGGAAACGGCCAATTATCTCGTAAATTGCTAATCCTAATTGTACAAAATTTGGGGTACACCTATTATGGGATACGGAGATTCAACATTTGATATTTGCAATGTTGCCAGATTTGCCGTTTCTCTTATATTATTAGTCATTTTGGTTTTTTAAATTCATCACCCTGTATATTCAGGCATTATTGGAATATCCTATTCAATACGAGTTCAACCATTTGTAACACATGATTTTATGTAGTCTAGAAGGTCTTAAATAAATAAAACAATCATGGAGAAATGTGGTAGACTCATTCTACCATCGATTAGGGTACTGTTCACACACAAATGCAGCACATTTTGAACACTTGATAAAGTAACCATTATGTTAAAAATGTTATAATCTTTTAATTGTTACGTTTTAATGTAGTTGGAAATAGTTTGTATTAAAAAATTTATTGAGACAATTAGGCGTTGCTAGACTTATTTTATTTATTTAAGACCTTCCAGACTACATACAATCATAAGTGTTACATATGGTTGAACTCGTATTGAATAGGAGATTCCAATAATGACTGATATACAAGGTGATGAATTTGAAAAACCAAAGTGACTAATAATTTAAGAGAAACGGAAAATCTGGTAACATTGCAAATATCAAATCTGGAATCAACGTATCCCAAAATAGATGTACCCCAAATTTTGTACAATTGGGACTAGCAATTTACGAGATAATTGGCCGTTTCCAGACTTTTGGGCCACTCTGTATATCACATTTATCAGAACTAAGCTCGAATATGCGTCATTGATATGGTATCCAATATATCAGAATGTAATTAACTATGTAGAATTTGTACAACGTAAATGCCTAAAATACATGTATTTTAAGTACAGTGGCTTCTATCCTCCTAGGGGTTTTGATCATACAGCTATATTACAAACATTCAATTTGGAAGCTCTAGCGGAGAGAAGAAACTGCACGGCTTTAACGTTTTTATACAAATTGTTAAGAAAAGAAAAAAAAAATAAAGACAAAAGAAAAAAAAAAAGAAAAAAATAGAAAAAAAAAACAAACAATAAAAAAAAATAATAAAAAAAATTACAAAAAAAACAAAAATAAACAAAACATTTAAACCATATTAAGTTCAGGTTATTTTAGTTATTAAGGTAAAGCAACTTTAATGTATTTGTAAAATAATAAAGTTTGTTATATGATATTTTTATTTGTTCACCTGACAATTGACTGGCCTGTTGGTTTATATCCAGTGCCACTAACTTTATTTAAAAAAAAATACATATTATTAAATAACAAAATAGATTGTTGCTGTTTGTTAAGCCAACTTAGGCTCTTGGTACCTCGAACTCACGCAAGACACTCTCGCATATTTCATTGCGTTATACCAAGAACCAATGTGCTAATTAAATCACCAATTTACAACATGAGCCAATGGTATTGGGCACCTATGTGATATATATTTCGACGATATAAAATCAATAATTAATTGTTATATGGAATCGTTGCTTTTATTTAAGGTACCTATTACATTTTATTTACTTTTCTTGGGCACTTGTTTGTATCTGTTCCATTTATAGTTTTTTTTTTGTCTTTTCATTAGCTTTAGTTTATTATTTGAAATTTTTTGTTACATTTATTTATATATTGTAGAATAATTGTAAGTATAATATTCTCTGTAATTGGGTGTGATTCCGTTGAGAACAAATGATTATTATTATATTATATTTAATTTTATGCTTGATATAAAACTGAAAAAGCTGCAATATCGAATTATCAGCATCTTTAAAAAACCCTATATGATATTAAATGAAACAATTTGGGTATTAAACAATTAATTTTAAGTAAGTAGGTTTTAGGTATTGTAGAAACATGTCATTATGAACGTTTAAAAGTAAAACGTAATATTAAAGTGGCTTGCATTTTCTATTAAGTATCCTTCCTCGGAAACAATTATTGGCCTGTTATATACATTATGAAGTTTCCTACGACCATTAAATTTTCATTTAAAACATAGCATGACCTAATTTACACGTGTAACATTACCAAGGCTCTTCTAATCTCATCCTCTGCGATGCGTATACCCTCAATGAGGTTAATGGAATAGAAAATCAAAAGAGGGCTTTAATTTTGAATCAAGATATAAATAAACGTATATATTCGCGATTTAAATTAATTTTCGCGCGCCTGTCATTTGTCACGTATAAGTAGGATGTTTGTTTATTTACGTGTTGTGGGATTTTGTATTTGTGATTTTTTAACTGTTTTTAGATAATTCTTATTATAATAGTGTTTTTGAGTTTCATTTAGTGTTAATTTAAGTTTAGTTTTCGTGCTTTCGTTATAAATGTAATATTTTTCATGTGTAGTATGAACTAATTTGTTGGAAATATTGACCTATTGGTTGCTACAAGAACATCTAGAAATATGTATTTACTAAACCCAGGACATGTTTCATTATGTGGTTTAAAGGACATATCAGGTACCAAACGTTTATTATTGATGAACTTTTTTAAAAATCTTACTATCCTTATTCTTATATCATGAAGTGAATTGTGTAGTACTTTGTATACATGTAAATGGTAATAAAACCGTCACAACTCGTATTGGAGTTTGATTCTAAACAACGTTTTGCAAAATTTCAATATTGTGAATTTGTAGATACCCATTTATCGTAAGAAACAAAATTTCATGACTTGCACTTGAAAAATAATGAATAGTTCAGTTTTGATTTTTACAATAACACCATATAGATTGCAATTTGCTGGAGAGGCTTTTACGCAGATTTCATTTTTAATTTAAATACTATCACATACTATAAGAAATAAACAAATTTAAAGCTAAAAAGTAACAAAAAACTCTAATTGTGATTGATATAAATTAAAATGTAAACAATGAACACGAACGCCAATGTTGCCAAATGATGAACTGATTTTGTCTCTGACTGATTTTAAAACTAAAATTAATAAATGAACTGAAATTTAAAAAAAAAATCAATATAATAAATCGATTTTATAAAAAAATCCTTAAATAAATATAGAGTATGATTACATATTACTAGACACAAATTTTGATTCTTAAATAAAAGGTCTTATCCATTTCTTCAAGAACTAAAATCCGACGACGTAACGAAATTTTGCTGCTTCTGGCAACACTGAACGTCATCCTACTTATAGGGACCTTCTACTAATTTCCTCCAGAGGGCGTATCACTTAGCTTGAATCGCGAATACTTGTAGCTTTTATTAGGAAAATGTCAACAAGCAAATTTTAGAAGAAGCAAAAATTGTCACAAAGTAGCACGATTAAAAAATATTTTTTTCAAAACTATAAAATATGTGAAAATTGTGAATTTATGAAAATCGAAATCCGAAAAGTCACAGGAATATCTGAAATATCAGAATAATTTGAATATTCGGAAACAAATCTCAAAAATATCCCTACGTATTATTAAGACTATCTCCGAAACCCAAATGTGCAAACAAATACTTGGAGATTTGGAAAAAAGTATGTTGCAGCCAGGATTCAAACCCGGACATCCTTGTTCGCTAGAACCCTTTCCTCTAGACCATCAGACGTTGATTGTCGAGATTCATAGATAAAAATTTGATGTGCTAGTTCGAGCAAAAACGGCGTTTAAGCTCGTTCTCAAATCTTCAAATTCATCTATATCATCGGTACATATGACAAATGCATTTATGCATACTAAGATCATATCGTCGTCTATTATATATTATAGAAATTAAGGAGTAACTTTTCAAAACGCATTATGTCCATAAAAATTTGTTTTCAGAAACAACAGAAAACAAATATTTTATATAATGCGTTTCGATTTAAACTTCATAATTTGCACTCAAATTACGTAGGGATATTATAATATTTGATTAATTTTGACTTTATACGAGTATAGTAAATCCGAAACCGTAAAAAAGAGAATTTTGTCTTTGGGTGAACATAATACATTTTGAAAAGTTACTCTTCAATTATGGATTTTTTCAATGGTTTGAGGCCAAGCTTTTAAGTCTATCGAATATATAGCAAATAGTCTAAAGGATCATTCCTACCACCAAATGTAACAACCAACTATTCTGAAGAACCATTTATTACAACTGATAAGTCGTTAACTACTGTAATCAATAGACTATTAAGGGATGAAGGCAGCACTGTCACCAGCCAAAAGGTACTGAAGTCCGGAAGGAACATTCATTCAGCAGTGGAAAAATCCCTTAATAACATAGTCAAGCGGCGCTTTGGCAACTAGTCATTAGACGTAGAAACGCCGAAGCTATGAAAATGCTCGGATTATTTCATAACTTGTTTGGATGGATAAAAAAGGGAAGAGGGAATAATAATAAATAAATAAATGGTAACATATTGTGACGAAAGTCTAATTTATTTAAAGTTTATTTATTTAAAAACACACTATTTACAATTTATTTCAGACGTACTATTTAATTTATATAATATTTGAACACTAACTAACAATTCTAATTTATTTCTTACACTTTTACTTTTCAATACAACGTTCTATATTAAACTAAACTCGGCGCTGATACGTCGTCTATTTATATTAGTCTAACTCCGCTACTGGAAAATGCTAGAGAATTCGCGAAGATGACTAAACGGCACTCCCCCGCCATTCCAGATGTTTCGAGTGATCAGCGGCAGACATTCGAGAGCGGTCCGGCTGTTTCCACACGTCAGCGTTGCTTCGGTCACGAGTTGATTGCGTGCGTATACAGGGTCGGCTTAGGAATTCATGACAATATGTTTATTTAAAATAATTACAAAACTACTAATAATCTCAAGAATAAATAATAAATTTTATGTAGGAAATAAAAAATATACGACTTGGGCACTATTTGATAATATGTACAAATATTTGATAATATATAACTTCCGAAAAGCCTCAAAACTCAAAAGTAAAAAAAAGATAAAGCAACAAACAACATTGTCAAAACAAAATTTATAATTATAAAAAAACAGTATGGAATTACATTGTTTTTTATTTGTTAATTATTTTATTTTTACCCTTTGAGACGAGGGAACCGAATTTCTCAAAAATAATATATTTTCCAAATGAGAGTACGCAATATAGTCCAATCATTATAGTAAGTTCACCTCGGAATTCGAGATACCCAGCTGTAAGTCTGTAAATACTTGTATATTGACACCCTAAAAGTTGTCTCAAAACCTACATATGGTAGGGTGTACGCATCTATTAAATTTCAAGGTCAAAGGTCACAAAAATCGGTTTTTTGCGCTTTTTTTGTAAATATCTCATTTCCTATGGGTTTTTTGCTATTTGTATTTATTATCAATATTGTAGAATACAAAATTCTCTAAAAATTTTGTTTAAAAAAAATTTTCATACGGTGAACCGTTTTCGAGATAGATGACGGAGAGCGCGCGGTCACAGCATCACTTCAGGTCAACCGGTGCCTCCGGTCGAAAACGCGCCATATATAGTTGATGAAATATCGATAAATCAATGATTATAAATATTTGTCAATTTTTATTAACTATTATATTATATTTTATCATTTTTTTTCCTAACCTATCCACTTTTTATTTAGTATTAATTTATTTAACAACACTTACCTGCCCATGTAATTGCAAAATTGTTAATGAAAATATAGGAATTATATTTGAATTTTAACCTAATTAATATTAATAAATTCTTACATGATGACAAAAAAAAACAAATAAATTATGAATTAATCTTTTTATTAAAAAATTTCATTCAATACATTTATTTTTATTAAAAGTAAAAAAATGGAATAAAAGGTACAAAAACTACAATTTATAATTTTAATAATCTTCTTCCTCTTCATCGTCGTCTTCCGGCTGCTGGTAAATTTCAAACTGGTCTTCATTATCGTCTTCAACGACATTTCTCTCAAGTTCTTCCATGATTTCGGGGTCAAAGGTTCCATCTTCGTTAATGTCGCTCTGATATGGTAGAGCATTGAGACAAGCTTGCCCATTACATTGGCCACAAGCTAAAGAGCATTGCAAGCCCGCTTTCCTGCATCCGCATCGCGAACCACAACCACTCTTGCAGTTGCAGAAAATTGTATTTAGCAAATCTTCTGGAGCAGGTGGTAAGATTGTCATGATAGGCTCCAGAAAATCGTTTCGCATTGCCCAACTCCATACCTGGGATTCCAAATCATGCCTTAACCAAGTTTCAACTTAATAATATACACGTTTGAAAGGTTGATGAGCAGCTGCTTTTGTTGGTGGAATATTTGAAAGCTGCACAGGTTAATTAAGTTTTGTAGACTTGACGTAATGCATATAACGAAGATGATCGAGACTTTTCACAGATTTCGGAGCATTATAGACTGCCAATAAGATTTGAGTTCCACTCTCTAATAATCTCTGGGCCGAACAATTTTCTTTCTCAAATGCTGCAGCTAGTTCATTCAAATTTGTCAGTTTCTCAAAAACTTTAAAAAATGATTTTTTCCCTCTTTAAAAAGCGCAGAAGTTGTGTCACAGCCACTTAATGCGTGCAGAAATAAAATATGTGTTTTGGAATGAGGATAATTATCAAAACTTTTAGTCAAGTATATCCCCGTTTTTACATTTCCTTTCCCAACTTTTATAAAGAAAATGTCTTCTTCGTAAGACAGTGTACGCCCAATTAAAATGACAAGTAAATCAATATCTTGTCCTATTATAACTGCGCAGTTTTTTCAGAATTTGATTCTTCAATTGCAGTTTCAACAATAAGAACATCAGCATTATCTCTGGCTTGTTTAGTAGTAATATTTGCAGCTTGTAATTTTTCAATTAACATATTAATGAGCATATCTTTGTTATTTCGATTTGATAAGAATTTTTCTTGAGTAACTGGTACAACTATTGTTTCATCTTCTCTGCTGCTCCATAGCTTTTACGTTCTTACTGTAATCTGAATTTTTTTAAACAAAATTTGTAGAGAATTTTGTATTCTACAATATTGATAATAAATACAAATAGCAAAAAACCCATAAAAAATGAGATATTTACAAAAAAGCGCAAAAAACCGATTTTTGTGACATTTGACCTTGAAATTTAATAGTTGCGTACACCCTGCCATATGTAGGTTTTGAGATAACTTTTAGGGTGTCAATATACAAGTATTTACAGACTTACAGCTGGGTATCTCCAGTTCCGAGATTCTTACCTAATTTAAGCTTAAATTACTGGACTAATAGTAGCATTTATTCGATCGAATACGTAACTTGATAACATGAATTGTGTAAACTCAAACAAATTTGATTTTATTCATGTTTGAGCTTGAAATTTTGCTTGCGACGAGCCAACGAGCGGACAAGCGTTTTTTTTCTGCCTGAACTTGCAATGTTCAAAACTTTATATATCAAGCACTGCATCGGTCGCGATTTCATTTGTTGCCAGATGCCTGATCAATAATTAATTTAGCGAAGGGAAAAGGTGCATGGGGTAAAAGATATCTGTTTTTGAAACTTTAGTTTTTTTGTAGTTTTACAGACTTGTATTTAGTGTTGTGAATTAAGGTTGAATTCATCTAAAATTTATTTTTTATTTTAGATTTATTAAAACATTAAAAACCAAAAACTTGCATTCTTAAAATCATAGTTAATTGAAGTAAATTCAAACAGAATAATTGTTAAGCACTAATATTACTATTTATAAAAATTTATACATTTTGAAATAAGTAATGTTGACAAAACACTTTCCATTTTTCATGAATAATTTGTCAATTTGTTTACTTATGTATTAATTTCTGTACAATATAAAGAATATCAGAAAAAAAGAAGAAATTGTCTGGATACTAAAATTTGCTGAATAAAAGAAAAAGAGAAGAAGAACTGGAAAATCGTGCCAAAATTACGCATTTTTTTCAAAACCCGAATCTATTTTGCCAAATATTAATAAGAACAATATTCTGAACCTGTACTTGAAACAAGTATCAGCAGCAGACAAGAAACTAATCTAAAAAGTGTAACGTTTTTAATTTTCCGCCTAAATAAATAATTCAACTACTCGCATCGACAAAATTTCTTAGCCCGCCCCTGAAAGATAGACAAACGGCCGTTAAAAGAATACACCTGTCTAGCACGTGGACAATCCGATTTAATTGGTCAAAAACAAAAGGACCTCCCTTCTCCCACGGCGAGATGCCGGCAGGAAAAGACCGGTAGCAAATTCTCTGTCTTAAGCGGGAAGCAGGGTAGGTGATTACTACCGTACCGTGTCAGTGTAGAAAATGCCCTGAAATTACATACCGTAAAAGTGCATAATATGTCTTGTGTGCTAATCAAGCTCGTAAGAAAAGCAGCAAATAAGTGCCTAGTATCAATTTAGTGTGGTGATGGTTTCCAGGCTAGTTTGTGCACTCCATTGCCCTGCCTGCGTGGAGTGCACATAAAAAATGAGCGATATATCGATACCGGTTACATTTCAGATTGAAAAGTAATTTGGTATTGACATATCTCCCACCTTTCGTATGCACTCAGTGCAAACCGTGCACTAGATTCGAAAACGCTATAAATCAATTTTGCCAAACAAAATTACCTATAAGAAAGTGAAACTTTTTACCAAAGGTAGATTTAGTTATCAATTGCATTTATTGATTTATGGTGGTGATAACCGGTTTAGTTTGAAGACCACTTGACTCACGCTTTGTATTTTTCAATAATGTTAGATTTTATGAAAATAGGTTGCATACTGTAACGAAGTTACTTTTTTTTTATTATTTAGTTAAGAAATATAGGATCCGTCGGAAAACCGAATTATTATTTTTATTTTATTTTTCGTATTCATCATTTAGCTTTAACGTTAAAAATTCGAGTTTTCAAACGTTTACTATATATTGAATCTTCCCATCAAAATTTTTTTATAAGTCAGCGGACGATCGCCTGCATTTCCCCACCTCAATCTTAGATTAATAATCGAGTTTGCACGACGAGTGGCGAAAATCACCTGTAAAACAAGCTGCACCGGCCAGATCTCATTATCTTTCCGCCGACGCTTGAGTTAGTAAGCAGCAATCCTTAGCAGTACCAGCCGCCTCCGATTAAACAAAACCCGTTCTCCGAGTACAGGTAAAAAAAAACTGATTTCTTATCGCGTTGTTTTTGGAAGTAAATAAAAGACACATTCCGATTTATACCGGCTTTATTTTCTATTGAATTTGAAATACCGAAATAATTAATATTAAAGCATTTTGCTCTGTTAAATATCTTTACATTTTTAGAAATATTTATTTTCATTTCTCGACTGAATTAATTTTTTTATTTTATTTTCTGATTTTGGATACGATTAAATTATTTAATGAGATAAATAGATTTAACGATTTAATTGCTGCCAGGTCTAGGTTAATTTTTTTTACAGTAGTTGATTCTTTTATTTCAATTTTCTTTCCTTTAAATTAAATACAGGGTGATACTCGTAATCAATTTAATGATAAAAAAAATAATGTCTGAAAACTAACTAGTGTTTTGTATGCGTGATTGTGTCGCTACACTACTAGTGATTAGACATTATCCGTGGATTATTTTTTTTTTAAAAGGGGGTCACGACCGAAAACACATTTTTTTTGATTTCCGTATAGAAAAGTAAATACTATCTGATACCTAGCTAGTGTTTTGTATGCGTGATTGTGTCGCTACACTGCTAGTGATTAGGTATTATCCGTGATAAAATTTAGTTTAATTTTCCTTTAATTAGTTTTTCGATTAAAGTTTAAAAGAAAAGAAAATATTGTCTGAAAACTAACTAGTGTTTTGTATGCGTGATTGTGTCGCTACACTACTAGTGATTAGACATTATCCGTGGATTATTTTTTTTTAAAGGGGGTCACGACCGAAAACACGTTTATTTGAGTTCCGTACAAAAAAAATAAATAGTATCTGATGTCTAGCTAGTGTTTTGTATGCGTGATTGTGTCGTCACACTGCTGGAAATTAGATATTATCCGTGGTGACATTTTGTCTTTTACTTTGATTTAGTTCCAAAAGGGTGGGATATTAGATGGGAAGTTAAACTAGTTACCTGGTACCGATTAATTTTATTTTTCATAATTGTTAATATTGAATTCTATTTCCGTATATATTCCCTGTTCATAAGTAAATGCTACCGTAATCCGATTTAATTCAGAACTCCGTGTTATTTGCTTTTATCTGTATATTTATCTAAATCACGTCTGATTGAGCTCCGACCTGTCAAGCCATCGTCCGCAACCGCTTATTTTTGTTATTTTTTTTTTGTTCAGGGTTATAACGACTCATAAGGGGGTGGGCTTTGAAATATTTTAATTTTTATTATTGTTATTAGCTTTCGTAAGCAATAGATGTATTAATTTTCAAAAATTTGGCTTATAATTGTGTCGACCTTTCCCTTTTTCTCTTTCAGCTTCGACAATTCTTTAAACGTAACAATAACGATTAAAGGCCGTTATTGTTACCCTCTTATGTGTATAGTCTTACATCAACGAGACCCCTGGAGTTTTTCCGTCATCTCCACTAGAAGCTACCTGTGTTGTGGAGCAAACCACATTAATAAAACTGGCGCTCGAGTACTTCCGAGTCCTAGGGTGTCACTAGTAAGGGTAATATTTTCTTAGAGGCAAGAAAACATCTTACAATACTTATTACCGAAAATTATCTTCTGCTGTTTACCTTAGTTACAGAGTGTACTTATAAACTACCGTATCGAAATACCGTTTGTGCTGTTTGAAGTTTTTTTATTACTGAATTTCCTAACGAAATTAATTTTGCTATTAGAAAAATTATTAAGTAATTAGGTGGTCATAATAGTTGAACCATTTTGCTATTACAAAAAAAAATGCAGTTCTTGATTATTTAAGCCATATAGATGGCGTAAGTTAATACAGGAAGGAAGATAATTTTGATAAATATCGAACTAAAACTATTTCTATGTTTGCGTTTATTAGATCTAAATTTAAGTAGTCAGCTCTTAAACATTTTAATCCGATTTATGATTGAATATTCTTGTTTGTTTATTGTATCTGGTGTTTTGCAAATATTAGTTGTGCTTTTATTTCAGAGCGTTTTCTGTGTACACCTCTAGCGACTAATGTTGCGATTAATCTGGTGTACACCAGGTGTTGGTTTTGAAACATACAAACTATTTTTTTTGTGTTCATATTATACCGGGTGGCGTTGAAAGTTACTCTTTTGATACAAACAATTTTTTGTGCTGATCTTTTACTTTTACTATGTTAATTTCTTTATTTGGGTGTATATATTGTGTTTAGTTTGAATTTACCTTTGTTTTGTTCAGTATCTCGTTATCAAAACTCATGTGTTTTAGTGAGACCAGCACACAGTTCACAGATGACTTTGCTTACTGATAAATATGATAGCTCTCATTTTTTTTATCGCGCAATTAATTTTTTAAAATTTTCTAGTGACGAATAATATACAATTTAATGATTTATTTGCTTTTCGCATGGTTTCGTAGTTTTTGGAATTTCTGGTGTCCAAAATAAGTAAATATTTCGTAAAAACATCTACCTTGAGACTCAATTCTGAAATCAAATTTATCTAAAGTAACAAATTTAACTTTACAACCTTTATCGGATACTCGATGGTCTAGTAGATTAGATTCAACTGCTTTAAGGTATCAATTTGGCTGCAGCGTTGGTCAAAAAATTTCAAAAATTTGAGTTAATTTGCATTCTTATATTGTGGTATAATATTTTAAGAAAAGTTAACATTGTTAGTAAAATTATTTAAAAACCGAACTTTGATGATGCTCAGTGTTTTAATCATTTAACTTCTTGAAAGCTTACCGCACCGATAAAGGTTTTAATGATCTATTGATTGATGCTAAAGAAATAACATCCTCCTTAGACATAGAACCTAAATTCAAAAAACAAAGAGGTCTAAAACAGCGAAAAATAAAAAATCTTTTGATTATGAATGTGTCGATGAACCGATCCACGACGAAACGAGATTACGCAAAAATTTTCTCGTGCACAAACGAAAAAGCTATCAAACGAAACCGATCATCATTTGCTAAAAGATATTTTTTATTGGACTTAAAAGACGAATTGTTATGATAGGAAATTTACGTAATAATATTTTGAATTTCTGCTACAAAAAATAAATGTTTAGTAATTAAAAACTACTTTAAAAAAAATTATTTTTGCTGGTTCTATATGTTAAAAAAAATATTTGCAACGGTAACAATTTTTTTCGTATAGCGACAAAACTACTTTTATTTAGTTGCATAAATGTATTTTTTTAATTGTAGCTAAAAATTTATTGGTGGTAGCAATAAATTTATTAGCAAAACACTTTTTAAATACAATTCTCTTATGATTTTTGATTTGATCATGGGATCATGGGAACAGTATCGCTTAATTAAGTAGAACTCCATTTTCTTGTTTTTGAAATTTAGATTTGTTTTTTTTTACAGTTCATATCAGATTATAATGGGGAAGACCATCACTTCACGACCATTGGACCGGGCGGACTTATCAATTTGGAAAAAATATACCGCACGCAAGCGGTCATGGACCATATATCATTGTGCCATCAACACTATCATAGTAGGAATCGTTTTACGCCTACGTACAGCCTCATCGAGTATCTTAAGTAAGTAAATCTAGTGTTTATTTGATGTACATGATACGAAGTAGATTTGAAGTACCAAAACTGATCATTATTATCGTAGTAATCATAAAAGCATGAACTAAAATACGATTGTGATAATTAGAAATATTAAGCAAAGAAAGTGAGGAGTATAGGAATAAGTTAAAAATTCTATGAAAAATAAAAACTAAAAAAAAAAATAGATAAATAAACTTTTAATAACTCCTGCACGTAGTGTAGGTTCAGATACGGTTTCCCGCATTTTCCAACGCCGCAAATCGCAACTCAATATCTGTTACCGTTTCTTATATGGATAAAACTGCTTAAAAGTGGACTCTTCTTAACTGGTTCCAATTCATATAAAGAGTAGTTCTCTTCTATTCTTTTTGAACATGGTCTTCCTATGAAGAGGTTCTCACGTGTTTGTTTCGGGATATTTTCCTAATAATTCTCCGAACCTAGTTTTTGATGAAACCTCGTAGTGTACTTTTTGGTTCTTCTAGTTTATTTCTAGTTCCAGTGTTTTTTCTGACCTTCTGGGTTTTATTTTTAATCTAACAATATCCTCGTTTCTTCAGTGCAGTTCCTTATGGCCTTAAGGGCTCACACCAGTGCCTTTATGTCTATATACCAGGTTTGTTTCTGTCTTTGTGCATTGGATTTCGTTATGGTGATCTCCTTTATATTTAGGATTAGAACTCTGAATGAAGTAATCAAGGAGTATTGCTTGTTTAGGATAAAATCAAAATCTTCGACCGAGCAGACCGACTAACTTGACATATTTTGTTTCCTAAGCCAAAAAATACAATATCATGCCAATCTGCTAAGTTAAAGTCCAAGTTGTAATATTTTTAAGAATTTAAATAATGTCAAACGATGATATTAAGTTTCAACTCTACTAAATTATGAAACCTTTTATTTACAATAGTATGCTCCCGTCTTTTATGGTTCGAGGGTTAGTTGTTGTATACTTATCCAGCGTTTGATCTTATAGACTCTTTTATCGCAAGATTAAGCCTTTCCAGATCCCTTCTATTATGATGGCGAGATAATTTGTGTAGGCCACTGTGTTCATGCCTTCGAGCATTTTTAAATTTTAAATTTCGTTATAAAGTACTTTCCATAATGTAGGTTCGAGAACCGACCCTTGCGGTATTTCAGTGTTGACTTGTAGGCTCTCATTTCTAACACATGCTTCTATGATGTTTGGTAGGTTTCTTTTTCCTACAGTGATTTCATGATCGGTTCCCAAGATGCCGTATTGAATGCGTTTTTAATGTCGACCGTTATTATCATCACCCGTTTAGTGTTTGATTGTTTTTTCCACTACTGTTTCGACAGCTTGTATGCTCGACATTTTTTTCCTAAACCCTTACTCTCTTAGTGATAAATCTCCTTTTGCTTCTATTTCCTTTACAAGTCCGTTTTTTATTAGATTCTCCAACAGCTTCCTCATTAGACTTAGCAGGCAAATCGTTCAAAATGGGGCAGCAGACTGGATATCTATTTATTTGCTCTTTCAAATTAGAACAACCCGTGCATATTTCCAGATCTTTGGGAACTGTTGTTCTCTGTATCGCATAGTAAAGTGATGGCAAGCCTAATAAAGCTTTCACTGCAGATAGGAGCTTTATTTTAAATACTCCTTTTATTCCGAGATAGACAATTCTCATTATATTTCTTTGCTGTATCTTTGGCCACAAAACCAAAGCTGCTTGTAACACTTGCTGGTCTCACCATCATGGTATATAATCAACAAACTATGTCTAGGTTTAATCTTTTTTTTTGCAAAGTGCTTATTATTGATGTTTCCAGTTTTCTTGCTTATTCCAGGTAAGTTTGGAGTCAGTTATAACCTAAACATCTTTGACTGGATTTTCTGCTCTTTAAAAATGGGGGTTAAGGGGGATTGGAATATTAAAAAAAACCCTAACTCAAAAACAATAAAATCTATCCACTTGAAATTTTAAGCAAAAATCAAGTTCTATAAGAGGAAAAAGCACTTTTATTTTGGAAAAAAATCTGATTAAAAATGTGGGGATTAGGAGGGGTTAAAATTAAAAAACAAAATCATAAATCAGAAACTAAAAGTGATATCAACATGAAATTTTTAGTAACAATCAATCTCTACAAGAGCATGAAGCTTATTGGTTCTGTAAAAATCTAAATTAAAATGGGGGATTAAGGGGGGTTGAAATAATAAAAATCAACTCAAAAACAAAAAATGATATTAACTTGAAATTTTTAGAAAAAAATCAAGCTCTATAAGAAGAAGAAGCTTTAATTTTAAAAAAAATCTGATTAAAAATGTGGGGGATAGAAGGGGTTGAAATAAAAAAAAAATAAAAAAAATCATAAATCAATAAACGAAAAGCGATATCAACATAAAATTTTTAGTAAAAATCAAGCTCTATGAAAAAAATACAAATTAAAATGGAGGGTTAAAATATTGAAAATAACTTAAAAACAAAAAATGATATTACTTTGAAATTTTTACATGGTCTATAAGGGGACAAAATCTATTGATTTTTAAAAAATCTGATTTAAAATAGAGGGTTTAAAAGAAAATTAAAATTTAAGTCATAAATCAAAAATGAAAAGCGATATCAACATAAAATACTAATTTTAAATCAAGCTCTACAAGGGAATGAAGCCTATTGATTCTAAAAAAAAATCAAGTAAAAATTAAATATTGAAAAAAACACAGAAACAGAAAACGATATTAAATTAAAATTTTGAGTCCATTATAAAATCTGAAAAAAAAATCTTAATAAAAATAAGGGTTTTAACTCGAAAACGAAAAATAATATAAACTTGAAATTTTAAGTAAAAATCAAGCTGAATAAAGGGAGAGATCCCTTTAAATTTGAAAAAAATTCTAATAAAAATGGGGCGTTTAAAGGGGGTTGAAATTAAAAAAAAAAAAAACATAAATCAAAAACGAAAAATAATATCAAATTAATTTTTTTAAGCAAAAATCAAGCTCTGTAAGGGGACAAAAACATTTGATTTTAACAAAATTAGAGGGTTAAGGGGGTCTGAAACAAACAAAAATCAGACAACAAAACGATACCAACATGAAATTTTTAGTAAAAATCAAGCTCTATAAGAGAATGAAGCCTATTGATTCTGAAAAAATCTAAATCAAAACTGGGGGATAAGAGGGGTTGAAATATTTAAAAAAAATCGCAACTCTTAAAAACTATATAAAATTGAAATTTTTAGGAAAAGGGAATGGTGTATTGATTCTGAAAAAAAAATTAATTGAAGAGGTGGTTAAGGGGGGTCTGTTAAACGGTGAAGAGTATATTATAGAATGCCAAGTATTATATATCTTTATTCTAGTTTATAATATGTAGTTTCATTCTTCCAAAACTTAAGTACCTATAAATCTGTACACTATAAATAAGACAAAAATATATAAAGTCGCATTAAATCACTTTCCAACTTATTACTTTTAATTTAAGAATATCAAGCTCCCTGTTGATCCCTTATATATCTACGTAATTTCATTTACGAATTAGGAATCAGCGCGTTTCAGCAACTAAACCGATTCGAAATTGAAAATAAAACCATTATTCTTCCAACTCATCGGCTTATTTAAAAATTCCGCCTGTATCAGGGATCCCATTGAAAGCGCTCCGGGGTTTTAGACGTTCCCCCATCAGCATCTCCACCTCGCCAATAAGGCCAAATCGAATTCTGAACGCGAATCCATGGAAGATTGCATGAAGCACTGATGCACTATTAGTAATCTCGTTTTAAAATTCAAATCGTTTCTCCTTGATTTTCAAAGAGGCTGTATAAAATCTTGTAGATTAGTAAGAAACGTATGCCTTTAGAATTTCTTGGATATTTGTTAATTACAAAATTAATAAACACATATTTAAGGAAGATTGTGTTTCAGGAACACTTTTTAAGAAAACGGACATGCCCATGCAATCTATCATTCTCAAGTACCTATCTATTGGACAAATGCAGACATGAACTCATTTTCTGTTAAGTTAGGTTAGGTGAAAAATGAGTGGGATGGTCTTTTCGCCTTCCATTGCGACCCAGATGGATCTCTGTTGGGGTTAATGTCTAACTTATAGTTCACCGTACAAGCCACACCTTCTGATGAAGGCCATGGTTGAATTTGGTGAGATTATCCTTCTTATGTATTTATCCAGATGGCAATGTCATGTCATCAGTCCCGTAAAAATGCGTAGATGTTTCTTTTGAATATTTGGGAATAAAATATATTGCTTCTGAGTTCTATATTTTTTATTTAATCTTAAAACTATTCAAAAAACCTTTTACACTTTAGTTAAACAACTTAGTCAACAAGTGTAAATAAAAATAGACAAAATCAGAGCTGCATACTAAACACTCTCCCTCAGCGATGATTTTTGTAAATTTCTCAAGAAAATATTTATAAAGTTCCTTGACAATTGGCTTCGTTAGCATGTCTGCTATGTTTTCTTTAGTTGAAATATACTAATTGTCTATTGTATTATCCATAAACCTCTCTCTTACGTTATGATAATTAACATCTATGTGCTTGCTTCGCTGGTGTAATACTGAATTGGACGCTATATGTATTGTTACGCAGGTTTTTGATATCACAATTTATTTCAACTCAACTATAACAACAATTATAAAACTGATAACATTAACATGTAACGTCTATCATCAAACTGAAAACTGACGTCAGGATCATCCTTATATAGCTTCTCATCTTTTCCTAAGGTCCTACTAAAATACGCAATTACTTTCTCTTCCCTCTCTTCTTCTTGGGATAGCACGGTGCCCGCGCCGTGTTGAGATGCGCCGCAGTCTAAAATGAATTGTCCTTTTTCCCGAGGGTATGCTAGGATGGGTGCCGCGATCAATCGTTTTTTTTTTAACTCTGTGAAGGTATTGTGACAATCCGGCGTCTAGTCAAATAGACTACTATTTTCAGTTAGTCGATGAAGGGGTTTAGCAATTTGACCAAAGTCTTTGACGAATTTTCGGTAATATGAACACAGTCCAAGAAAACTTCTAATTTCTCTTTTATCTCTTGGTTTCGGCTAATCTCTGACAGCTGTAATTTTTTCCGGGTCAGTTTTGATTCTTTCTGCGGAAACGATGTGTCCCACATAATAGGCTTCTGACTGGAACAGTGAACATTTATTGTGATTAAGCCTTAAATTGACATTTCTTAATCTGTCAAATACTCCACTCAAATTTAGTAGATGTTCATCAAATGTTTTTGACATGATCATAATGTCATCGAGATATACTAGACAAGTTTTCCAGGTTAATCCTTTCAGAACCATTTCCATTAGACGCTCAAAGGTAGCTGGGGCATTACAGAGACCAAACGGGAGAACCTGGAATCTGTATAATCCGCTGCCAGTTGAAAAAGCAGTTTTGTCTCGATCGTCAGGATGTACTTCTACTTGCCAGTATCCGCTCTTTAAGTCTAGCGTGGAAAACCATTTTGCACCTAAAGAGTATTTAATGTGTCGTCTATTTGGGGAAGTGGATAGCTGTCTTTCTGTGTTATCTGATTTAATCTTCTATAGTCTACACAAAAACGAGTAGATCCGTCTTTCTTAGTTACTAGGACCACAGGTGAGCACCAGGGACCAGAAGCTTCTTCAATGATATTTGCAGCCATCATGTTCTGTATTATATTTGCTACTTCTTTTTTTTTTTAGCAAATGGAAGTTTTCTAGGTGCTTGTCGTATTGAGCTGCATCGCCTGTATAAATTCTATGCTGAACAAGACTGGTACGCTATGTAGATTTTCCTGTCTTGAAAATATCACAGTTGATATTAATAAATTCTTTGACTTTTCTAAGTTCTTCATCTGTCAGGTGGTCATAATTTTTAACTAGCTGTTTTACGAAGCTGGCATCAACTGAAGTACTTGTGGTGACTTGAAACGGTCTTCGCACTTGATTGTTTTCCACCGGTGTACAGAGCCCTATTGCTTGTCCTTTCTTTAGTTTGAATGGTCTTTTCGTTAAATTGGCAACCCTTACTGGAATTAGTTGATCAGCGTTAACGAGACATCTAGCTACTAGAATTCCGTCACTCTCGGATTCTTCACTTTTCACAATGCCCACATGCAAGCTGTGTGATTTCTCGCTATGTTTCGCCGAGACGACACCTTCAGAATTTTGTGGTACTTCTGTCTTCTTCTACTAGGTCCTTTATCGGTTGAGTCTTTTTTCCGAACTTAGGACAATTTCCTCGTTTCCAATTACCAAGATTTTCTTTTGAAAGTCGATAATAAACTTATTTTGCATAATGTCCATACCCAGGACACACTGATCTTTAATATCGGCCACCATAAATAAATGTTCTATTAGGGTATTACCAATCTGTACAGTTGCTGATATCTCGACTAGAACAGAAGTAGTGTGCCTGCTTCGAGTTGGACGTGGTTTTCGATGCAGGATCCCTGTTCGTTTTTATTTAAAGTGTAAGTGCGAATTTTGGGGCCCTCTGTTACAGTCGACGCCTGCTTCGTAGTGTCGACCGTTATTCGTTTCCCTGACTATTATTAGAAAGCCGGTTAGGTGTGGGTCACCGGCTTCTCCGGGAGACATATCTGCTATAACTATTCCTTGTTAAACTTCGTGACGGGCTTTGGGAGGTTGATTTAGGCGAATTTCTAGCATTATTCTCCGATTCTCGATTCATTGAACAAGCCCTACAGGTTCTTTGAAAGTGTCCGATTCTTCCTGCATATTTTGCAGGATATTTAATATTTGTGAGAGGGTAGGTTGAAGGATAGTTTTAGTAGAGGCCTCTTCACTTTCCTGGAATCTAATTTTCCTTAATTTTGCGCGTGAAGATCTAGATATAGTTTTTGCTGCTTCGTATTCCTGGGCTGCAATCAGTGTCTTGCTCAACGTCTTGTGGTGTTGTAGCCGAAGAGCCTGCTGCATTTCCACATCCTGTAGTCCATCAATAATGGCCTGTATGCTGATTTGTTCTAAGAAATCTTTAGGTGTCTGTGGATAGGCCAGATGCAGCAATCTTTTAATATCGACTTCGAATTCTTGTAGACTCTCATCATTTTTCTAACTACGAACTTTTAGCTGGCGTTGGAATACCTGCTTCAAATGCTGCTGGCAATATCTTGTCTAGTTGCAGCTTCAAATTGGAGTCGATATGTTTCCCATGTTGTCCGACCGTCAAACGTGGGTGGCTTAAGAGTCTTGCTAGTATAGTTTTGTGAAACTGGGATTCAAATCTGGCTTGGTTCGGTTATGGATGAAGATGAGGTAGTGTTTTCAGCTTCAATGTTGCTTTCTGAAGCTTGGCTACGAATTCTTCTTTCTAACTCTACCATTTCAGCTCTAATTTGCCTTCCTAACTCTACTCTTGGTTTTTCATGTTGTTGTTCTAAATTGGTTTTTAAATGCTGTTGCTGCTGATCTAAATCAGTTAGATGCTCTTGCTGTTGTTCTACATTAGTTTTTAAAATATCTTGTCATTGTGTCAAAAGATCTACTCTATTGTTAAGCTAACCAACCTCTTGCTTGAAGGTTTCCTGGATTGGTAGCAAACCGTTCATAATTTCAATCGCTTCTTTTTTATGCCTCTTCTCCTTCTCGTCTTCTTCGTCCTTTCTGTGCCTTTCCTTTTTCTTCTCTTCTTTCTTCCTACGCCTTTCCTTTTCCTCCTCTTCCTTTCTTCGCCTTTTCTTTTCCTCTTCTCGCCTTACTCTCTCCTCCTCTTCTTCCTTCCTACGTCTTTCCTTCTCCTCCTCTTTCTTCCTATGCCTTTATTTTTCCTTTTCTCGCCTTACTCTTTCCTCTTCCACCTTCAAAAACTATGCTGGTGGACCTAAAGTATCCATTCCTGCATCGTACCCAGTGGTTCTAGTATTTACCATGAACTTTTACTTTGTATCTCACCGCTGTCACCAATGTTACGCAGGTTTTTGGTATCACAATTTATTTCAACTCAACTTTAACAACAATTTTAAAACTGATAACATTAACATGGAACGTCTATCATCAAACTGAAGACTGACGTCAAGATCATCCTTATATAGCTTCGAACCTTCTCGAACTGTCATGTCGTCTAGAATATTCTTGACGGGTAATGACATTTCCGGACATTTCTGGAGCATTCTATCTTCTTTTACTTGTACTTTTACTTATGACGACCGCAGCACACTGTAGGGCGATGAGTAACATTCCACTTCTTTTTCTATCTGTACATTTCCTATAATAAGCGCAGGCTATTGCAGGTTGCTGCGTAACAGTATTGAGGCTTGATTATCACACAGTATCATAGGCCTATCCTTGTGTTTCAAATCTTTAAGCATATGTGCCATCCAAATTAGTTGTCGAATTGATAACGAGAGGGCCATATATTCAGATTCCGTTATGGAAACAGCTACACTTTGTTTCCTTTTGGTTGTCCATGTAACAGCGGCATTTCCATGAAATCCTACATACCCACTCGTTGATCTTCTAGTGTCCAATGAATCTGCGTATGAAGCATCACTGTACATATAAAGTTTTGGATTTGTAGTCTCTTCGTACTTCAAATTGATATTCATAGTTCCTTTTAGGTAGCGAAATACGTGTTAAATCATATTGGAATGTTCATTTGTTGGATCTCAACTAAACTAAGAAAGGAATGTTTACCGCATATGCGATTTTCGACTTCTTTATCGTCAGTTTCTTGGGCCTTTTGAGGTTTTGTTCCAATATCCATAGATGTTGAAACAGGTTTACAATTTCTCATAACATATTTTTCGAATATCCTTATTATGTACTGTTTGTGATAGATAATCGCAATCTTTTTTCCAACATATGTGTAAGGAAAGTAGGAAATTAGGTATGCCTAGATGAGTTACTCCAAAACATTGGTCCAAACTTTCTTTCACGATTTCAACATGATTTTTAGTAGATCCTAGAATTAGAACGTCGTCGACATAAATGGCAATTATTTGGGTACCATCCTCTGAAACGAACAAACAGGAATCTGCCTTTTTTTTTTTAATTCCACTGCCTGGGAGATCGTTTTAAGCCGTAAATACTATTTTTAAACAGCACATTCTTCCTGGCTCAGCAATTATGCCTTCAGACTCTCAATTTAAAAGAAAAAGTATGATGATTTACAAGCTTTTAAAAAAAAAATTAATCGAAACTACTGGCCATTTTACGACAGTTTGCTCTCAGTTTAGTGACTTTAAAACTATGTATATATAATTTTTATATTAATAAAATAGAATTAAGCAAAATTAAATTAAACAAAAATTGTAATAATTCTATTTTTCGCTATAGATATTGCCTACGTGTACATTATTATATTTTTTATTATTTTTGTCTTAACTTATCATTATTATTTTATTATTTGTCTGTTGAAACCTATCAACGTGTTTCATTCATATTTTTTAAATTTTCCTCCGACTATAAACAATACCCCGTATCTCAAGAGATTGACATTTATTATTGTGCACTAACACGTATCTAACGATTTTTTAAAATAATACTACAATTACCAAAAATTAATTTAAATAATTATTTTTAATTTTGTTCCAAACTCTATAAGCCATCTGGTAAAAAGCAAAATCTGTTTATAAATCAACAACATAAAAATGTCGTTTCCTGAAAATGTACCGTTCTGCAGATACGAGCTATTGAATTGACATCGTCGTAATGTTCTTAATGACTTAAATGCCATTTGGAAAACTCAGTTTGTACCGCTCAATATATGCCATTGAAACCGTCCAATTTCCCTAAAAACCTATTTTCAGTTTGGGAATAATAATTGCCAATTAAAAACTGCGTGTAACTCATATATTATTAATCGGATTAATGAATGAATCACTCTGTATTATTATTACATAGTTACAACAGGTATGTTAACTCTAACATTTGCTAGGCAAATTCCTCATCGGGTTCGGGCTACCCCTGCTCTACCATATCAGAGAATTCCACTGTCCTACGTTGGCATCCCAATAATCATAAACCCTTTCCCTTCATCCCTTCATACCCATTCCCTGTTAATTGGATATTTCAGGAGACGCCTTCGCTCTAAGTAGATTCTGCCACCGAAATTTCTATCGCTTCAGACTAATTAGTCACTTAAGATTATCGATGAGACCTGGGGGTTTAGATTCTGGGAACGATTTAGAGTCTGGTAAATAAAGCCGATATATATGTTTAGGTGCAATCAATACGCGGTCCATTTGGGGTTAGCAAATAATTATTTGCTTATACAAAGTTCGAGTAATAGTCATTAAGACATTAATTAAGGGAAACAGTGTGAAGTTTGGGTTAAAAATGTCTTTCGACGATCACTAGGTATGAGCCTCAGTAATTTATTATGATTAGCTATTACAGTAAGAGCAGCATTTAGATTAATAAATAACTTAATAGAATTTTTACATGTTTAATTTTCAATGCCACCTGAATCGCTTATATTTTTATTTATAGAAATTAGATATGAAAAATGGGGGCTTTATATAAAACAAAAAAAAATAAGCATAAAATATTTTATTAAAATATATATTGGTACCCATGACATTTCAAATATTGTAAGATTGATCTACAATAAACTCATTTCGTTTAATATTTTAAAGTTATTTTTTTGATGGTGTGAGTTTTCTGATAATTATATAACTCGAAAATTGTTCTAGCTTTTTGTTCAATTTGTAGACCTTTTGTGTTAAGATTATTGTCTGTTTGCCTGTACAACTTTCAAAAAGTGTTGTTTCTGGGACCTTAAATTTATACTGGATATTTTCTAACTGCGGTACGAAATTTTAAACATGATTTCTTTGGTCGATTTATGAAAAAAAGTTCCTATGTATACAGGGTGTTCGGAAAAAAGTAGGATTCAGATAGAACATTAAGAAATAAGATGAGAAGTTCCCATAATTTTTTTTCTTAGCGGCCCTCCCTACGGAGATACGGCCTCCAGAAGGACGTCACGGGAAATCAATTTTTCTTGAATAACTTTTAAACTACGTAATATAATTTATTGAAAATTTAATGTAATAAACAGTAGTAAAAACCTCTTAAAATACTGCCCTTAAAACATAATTGGCTTGTTTAGTTTACCAGGGTCGGACTAGGTTGTACATTTTAATGCTTATATTTATAACACCGTTTGTGATAAATATAATAATATAATAATAAATAAAAAAAAAATTAATTTTGATACCTTGAACATTAGGCTAAAGAAAAGGCACTCTTCTTCATTGTCTATAAAATAAACCGTTTTCGAGAAAAATATAATAAAAGAATTCATGTTTTATTTTTATTAAAAAATTGAACTCCCAGAATTAGCTAATTTCAAATTGGTAAATTCTAACATACAACTTGAAGTATTATGTTTTCATCCTGAACTCACTAAGCTTGTAACGATTGAACCTAAATACGTTAATTAGCAATAATCAATTGAAAACTGTATAATTGGGTTCAACATGTGCTCCGTAAACTCTGATACAAGCGCGGGCCTGACGAATAGAGGACTGCTGTACTTGCCACAGCAACCGAGCATTGTTCCTTATCACATCATAATGAAATGTGATTCTCTGTAAAAGTTCCTCCCTAGTATCATCCGGAGAGAAATACACCAAGGTTTTGAGATGACCTAACAGGTAAAAATTCATTGGCGTTAGGTCGGGAGACCGTGGAGGCCAGGCAATTGGACCTCCTCTGTCTATCTAACGGTTTCGATAGACGTTGTTCAGGTGGTCCTATACAGCGACGCTAAAGTGAGGTGGGGCTCAGTTTGCATAAAATACATGCCACGGCGGGTTTCAAGTGGCAAATGATCTATTGAATCCAGAAAACCGTTCTGAAGGAACTGTGAATAAAGTTCACCATTTAATCGTGGCGGCAATATGGATGGTCCAATCAAAAATTGCCGAATATTCCTGCCCAAACATTATTTGATCGGAACTGATGTTGATAATGATGAACAACAGTGGCATGAGGGTTTTCATTACCCCATACATACAATACCATTTTTGGTAAACCCTGCTTCATCGGTAAAAAGAATAGTGCTAATGAAGTTTTCGTTTGTTCGTTGCTGATCTGACAGCCAGTTTGCGAACTGGAGTATTCGAGGACAATCTTCAGGAAGTAGTTGATGAACTTTTTGCAGATGATAAGGGTATAACAACTGTTAAGTACTTTAGCAATTGTCGTTTTTGACACATAAAGCTGCGCGGCTAATCTTTGAGTGCTTTAAGTGCATTAGTACTTGTTTTCTCAAAGTTTCCTAAAAATTATTAAAGAAAGTCAATAATGTTACCTTATTAACTAGGAATCGCCCACCAGTCTCTCTTAGACGTTGGTCAAGTCGCTGAAATGTTTTCTCATTTGGAATATTGCGATTAGGATGTCTTTCTTCATACAACCTTCTTGCTTCATAAGCATTGCAAGATGCAAGACCGTACATAAGATGCATATACATACTACTAAATGTGTATCCCATTATCGAATTAAATTTACCAAGATATTCAAAATTCAATAAATTAATTTCGGAGTATTAAAGGTCAACCTGCCAACAAGATTTAAAATGCGCACGTCAATGCAATTATTCATTTATTTATTTCGTAGGTACCATTGTAAAAATATTGCGTTTTTTAATACTGATAACAGTTCTATTTCAATGATTTTCGTATCACACTTTGCTGCAGACAGAAAGAATGGAAATCATGGTTTATTTTTAATAAAAATAAAACATTTTTTTGTTCTCGAAAACGGTTTATTTTATCGACATTGAAAAAAAAAACCTTTTCTTTAGCTTGATGTTCAAGGTATCGAAAATTATTTTTTTAACTCCTTATCATGCAGGATGTTAAAAATGTACAACCTAGTCCGCCCCTGGTAAACTAAACAAGCTAATTATGTTTTAAGGGCAGTATTTTAAGAGGTTTTTACTAGTGTTTATCACATTAAATTTTCCTAAAATTATATTACGTACTTTAAAAGTTATTCAAGGAAAAACTATTTCCAGTGGCGTCCTTTTGGAGGCCGTATCTCCGTAGGGAGGGCCGCTAGGAAAAAAAATTATGGAAACTTATCATCTTATTTTTTAATGTTCTATCTGAATCGGAAAGACCTTCTACATTTTCCCAGACACCCTATGTATGTCCTGAGTTGCTTCGTTTCTAAGACACAGGTCGTTAAACTTGGGTATTTAATAATTACCACAAATATTCTTAAATCGATTAGGTTGAAATTTGGTACAGTTTTTTTAAGCAATAAGGCGCTTATTTAGCCCTAATTAGATTGAAATTATTGTATCTGGTGGCATCTCAGTAGGAAACACAGATAAACCATTTGGACATTACCGAAAACAACTACCAGTCGGCTTGGGACATTTTGAAGAAACGTTATCAAAATAAAAGAAACCTAGTAGGAACATTGGTTGATAAAATATTGGATTTGCCAGTAAGTCATAATGAAGCATCTGATAAACTCAAAGAACTCCATGATGTTACAATGGAATTTATAAATGCTATGATCAGGATTGGCACTGATACAGGATCATGGGGACCGATGTTAACTCAAATCGTAATGCGAAAATGGGATACCAATACCAACAGGTTATATGAACAAACATTAAGTAAGCCACAAGAAGTTCCAGATTTTAACAATTTAATGGATTTTCTGGAAAGAAGATTTCAATCTTTGGAACCTTCGAAACATTCAGAAATGGAAAAGCCAAAACATCGGGTCGGTGGTGTAGCAGTCTAACGCGCTTATATTCATTTATAGGCAAGTTTATGGTCCGAGACTGCCGGGCTTCGAATCCCAGACCAGACCATGTGGATTTTTAATTAAATTGCATGGTTCGGTATAGGATTTGATGTGTGCCGTATTAATAGAAATTCAATTTCTATTGATAGGACATGCAGATTATAAAATCGCTATGCATTACCGTCTCGATGATGGTGGATGAGGTTTTCCGGGGTTTCCTCACCTGTAAGTCAAATGGCACCATCAATCATCTTTAAGTCGCCCCGGAGCGCCACGGCAAATAATAATAATAATAGCCGTCCCATTCCCGCACAAGCTTAGCTTTTGGGGTTAAAATTCACTCGTACGGGGATGAATTAGGGAGAGTAACATTAATATATTGTTATTATTCATCCTTCGATCTGGGGTTGAAACATACATACAGGGTGAGGCACCGAAAACGAAACAGATCGCATATCTTGAAGACACATTTTTTTTGGAGAAAATGCAAAAAGAGATCGATTTTTATTCAATCATATCCTCAACTATCCTACATCCCTCCCCACCCCTCTGTCACTATTACCAATGAAATTGAAATAGGGAAAGTACTAAGTGTGACACATCATTGAAAAGGTAATTTTATAAGGAATTTGACTGTGTGACAGTTTATTACGTAACTTTTGATTTTGGCGCCATCTTGCGGAAAAAGTTACCGTATTTTAAATAATGATACTTTATTTGAAAGTAAAACTCATTTAATAGACAATTCATAATAAAAATTAAAAAAATAATATTGAAATTAAATTGAAAAATTTAGGACAACTCCCATAATTAAAAACTAAATTACTTTAAAGTAAATGGTCAAAGTGTTCTCCATTAACTTCCATACACGAATATAAATTATTCTCAAATCATTTAGCAATAATACGTTCACGTAACTCTTCTAAGGAACCTGGCTGAGTGGCGTATATTTTACTTTTTAGATATCCCATAAAAAGTAATCTAAGGGGGACAGATCAGGAGATCATTCAATAAATCCTCTTTGTCCAATCCACTGTCTAGGAAAGTTTTCATTTAAGTACTGACGAACCGCTGCAGCAAAATGAGGAGAAGCCCCATCCTGTTGAAGTATTTGGTGATCTTCAAGGTATCGGTTATCATTTTCTATTATCTCTGTTAACAATGGATCAACGATGTTTTCGAGTAATTCCAAATACATATCCCCAGTTAAAGTACCTGGTAATAATAATAGACCAACAATACGATCGCCAAATATTCCAGCCCAAACGTTTAACCTTTCTGGGTGTTGAGTATGCGAATGGAATCTGACCAGTATCTACAATTATGTCGATTGACAGTCTCGTTAACATAAGAACTGCATTCATCTGAAAAACAAATGTTATAAAGAGAATGTGGATCTTGTATAGCATGCTCGCTCATGATTTCACAAAATTGCAAGCGGCGATCAAAATCGTCTTCGTTAAGTTCCTGAACTAAATGAATTTTATAGGGATGGAATTTGTTGGCTATCAAAATTCTCCTGACAGATAATTCTGCAAGCTTTCTTGTGCTAAGAGTTGGATCTGCAACAACTTGTCCTAAAACGGCTACCTCTACGGCTTCGTTTCTTACTCGATTTTGAATCTGCCGTTTTTTATTTTGAACAGATCATGTTTGTCGAAATTTTGAAATAAGTTCCAAAACGTACTTACGTTTAACCTGTTTGTTTGGGTGTCGCTCATTGAAAATTGTACAGGTAGTGTTAGCACATTCGTTATTTTTTAAATAACATTTAACAATTTCTACTCTCTCCTGAATAGAATAAACCATTTTTATGTTTTACTCGCTAATAGACTTAAAGTATCAATGACGCTAAACTAAAAAACAGATCTAGTTGTTATGGAAATAAAAATCTTTATTTTTATTTTACGAAAACATAGGCGTAGTAAGTTCAATTTTATTCCAAAGGTAATTATGCATAAAATTTTTAAATTTGGCTTTCACATGACAATACGCTTATTTGAATTGTCACATGTCACACAGTCAAATTCCTTATAAAATTATCTTTTCAATGATGTGTCACACTTAGTACTTTCCCTATTTCAATTTCATTGGTAATAGTCACAGAGGGGTGGGGAGGGATGTAGGATAGTTGAGGATATGATCGAAAGATGTCCCCTTTGAAATAAAAATCGACCTCTTTTTGCATTTTCTCCAAAAAAAATGTGTCTTCAAGATATGCGATCTGTTTCGTTTTCGGTGCCTCACCCTGTATATCAAATTCACCTGTCATTACTGCAATAAATTCCACTCTATCAATGGGAATTCAAAGCCCCCTCCGTAATTGGAAGAATCGATCTAATAAAAAAGAAGAAGTTATGCTACAACTGTATGATTCATGAAAACCATCTTGTGGTATTAATTACAAAGAACATCTTTGAAATCTATGCACATATTATTGGGAAAAAAGAACGCCACTGACTTTTTGTAGTTTATGTAAATCCACTATATTGCATATCATGAACATGAAAAAAATCATTTTTTTAATTATATCACAAAATCGTCTCGCCCATTTATCTTAAACTTGATACTGACTTTTTTTACTTTATTTCGAGGTAGTAATTATATTTTACTTTCTGGAGCATCTTGGAAGGCAACTGAGGTAAACACCACTGTTTTCAGTAGGTTTACTATTACGTATTAAAAATAAAGTGTTTTAAACACCTACGAACCCAGCATTCACTAATAAAAAGGTGAAGAGCTCTGCAAAAGTTCAACTCTTAATTTCTATTTGACTAGTTTTAGGAATTTTTTAAAAATATTTAATTTTACGTAATACAAAATTTGGTGATACTTTTTGACCCAATGTATACGCCCAAAAACTGTAAATTAAAACATTAATTTTATCCTATTTTAAGCTATTCTGGTTTTTACGAGAATGTTTCTCTTAAGGTAAATATTTTAACTTAAAAATATGTTAGTTAATCGCTATTATTTCAATAAATTATGATAACCCATTGGTGTAGAATCAAGAACTTAGAAAATAATTTTTATCCAAGCTTTTTGAATACCCTATATTTCATAAATGTTAAGATTAATAATGATTCCGCACGCAATTTTTCACAAAAAATTAACTCCTAGTTAATATCTGTAGAATACTTCTTTTTCGAGATTTTTGAATTTTAGTCTTACTCATCTATGTACAATTTTGTCAATGGCTGATTGACTAATGGGACCCATATCATATGAACTTAATGGTCCCATTAGCTAATGAACCTTTAGTATTGATTGTGAAATCGGCCTTTAATAAAAATTTGCATTTTTGGAATTTTATATTGTACATAGCTTTCATGTTATACAGATATCAACCAAGAGTCCATTTTTTGTAACAAATTTCGAGAAGAGTTATAATTAATTTTAACTTTTATGAAATATATGGTTTTCAAAAAATAGGATCAAAATTGTTTCCTTAGCCTTTGATTCTACACCAATGGGTCATCGTAATTTATCGAAATAAATTATATTAAAAAACTAGTAATGGTAATTGTCGTGATATCGCCTGAAGCCGACTCTGTTCTTTGTTTACTACTGTATCCGCGACGTGAAGTATAGCGCTGGTCATATCGAGGAGACCCGCCTCGAGATTCGAGAAACCAACTCGCATGGAGGATAACTTCCAGAACTACTAGACTGAGCTTCTAATCAGAGTTGGTTCTTTCTAGACAATTTTATTTTTGTATAAATAGCACGACTTTGTCGGTAGACGTTAATTTTCGATGTATAGTAAAGTATAGTATAGTATAGTAAAGTATAGTAAAGATAAATTGTAATAGATAAATTAGAAATGTGAGTTTTAATAGTGCCTAAGTATTAAATAAATTAATTATTACGTTACAAATTATAAACTGTTTTTAATAAATCATTTTTAAATTAAACAATCGTTACATTATTAAACAACAATTACATATTTTCAAGTTAAAATTTTTACCGTAAGAGAATATATTTAGAAATATTATAAAATTTAATTTTTAGAATAAAAATGTGACATTTACAAGAAAATTCTATGTAGCTTTTCTCAATAATTAGATAAGATCTAAACGTTTACGGTACTTTTTTCTAAAACATCCTGTATATGGCACTGAGTTAAAATTTGATATTTTCTAAATAAGGAGCGATCAGACAAAGTCATTTCTAGATAAAGTTATTGATTCCTATTCCTTTTCATTAGATTAATCCAATGGTGAAAGCAATTTTGAGAAAAACCTTTTAAATCCCATTTAAAATAGACCAATCAAGAAAAACCAGATAAATCCACAATGCATATTTAAATTATTATTTTTTTAAATTTTATTTAAGTATTTGTAAAGTTAAAAATGAAGGGGTAAAAATATAATTTTGCGTAATTTTAAAGTTTGATAAAAAGTTGGAAAAATATTTAAATGTAATAAATATTTGAAAGAAATTTATAAATTAATAAATAAACGACGTGTCTATTCATCGGAGCGCTTCGTCATATAGAAAAATATACTATTCATCGGGGAGTGATTGCGCATGCTGATTTTCCGCCCTGAAGAATAGAATGTTCTAAACATCAGTCATCTTAGTGATATTATGCGAACGAAGTAAAATATGAAAAAAAAAACAAGAGATAAAATGGTATTTTTAGTTGCTTTATTTACAATAATTATGAAAATTGCAGAAATCTTATTTGTGTGCCTGAAACCTAAAAATAGGTAGATAATTTGTTACTATAATTTAAATATTTTTTTAAACTTAATTACAGTTTTATTTTTGACAAACATTGTGGTATAGAAACTGCACGTGTTGAATAAATAATAGATAACTTATTCGTTTATTAGAGACCATTGTGGAACACTAATTATTACCCTTTTATAATCTGCCTTACTCTAAACAAATAAATAAAATGTCACTTATTTTTTATACAAATTTTATTATTAAGCTTAATAGTACTGGATCATCGGCCTTAAAATTATGTTTTTATTATTTCTAACTTATTTGGAAAAATTTTGTTATAGTTCATGTGCAAGGAATTAATATTACCAATGGCAATATTAACCATGTTGAAAGCTACATTATTTTTATATTAAAAGTACTTTTATTCAAATACGAATCATACATTTTATAAAAAAAAACTATAAAACTATGTTATTGTTTTTTTTTGTTTCAGGTCATCAGCTATAAACGAACAACGCGTTTTAGCGTTTGGTCCCCCCGAAAAAGTCGAATTGGACGCCGAATATGACTGTGATGTAGACGATTATCATCCTGTGCAGCCCCTTATACACGACCACGGCGTCAGTTTTGTTTGTTTATCTTCACCTTTGACCAGAATCGATCAACATGTCATACAGGTAAATCCTAATTACTGATAATACCTGATCAAAACTGAAAAATATTTAAATACAATAATAAATCAAACTCAAATGTGATAGACGTAAAATAAAATGAATTAAACTCAAAGCCAATATTATATAAAACACCAACGACCGTTTCCCTTCAGAAAACAACTACTCCTTTGGCTAATACCGCAAAAGGTATTGAATTACATCCAAAGGAAAGACAGCAGAGATAAAAATTAAATTTCAACATTCTCTACCATTGATTTTGCTCACTAAGGAGAACATCATTCTTGGACCGGTTTCGTCCTTATCAGGACTCTTCAGCAAGAAATAGAAGAGTACTTGCTGGCTACGGTTTTTAAAGTAATTTCGAAAAAGTTCAATGGCTGTTTTACTTAAGCCTATACATTGTAATATAGCAAATAGTAATTTATGATTAAGCATAACAAACGCTTTACTGTAATCAAGTAAAATTAAAATTCTACTTTTATTTTTATCTATTTCGGTGAAAATATCGTCTGTAATATTTAATAAAGCAGTACCGCAACTATAACCTGCCCTAAACCCTGACTGCTCTTGTGGAATTAACGAGAACTTTAAATGTTTCGTTTATTCAAACTCAATTGCTTTTCCTAATATTTTAGACAAAGTTGGGAACAGGGTTGTAGGACTTAACTCATTTAAATTAGACGGGGATTCAACTTTTGGTATAGGCGAAACTACACCTTCTTTCCAACAGCTAGGAAAAGTGGAGTTCGATAAACAAAAATTTACCAAGTGGGTAATATATGGTAATATATACGGACATAAAAGTTATATAGATACCATCTAAACCGGTGGCTTTCGTTTTAATCCTCTTATTCTTCACAGAACCTGCACAAAGTTGCTTCTTCTGCTGGATTTATGACACTCATGTGCCTTTTGAGGCGACAGTGTCCAGTAAGAAGGCCTACTGTTATCCTAACGATTTGACGCTTTTGATCCAGTAGGTCTTTCGTGAACTTGGCCGATGGTTCCTTGATGAACTGTTCGGCCTGTCTCAGTCTTGGATAGTTGTTCCACCATTCCTGAGACTCGTGTTGACATCCATTGTTTAATGGATGCCTTGCACAATGCCTTAGCAACTCCACAGAAGGGTCCGGGGCCTGTCATGGCCTTATCTGAGCCTCCTCGGGCTAATTCGTCAGCCTTTTCGTTGCCCTGATATCCCTCATGGCCTGGAACCCAGGCTAAGGTCACCTTATTTTAAGTACTTAGCTCTGTCAGGTCTTCTAGACAGTCTTTCACTAGTCCTGATTTGATTTCCGGTGAAAGAATTGCCTTCAGAGTATATGATAATAGTTTTGCATGATACTTGCTGATTTTTCATGTAGGTAAATTCAAGTACAAGTAAATTCAAATACAAGCGAATTCAAGTTACCTTTCGATTTTTAATAGTTATTGGTTTATAGTTTATTGGCATTTACTATATATTTGCCTGGTATGATGTTAACCAAAATTATTTAAAATTTTAAATTAACATTAAGTAGGTAGGGGCACAGTTTATTGCTAAAGAATCAGTTTTCCCACTCAGACCAGTTGAATGTTCCAAAATAATATCCACTCCAGGGATACAAATTCAGGATGCACAGAAGTCTGCTGTTTAAATATAGGCGGTTATCATGTATTGTATTGGTTATGATTTAATTCTGTATGCGCCAAGGATACAAATCCGAGTTGCGCAGTGTATAAACTGGAACACTGAGATCAAAAGTGCCGACGCAGAGTGAGCCAACTGATTCTTTAGCTATAAAATGTGGTAGGGGTATCTAAATAAAACACTGTTCTAAAAATATATATTTTTTTAATTACCAATTACAAAAAAACATGGTATGGCAAAAAATATCGTAAAAAAACTAAAAATTTTTAAAATAATATTTTAAATATATAAAATACTTTAATTTTATTAACTAAAATTTAATTTAATTTTTTTATGCTTAGTTATTAATGTTATAACTTACTGCAACGTTTCTTTTTGCAGCAGGTGGTGTTCCAAAAACAGTTGAATCAGAACTAAAAACCCATACATTAGATATACATACATATAGGTAATAAATAATGTTTAGAGGTAAACAAAAAATAATATTTTGTATTTTTACCTGTTGGATAAGTCATCCAAAAATAGAAAGCCCTCACACCGTCTGGAGTTTGCATCTTTTCTAATATATCTAGTACCATTTGCACGTACCAAAACATTTTCAGGAAAACAGTGTTCTAAACACAACTCTGGGTTTTCACGAAGGGGCTGATTTTCAAGGATTCCTATTAAAAAAACCCAAAGTTTTCTTTTTTCAGGATCTTGCGGAAACCTAAATAGAGTAATAAAAATATGTATAGGTGCTTAATAGGTAAATCATTTTTAAGGTATTCTACATTTTACGTTAAATTTTCTTTGCCACTATTCAATAATTATTTATTGGTATAAGAAAAATTTACTAATTTATAAAAGGAATATTACTTTAAAAACTGTTTTAGACTACACAAGTTTTTGATACAATTTCTTGTACAATTTAAATTGTATATTATCAAACCTGCAGTAAATTGTCTGAAAAATTAGATTGGATAATCATTTTTCAAACAATTTACTATGTGATCCTATATAATTTAAATTCTATAAGAAATTGTATCAAATCTTGTACAAGCCCTACTCCACTGGTTAAAATGAAAACAACATATCTTAACCTAAAAATACTTACCGATGAAACGATACATTTTGTCTTAAATGATCTACCTTTTTGAACACTACACATGCATGTACCATAATTCTTTATATTTCTCACAAAAGTTCACAAAAATAGTATTTTATAAATGAATAAATCACACAGAAACTGTCAGATACTGTCAGAAATACAAAATAGCTGTTAGACCTGATTGGCAACGTTGCGGCTGGTTACGGTACTACATTTCATTCATAAAAATTGTAAATTCGTAAAATAAGATATTCAGCGTTGCCGTATTTACGGAGTTCTTCTTCGAAACCCTAATATTTTATTTAGATTAATATTGATTTTTTTATAAAAAATTTAGCTTATATTTAAACTTCAAAGAATAATTTGATTAAAAACATATTTTTATATATATATTATAAAATTATAGTTACAGGGCACCTCAAATTTTATTTTTCGAAAGTAATTTCTCCAAATAATTTTGACAGACTGATAAAATCGGCAAAAACGCAATAAACGAGAATCTGGTGGGAATTATGATTTGCCACATAAAAATGTAAACAATTTGGTCTCTTAGTTGTAATGTCTTTGGTTAGAACATAGGTTGCAAGACTAATATTAATTACAAACATACTTTACTTTCATACACAAATTTTATCAAGATGTCGTAAATTTTTTTTTGATTAAGGGAGAGGAGATGGCAAATGTTAAATGGAGGAAATACAGCGAGCTGTACTAGAAAATGTAATTAAATGCCTTAATTCTCAGTTTTAAATTTGAATTTATTGTAGTTTGGTCGGTGTTGGAGCTACAATGTTTGTGCCCAAAAAAAGAAGGCTAACATGCGAATTGGTACCAAGATCGTTATAACATTAAATTTGGAGTTACAATATGTGTGCTTTAGATCGACGATATAGTGAATAATACTGGCGGCCTATTTTTAACCTGTCAGCAGTAAATATTACAGTTTACACTATATACAGTTCACTTTAGACAGTATAAAGTGAAAAATAACACTGAAGTAAAATTTTCAACAATAATGATAATTTATTTACCATAAAACGGCTGGAAGCAATGTAAATTAATTACAGAGTAGCGAAACGAAAGATGAAAAATAGAATGATCATAAATTAGGTTTATTGCTTTTTCTGGATTCTAAAAGTGTTTCTTCTTCACCTAAATGAGGTAATAAACTATGAAGTGTGCGTACTTTTAGAATCTAAGCAATATAAAACTCCAATTAAGTTAATGCTAAATATACTGAAATGGTTGTCAAGAAAAAAATCAGTGAAATTTATTTAGCTACCAGGGCCCCGATTCTTGACTCCACGGGAAAATTTTTCAATTAATAAAAATTCCACAGCCTATTATCCAGTGGTATTATAAAACGGTATTCTTTACTAGGAGTAGGAATCTAATTTCTTTTTGAATTTTGATCATTCGTGTATTTAACGTTTGTCTGGTATTAAATTCAAAAATATTGGAAACTGACCAAAAATAATTAAGATATTTCATTACTTTCAAGTTCTTATGTTGATGATCATTGATTCTTGTCATGACATTAATAATAAATATTGTCAACTTTTTATTAATGTTCTTTCCTTGCATTAAAAAAATAACTGTGGTAATAGATACAACGATGAGTACAAAAAAAAAATTATCAGAGACTCAATTTAAAGGCATTTTCTTGTTGACTGATGTAGTTGTTACAAACGCTGAAATCGTATGAATTCAGTTTGATGATAGATACGCTCAAATAATTTAAATTTTTAATAAAAAAGTGGGTTTCCATTTAAAAATAAAAAATTAATTGCGATTACCTGTTATTTTCGAAAAACTGAAAGAAAGCCATGATTTCACAGACCAGCTGTATAAAGTATTTGACAGTATTTGTTCCAAGCTTTCAAACAAAAAAGTTGTTATATATATCTCAATTAATAAGGAAGATAAGAGCGGGTGGAATTATTAAACGGTTTGCTAATAACACAAATCTTAGATACGCCACTGGTCCACTGTAAATCGATCTCAATGGGAACTTTACAACTTACAAAGATTTTATACATTCCCATATTTTTTTCCATAAACGAATTAGCAGCAACATATTAAAAAATATATTATCCTATATGACGGTTATTTTGACAGCTGACATAAAAATTTTCAACAAACAATTTTTTTCTATAAATATCCCTGAAATTTAAATTATTAATAAAAAAGGGTGATTTTATTTAAAAATTAAAAATAAATTAAGATTTTTGTTATTTCGGAAAAACCGGAAGTACGCCATGACGTCATAGACCAATTGAATCCAGTGTATGACAGTATTTGTTCCAATTTTTCAAACAAAAAAGTTTTATTTCCAATATCTCAATTAACAACGAAGATAAAAGGGGTTGGAATTATTAAACGGTTTGCTAATAATGAAAATGCTTAGGTACGCCATTGGTGTACTTTAAGTGGGTCTCAATAGGAATTTTGAAACTTCCAATGATTTTATAAAGATCATACATTCCGACAGTTTTTCCATAAACAAATTAATAGTAACATGTTTAGAAAAAATATTATCCAATATGGCGACCATTTTGACAGCTGACATAAAATTTTCAACACACGATTAGTATACAAAAATATCCCAGAAATTTAAATGTACAATAAAAAAAGTGGGTTTCCATTTAAAAATAAAAAATAAATTGCCATTTTCTGTTCATTCCGGAAAAAATGGAAGTAAGTTATGACGTCACAGAATAATTGAATAAATCATAAGAAAGTATTTGTTCCAGTCTTTCAAACAAAAAAAATATTTTAATATCTCAATGAGTAACAAAGATAGGGGGGGGTTGGAACTTTTAAGGAACAGAACATTAATTTTCCAATGGTAGGAGATATCAATTTTAAGAAGTTGTCCGTCAAAATCTACCACGAAAAGAATTCTACATAGATAGATATGTTGAGGAATATGGGCATAAAATATTAAAAATTCTTCCATAACACTGCCAGTACAATGCGATAGAGACGGTGTGGTCACAGTCCAAACGGTTTCATGACGACAAAGTCGTCACCGGAAGATGTATTTCAGACTTGGTCAGAAGCTTTGAATAATGTTACCAATACTCAGTGGGACAATTTATGTAAGACACACTAAAAACTTGTTTCTGATTGGGAAAAATACAAGCAATTAGATGTTTCTGATCTAGAACCAATTAATATTAATTTATGTACACCATAAAATTAGCCAGTTGAAAAGATTAAGGAAAAATATAAAAAAAATAATAGTTTACCGTTTTCTGTACGAGAGAAAATGACCTTGACCTACTTTTTGGAAATGTGCTCTTGTTTACCATATTCATACGGATATAATGTTTTTCATTATAATTTAAATTTTAAATTTATATTACCTACATTTGATATGCGCTCTTTTCCATTACTTACATTTTATTTTTAAAATATGCATTTACAGAAATAAAATTTCAGGTTTATTCAGATTGCAACTTATATAATATATTAGAGAGCAGGACTCAAATCTTCTGGTATTGACAGCTTGATTCCTGTTGACCTCGGGTATTTATAGTCAATTCAACTTATATCACACATATTCGTATATTCGAGCTCAGTTTTATTTAATACGCTGTCATCGGCGGATTTAGGATATGGAACTAAGGAAATTGAAAGTTTTATATTCTAAATAATATGGAATAGTACAAATTGAGTGCGATTTTTCTGAACTAATTTTTTTCGGTGTGTAGAATTATAACCTGAAAGCCATTATTGTTAGTTTTCAGATTTTAGAATTTTTAAATTCTTTTAAAATGCATAACGAAATGAAAATAGAATTATTAAAAAAAAATTATATACAGGGTGTCTGCAAAAGGCCTTTACAAAGACATACCTTAAACCAAAATAAGCCGATTTAAGTAAACTTACCTTAGTAACAAATGATTTTGGGAGTGGGTTAGGTTAATAAATAACTCGTATTACTTTGAACAAGAAGTTGGGCACCACTATATTTAAAACTTACTATACTTGACTATCGGTTAATGATAAAAATATAGAAAATCACTAACCAGTGAAATATTATATTTAAACGAAGTTTTAGATAAGGCAGTAACAAATTCTAATTCACAGAGATTTACTAATTCAAATTTAGATGGTTTATTGCATAAAAAAGACTTATCTGTTATAACAGGAGGTAGTATAGAGGAGAGATTTGCATAGGCCTTCTTCAAAGGGACTCGAACGATACTCTTCGGGTAGCACCAAACTTTTAGGTATAAATCTTCATAAATTTAAATCTCATAAACTTCTTTAGATGTAACTCGAACTAAACCTCTTGATATAACTTGAAATACACTTCTTTAGATGCAGCTTGAACTTCTTTAGATATAACTCATACAGAACTTCTTTAGATATAACTCCTACAGAATCTTAAGGAAACAGTAAAAATATTAAGAAAGGAACTAGGAAATTTGCATAGGAATCAGATAAAATGCCTTCAACTAATAATTGAACAATTTAAACTATCAAGTGAATAGTTTCACATAGACTAAAATTAATATAAAAAGGAAAAATCTTATTTAACATATTCAAAAATAGTAAAGCATAATATCCATTCCAAACAAAATAATATTAAAATTATACAAAACGTGTTATCTATGTGTTATTCATGTTGAGGTTATGTTTTAAATTTGACATTTTAATTAAGAAATCTTTGTATAAAATATATATTTTCAACAATATATTGGTATTCAAACTTACCTTACAAAATCAGACGGCCTATACGATAGATAAAAATGATTTAGTACATCGGATGACCTAGATAATTTAAAATTTAAATCAACTTATTCGTTGACAGATACAAAATCGAAATGAAATATCAACTTTTGACGCAAGGCATAAACGACAAATGACATTTGAGTAGAGATGTTTGCGTCAAAATAACGAAAACGGTTCCAACCGTTACACAAAGTTGCTCAGTTTGGGCGCTAGACGGACCTACAGTTATAATTTTTTAATCATTTTTCCAATATAAATTTAAAACGGCTTATGCAATTTTGCTTAGATTTGATACGTTGATAGTTTTTTGTAATAAAAAAAACATCAAAATTATGACTAATATTAATCTATATGCGTAGAACTGGATTATTTAATAATAACAAATTGTATGCACATTCCGTCCTCTTTAAATAAAATAACAGAATATATTAAATTTTGTGCCTTCTAGACTCAAAAGAAAATGTTCGAAATTCACACATTCTAATTTGTTAGGTAATATATAGTTATTTCTTTTTTAATTTTAATAAACTTTTCAATTTTTTCTCTTTGGTTCCTTGATATTTTAATCAAAAACTTCTGTAGAACAAGTTCAGTCCTTCATCTTTAGTAAAAAATATAATTCGAGTGACCCTAAAATGGTGGTTTCCACCTTATCGAGACTGAGGCCCACAAGAGTAAACTCGTAGCGTAAAAAAAATGAGAAATAATTTAATTAGGAACGAAAGACCGAATGCCAATAGTAGTATTAAGACTTTGTGAAGCATTGTCATTACTTAGGTCAAACCATGTGATGATTTTGACAAACCTTGATTTTTAAAACCATTTTATATCGCCTTTTGATTAGGGTTTACAAACTTTTTCGAGAAATTGATCCAATATTAATTGGCCCCTTTACCTCTTAAGCCTGCTGATGTAAAATATTTGGGCTCCTTACTTCGCCTATTTAGCTAAAAATATTTGGTCTCTTTTAAATATGTCCATGTAAAATTATACTTTACTCCCTTAGATCTGTTCATGTAAAAATATTTGCACCTATTGTTGCTTAAGCCTACCTACGTATAAAAATTTAAAGTGGTTTAAAAAAGCGGCAACTTCTTTTTTCATTTTGATAAATTTATTAATACCAATTCTTTGGGCAGTGCATTTATCGTTCTAATAGTTTAAAAATAGTAGTGTTGGACGACTACTGATGTATTTTTTACATATACCTTGATTAACCCTTTTCCTGACATTGGTCTCAAGTTTAAATTTTTCCATGAATGATACCAAGTTTGCACCGTTATGTAAGTAGGATTTTGGTAAATATTGCGAAGATGTCCTTTCTTAAATATACAATTTTTTTACAAAACTTACATTTTAGACTTTAGGAAGGACAATATTTTTCAAATTAATACCGGAAACCCCATAAATTAACGTTTTTTTTTTATTAAATTACATAATTAAGGCATATGAGGATCATTGAGTAATCATTTATGTATTTATTCATTAGAATTTCGAATTATATCTGTTATGATCTGTCAATTCAAATATTAGCGATGTTGCCAAGTGTTATTAAAATCAACGAAAAAGAAATAAAAAAAATACCTTTCTTTTGACATAACATTTCCATACTTTAAAAAACACTTCTATAATTTATTTCCAGTCACATATAACGATTTATTTATCCATTTTGATTGAATTGTTGTAGTACGTAATAATTAAATATTCATATTACATCATTTATAAAGTAATAAACAAAGTACTTTTCGAAAACTTTTAAACAATTTTATTTTTACTTTGTATTATCCTTAGATTATACAAACCTTAGATGGAACATAAGACACTGCGCATAATCCCATTTCGAAATTATTCACACCCACCAATCACAGTGGAGTAATCACATGTCAGAGCGTTGTCCATCCAAATTTAATGTGTTAACGAGAATTAATTTGGTATTTTAGTGACTTAAATTTTGAAAAGTAACGTTGAAAATGCCAAGATGTGTTGTAAAAAGCTTTATTTATAATAAAAGTGCGAAATGTAACGGAGATAAAAGAAACTTACATTTATTTCGGTGATATATTTAATTTTTAAAGATTCTGTCGACGTCCATATTTGTTGATTTGAAAATAAACAGAATCGGACTTGGTCATTGGTACATGTTATAAGTAGCAAATAAAGGTTATTATTATAAACTGTTTACTATTTCTTGTTTTATGGGGAATATTTTTTCAGGAAGTTAACATACAATCAAATACAAAAATATCAATTTCATTGCCAATTTATTCGTTTCAAACTTCACAACTGGTTTCAATAGTTTTTTCAAAACTATTTATTTAGTATTTCTCTATAACAGTGTTACTCATAGTGGGCTCCGCGGAGCCCTGGGGCTCCGCAAAGCCTTTGTGAGGGCTCCACGAAAAAAATAATAATAAAAAACAGTACTATCGCCACAAAATGGAGGGACCTGGCTTGGGGACCTTTTTTTGAGAAGTAATTTTTTAAATCACTAAGAGGAAGGAGGATATGATTTTGCTTGAGGACTTTTTTTATTTTATTTTTTATGGGTGAAATGAATTTGGGATAATTCTTGCAAGGAATCTTTGGAATTAATCAAAAATAAATTAACAACAAATGTTCTCGTGCATTTTCAGCCTGAGTTGCCGATTAAATTAATCATAGATGCTTCAAATGTGGGAATAAGGGCCATGATATGTCTTGTTTTTTAAAAAAAATATTGAGAAATCTATAGCTTCTGCTTCGCGTATCTTATCAAAGTCCGAACAAAAATATTCCCAAATTGAAAGAGAGGGCCTTGCAATAATTTTTGGCTTAAATAAATTTAAAGAATATTTATATGGACATTTCTTTATCCTAGTTACAGATCACTTACTTCTGGTAACTATTTTTAACCCAGCTAAAGGTATACCCCAATTTTCAGCCAACAGACTACGTAGATGGGCAGTAATATTCTCAAATTAAAATTATAAAATTGAATATGTGAAATCGGAGCATAATATAAAGCCGATTTTTTATCACGTTTACCTATTGAAAGTCAAAATGAAGAAAAATTTTAAAAATATTTTTAAAATTATGTTTTATGTGTTTAGGGCTCCGTCAAATATTTCGCTTTTCAAAAAGGTTCCGTCGTCAAAAAAGTGTGAGAAACACTGCTCTATAATAATATGGGATCTATCCATTTAATTTACATTTTGCTATTTTCTCTAATTTTGACATATAAAGTAATATATTTTGTAATCGCAGCAAGTGTCAAAACGATCTACTTTATGCAACCAATTGTATAAAGTAGAACATTATGCAACTGATTACGAACACTTGATTATGTCACCAGTTACGAAATAAAAATCAATAAAACTACCTTTTTTTTGGTTTTTAAGTCGAAAAATTGAGAAATCATCAAAAAATCGAGTAATCGAAAAATCCAAAAATCCAAAAAACAAAAAAATCGAAAAAACCAAATATCGAAAAAAAGGCAATGAATAGTGACATTTCACATTTGAAAATATGACATTACGTTTAACTACAAAAAAGAAAACAAAAAAGGAAAAGCTGAAAATTGCGTTTTATTTTTTAAATAATTGAACACCGTTATTGAAAACTGCCTAGAAATGTTTAAGATAAAATTTTGACGTACTTCTTTAAGAATAATGGGTAAAAACGTTTTTTTTTTTTCAAATTTCTTGCGGGTAATGTCAAAAATCAGATCGGCAACACTGCCCATGTCCCTTATTTTTATTACTATTGAAAAAAAAAATAACGTCGTAGGGCAATCAAATACAAAAATTTTATAAAATATTTGATTGGAAGTACTTACAAAAGAATGATGGAGAATCATTTTTCAACACAATTTTATAAATATTTAACTCAAAATTAGAAAAAATCGTTACGTAATGCTGTTTTGTGTAACTCGTTAATTTTGCGAGACCTCGCTCTGCTCGTCCCGCAAATATTAACTCGTTACACAAAATAATGTATTTCGTAACTGGTTACATAAATAGCTATTGATTGACTTCCTAATATTTTAAATCATTGAACGGTATTTTCCATAAATAATTAAATCATAAATATTTACCGGCATATAAGTACCAAAACATTTTTTCTCTTCGAAGAGTAGGCTTATGTCAAATAAACTTAAAATATTATAAGGAACGAAAAGGTAACCCATTTCTAATAAAATTTAATTATTAATTTTATTTTGGTGTGATCGTAGAAAAATCTTGTGTGTAATTCGAGCAAAAAGTACTTTGGCTCTCTCGATAACTTTTTGGCTCAACAGCTATTTTGTTACAATAATTTTATAAACTTTTACTTAGGGTCGATTTCACCCTTTTTTTAAACGAATATTAAAATACTAAACGAAGATTAAAATGACATTTTTATATTAACAAAAACGAAGTTTAAATTACTAAATGGAGATTAAAATGACATTTTTACATTAACAATGTCATTTTAATCTTCGTTTAGTAATTTAAAATTCGTTTGACACAACGGTGGAATCGGTCCTTAGCTAGCTATATACTGATAAAGTGTTATTGCCCTCATCATAAATGAATCGTGCTAACAAATAAAGTCAAAAAAACGTTTCATAATTTTTCATCTTTTAGTTACCTACCAAAATTAGATACTACAATACAAATATTTAAGTCCAGCCCAGAACATCTCCCTACTCCTTCCACCCAGTTTTTTGTTTTGGCAAAATTCGCGCAGCGACAAATGCTTCCTATGTTACCTCTACCCTTACTAACCTCTTTGGTATTATCCAAAAGTTTAAAACAAGTGAATTTATTTGGTTGATAAAATAACGCCTGCTAGCCAAATTTAAAGACTACTATCAACAAAAGCATAGCTGAATTAGTTCAATTTGTGTTGAGTTAACTGTGACGTCACTCGGTAAATACTTTAAAAGTCATCCCATTTAAAACGTACATCGATACACCCTTTTTTAACTGACAACGTTCAAACATTTTTCAATTCAAAAGATCATTTTGATCCAGAGAGAATTAAACACATTGAAAAATTTTAGGAGTAAATGAATAGGCAAGTAGTAGGTAATACATTTAAATACAATGGCCATCTTATCTAAACATTTTTTTTAATTAAGAAATAGTGAGAACTTTGAAATGTTAAGGTATAAGTCGATACAGAGTGTACAAAAAGTAACGTAACATACTAATATTTAGATTCCTGATAGGTTTGCAAAACAATTTTAAAATTTTATGAAATGAAATTGATCAAATTCGCACGAATTTCGAAATGTCAGCTGGGCGCGCTCGCTTCGCTCGTCCTCCTCTGTAGTGGTTTGAAGGTGGATGGGAGAAGCGTTAGCATTATCTAACGGAGAAAACTGTTGCCATGGAAACGCTTGTCATGCTAACAACTACACAAACCCCATAGTGAAAAAATGCCTAGTTGCTAAGGTATAGATGGTTTCATTTTCATTTTAGTTTAGATTGAGATATTATGTGAAGAGTTAATCTAAATATAAGAGGCAACTGCGCATTTCCTCACCACCGGATTAAGGTTTTTGATTAGTCGACATCACAACAAGTGTTCCTATGGCAACGATTTCTCCGTAACCGACATCAGCTACACTAAAGCGAAAATTAAATGACCTGTAACTTGCATTTCCTTACCACGGGAATTGGGTTTTTGTTTAGTCGTTACCATGACAAGCGGTCTCATGGCAACAGTTTCCCCATAACTGATTTCGTCCAAAATAAAGTGAACATTAAATGAATCGCTCGTTTCAAAAACGACATGAGTCAATTATTTTCAAAATTCAGTTTTTACCACGAAACACCTCTACATTAGAAAACGCACGTTCCGAATAAAAACGACACAAGTCCTGTTTATGCTAGCCTAAATTTTAAGGTATTTGTCATTCAGACACACCAGATTTATAACTTCAGTAAGTAGTGGCTCCTTCATTAAAAAAAAAACTGTTTATCAAAAGAATCTCTTGGGAAGAAAGTTTCTTTGAATACAACCAAAATAAAAGAGGAGCTGTTGTAGCACATCAGTTTATAGATGGTTTAAACAATCACACGTTTAGTTTATTAAGAAATACATAGAATCGCGTCGTTACCTTACCACCGACAGAACAAGCGTATCCAAATAACTGTGCTCCAATAAATCCCAAAAAAATGGAAAATATTCGACAAGTTCAGCCTAGCATTCTGAACGAGTATAAGCTATTTTATCAAGAAATCGTGCGATGGCCAACAACAGATATCGCAGAAGAGGGAGAAGCTAATATAGAAGATGATAATGGATATGATTACGTTCAATAGTGTACAAATACTATTGTAGTATCATAAATAAAGCTTTTTTAATTGTGTTTAATTTGTTGTACCTAATTTGTAAGACAATATTGCGGATTACTTTTATTCTTTGCATAAACTGTATAAGTCAATATCTCAAAAATATTTTTTTTAAGAACACATTTGACAAAAAAACTATTGTATATATATTTTATATTAAAAACATATGTACATGTCATTTTAAAATAGTTTGAGTACTTGATTTATCTATTTCATTTAATTATCTAGTTTTTTGCCTCTCTTGTAAAATTAGGTTTTAGTGACATGTCGTTTTTGAAACGAGCGATTCAAATGATCTATAACTTGGCAACTATGCATTTCCTCACCACGAGATTTGGGTTGGTGTTTACTGGTTACCATGTCAACAGTTGCCATGGCAACAATTTTTACGTAACTAATTTCGGCTAAACGAAATTTGACCGCAAATTTCGTTAAGAAATCCTCAAACTATAATTAAATTTGATATTTTATAAAAGGTTACCACGGTATGTGTGACGTCACCACAGTAACCACAATACTGTAACCAAGTATGATGTGGTAAGCTTGTAAAGAAATGCCTTAAAAGTATCCACCCAGTGACGTCACAGTTAATCCAGCACAAATTTAACTAATTCAGCTATCCTCTTGTTGATAGTACTTTTAACTTGGCTGGCTAGCGTCATTTATTAAACAAATAAATTTACTTAATTCAAAACTTTAAAAACTTTTGGATAACACAAAGTAATTATGTTTCAATGTTTTCGAAAAGTACATTATTACTTTATAGATGACGTAGTATTAATATTTAAAATTTATGTAGTACAACAATTCAATCAAAATGGATATAAATCATCGGGTGGGACCGAAAATAAATTAATAGAACTGCTTTTTAAAGAGTATGGAAATGTTACGTCAAAAATATGGTATTTTTTTATATTTCTTTTTGTTGATTTTAATTGGACACTTGGCAACACCGCACTAATTTGTATTGATAAAGCATGACAGATATAATTCTAAATTCTAATGAATATTTAGAATGCATGGAATGTTAGGAGTGTAGACGTTAGGAATGATAGAAATTCGTAAAATAAATGACATAAGAAATGCATGGGCTGATTTTAAGAACATTGATATTAAAGTAGTTAGTATGAACAGAAAATTCTGAAAATCAATAGGGTTCTAAGTTAGAAACAATTATTCAAGGAAATCAAAACCACAGTCAATCAGAACTTTCATTCTAGAGTTATCGTGCCGACATTAATACACATAGGCGACCAGACGAAATTTTTTTTGCATTTTCGGACCCAGAATGATCGAAAACGTGACAAAAAGTATTAAAAAATGGGAGTAATGCAATACTGAGGCCCCATAGGAAGGGCCTCAGTAAAAATAATAATAAAATATATTCATTATCGTGTCGTATATAATAATATTCAAATACTCAAACTTTATACATTTTGATTGCATTTGTGGACAGTGCAATACCTTTTAAATTGTTTTATAAACGAAGAAACCGTTAATGAATGAAAATATTTAAGTTAAAAGCAGTCTAATTTATTGCTTCTAGCATTATTACACTACACTTGATCTTTACTTTAAAATTTTCTCATTTATTCACGAATTTATTCATCAAGTTTTTCATTTAATCATTATTAGAAAATGTATTTCAAAAGGAATTTGGATTCATTATCTTTTAAATTGAAACATAAAATTAGTATTGTAATCTTGAACTTTATAATTAACTGAAAATTTAAGAACAGTAGTTATTAAATAGGAAATTGAACTTTGTAGCTGTTGGCGAAAAGTACATTTAAAAAAACTAAATGATCTTTAATAAATAAAATAGACAAAATTATTTTATGTATCTTAAGATTATCTAGGTGATGTGCGAATAACAGACAGTGTCATACTTGGATTACTGTGTGGAAGGGTCATACATAATTAATTATTAAGAAATGCTCAATGTCTGGCGTGAAATGAGTGTCGCAGAGGCTAACAATATTGTTACCCTGCACCCTGCAGTAGCCTGCGGCTATTATATGAAACGTACGAATAAGTATGCTGCGGTTGTCATAGATAAAAGTACGAATAAAATAGAACAGTCTAGAAATGTCATTATGTGTCAAGAAAAATATGGAGGGTTCAAGATGGTTCGAGAAGGTTCAATGGATCAATGATCCTAACGTCAGAATTTCAGTTTTATGTTAGACGTACGTTAATGTTAATAGTTGTGAATTGTAAAAGTTTAAAAAGAGGAAAAGGAAAGGCGCAGAAAGGAGGAAGAAGAAGAAAAGGAAAAGGGCAGAAAGGAATATTATTTTAAAATGTTTGTAATCGTCCCCATATTTTATTAAATATTGACTGGCATCAGAAGATGGAATAGTGTTTCCGAAACATATGTAGTGCCTGTACCTAAATTTTATAAAAACAATAAAAACGACCAAATAAACCAGTGAACTTTTTATTTATATAAAAAAATATGTTAATATTTTATGTACGCTTCGATACAACGATAGACGTATCAATCTTTTTCAGTCTACAAAGAGCGATAGTCTTAACCCTTTATAGGATACTGGTCGATATTTCAACCACAGATAATTTTTACATTTCCTAGTGGCATACTAGTTTGATATTCAGCCAGTTAGTTCATAGCTCACATCACAGACGCGCTCTGGTTTAATATTCGATCATTTATTTGTTCCCGCGTATTTAGCTCACAACAGGTTGAAATATCGTCCAGTATCCGTTACAAACAAAGGGCAATAATACTCATTTTCGACACGGTCCTGAAAATTAGTTCTGTTTTTGTCGTCAATATTAAAAAAAAGTGAGGGTAAGTAGTAATTTGTACAATAAATAGCTTAGATTTTGATAAACTAAAAAAATGTTTGTATGTTTTATCGGCAAGATAATATTTCATGTTTTTCGGCCTAACCTCAAAATTTTAAAATTTCTTAGTTCGATTTATTGCGCTGTATGTTTGATAAACAAAATAAACAGGTATTTCTCGTCATGGGCGCTGGAACAAAATCTGTTTTAGGGGGAGAGGGTGATATTTATTTTCAAGTATAATATTTTTGAACATTTTACCTATTTTGAAATTACTAAATTAGTAAAGCCTTGGTTTCTTTAAACACTTCGTGGCGGTGAGCGGACAGTCCGTCGACCGCTGAGGACAGCGATTTTCGCCCGAGGTGGTTGGTTTAAATATAGAAAATGAGACTTTTTTATGTCTGTATGTGATGTTTATGTATTATAAGTAGAAACGAAAGGTACTAAAATAGACTCAAATAAATTGATTGCGTTGTTATTATTGTTGGAAGAGGAAGAAGAAGAGGAACTGGCAATTGCAAAGTTTGAAATAAGCCAGTGGATAAGTACACGGTACAGCGGAGGCTTTTTGGAAATGAAACCATATTTAGGGAGTAATTTAGACTTTCTACAGATCTTTTTGAACTGGTGTTGAGTTTAGTAAAGGACGACATTTCCTGCCACACCGTATAAAGGAGGATATGTCGAACCAAATGGACGTAGTTATGAAGAAATGATCCAATCCACCCAAACCATATTTTGAGAAAAATGATGTTAAAGTTAAGTTCTCTACGCGATAACAATAGAATATATAGCGAGTATTTATGATTTTTACTATTAATATATCCTAAATTGTTGGATCATTTCAGAAGAATATAATTTTAGACTGTAACATATCAAAAAGCTACTCAAGTCATTTCTGGATCATTTCTGCATAACTAAGTTCAAATCTATTATTTCATGATTTGTATGTGTGAATTTATCACTCATTGGTATAAAAATAATAAAAAAATAATTATTTCTATTCACAAACTGTCTCCGCGCACGCCGACGATTCCGCTGATATCAAACTCAACAGATCTGAACCGATTAGTCGCGACAAATCAGCGGCATGACGCCGTCCTGCTTAGCTAAGCGGATTCAAGAAAACCGTTCCCATTTAAATACTCCGATTGGATAAAATCGTCAAAACGCGACGGTCGACGTACTGTCCGCTCACCGCGACGGAGTGTTCAAAGAAACCAAAGCTTAAGCTGGTGTAAAAGCAATAATATAAATGTAATTGCGGATTTGAAAAAGTGTTTGTATCTTTGTTGTGCTGTAGAGTTGATAAACAAAATGAACATAATGTGTTTCTTATCATCGACTCCGTAACAAAACCTAGGGAGGGGACATATTTTTTTCATGTATAATATTTTGAAATACTAGCAATATAACTACAGTCTTGAAAAATACTAGTATATTTCTAGGACTTATGCATCCAAGAAATACATTCAGTTTTGAACAATTGCAAGCTATGGATCCAGGTGACGTATTCGACATTATTGATGAAATTACTGATGATCAGGCCATTGATTCTGACATGGGGGGAGACTCAGATGCCGAGGATGATATTAAGATGTATAACGTTAATTTCATTGTATTTAGTCTTTAGGTTGTCCCAGATGTCAACCATGTGGCTCCGGTTTACTCAAGTGGAGATGGGAGTGGGTAATCACAAAATAATCTGGGATTACTTATATTTGTCTTAAAAGGGGGGGGGCACCAATTAGATTTAGCTGAGCCTCAAATAACTTAGAACAATCCTATCTTAAATCTAATAAAAGATGAGGAAATAAAAGACAACCTTAACTTACACTTCTTTATTTTATAAAAATAAATCAACTATTTTTCCCTCTTAAAACAAACAGTATTGAGAAACAATTAGGTTATCAACCTGTTCAATGCACTGACTGAGTGATTTCCCCTTGTTGTTTACTTAGTTGTAAAATTAACAAAATAAACCTGTTAAAAAAATGTGACACAAAACCTTATGATATAGGTGTTTCCCTAAAACTACCTATATAGTAACTAAAATATAGCAAAGTTTAATAATTAAATATAAATATGTATATCTTTAAATAAAAGATATAACGTTTTAGTTTCGAACACCTTTCGTCGCCTCGCCCCGGTCCTACAACTAGAGTATCGAATTAATCTTGGCATCGTGAATATTATATTTTATCAATAAATGCTTATATCTCTGTTATCTCTGGTCCTCTTCAATTGTCGGACATGGTCCTGAGGAGCGTCTGCATTGCTATGTAGGTGAAGTCTGGCTTCGTGCTTGCCAGTTAAACTTTTGATTAATTCTTTCACTGTTAGAATTCCAAGACCTTAAATAAAAATCTCTATTGCGCACATGCATTCACTATGTTGGGAAATACTTTGTTGTGAACGGTTTGGATAGACTTAATGTTGCTATTATTTCATATTTAGATGATTAAAGAGTAACAGCTAAAACCTTATATAATTTTTAATGGATTCAGGTATAGATCATTTGTCTTTTGTCAACGTTACGACTGATGATGTTAAGTAGTAGTACCAACCTAATATTTACATTTGTAATAACCCACTAAAACTACTATATAACAGCTATCTCTGGCACATATGTGAATGCTGTAAAGTCATACCGGTCTTATAACCTGGTTGTAGATTAATATGTATTTACAGTTTTGAGTTTCTGTCCAATAGCCAGTAGGTAGTGCGATTTTTCTTTTAACCTGCAGTGTCCATCGTAACATGGCATCATGGGTCATGCCAAGATACTTTGCATATGGCATCATGGGTCATGCTAAGATACGTTGCATTCAGCTCATGGGGTACAATCTTTCCGATGATATTTACAAAGATACGTTCTGCCATTTTTAGTTAAATTCACATAAATAGATTTCAATTTATTAAGACAAATTCGCCATTCATTGGTATCTCTAAATATAAAATTGCTATCAGTTTGGAGTTATCTTACTAATATTTCTTCGTCCTGATCAACTGGAAGGATTAGTATCATCAGCAAATGTAGTTACAGTCATATCTTCAAATTTGAAAAGTCACTAGTATGGAGTAAAATAAATATCAGTCCAAAAATATATATATATCTAATTCTTATTTCTTTTAAATTAGAATTATTATCTTCCTGCCTGATTCTGAAAAGCTTGTCTGAGATATGTGAAGTTATAATCTCTGCTTATTGCTTCAGGAGCATTTTTTTAATTTATGGACCAAATTTTTTATGCCACACCTTGTTAAAAGCTTGGAAAACGTCTACAAATTCTGCAGAATAGACTTATTTTCCTTCAAGGGCATGCTCTATGACATTTGTGATTATATGCACTTGGTTAGTAGTCATAATACAAAAAAATTACAAAGGTATGATACTTAGCGGAAAAAATAAGTGATAATTCTGTCAAACTAATTGTCAGTATATTTTTAAGTTATTGACATTAAATATACATTAAAATGAGTTAAATTTTTGTAGAAACGATAAATAATAGCATTTTTATTTTTATTTGGTCTACATTTTGGAAAAAATTCTTAAATTTGAATCAAACTATATAAAACTAATTTAATTACGAGTAATAATACTGTAATCGTAAATGTGGACTTGGAGATGTAGTCCAGTCATTTAAGCTTAAATTAGGTAAGAATCTCGGAACAGGAGATACCCAGCTGTAAGTCTGTAAATACTTGTATATTGACACGCTAAAAGTTATTTCAAAACCTACATATGGTAGGGTGTACGCAACTATTAAATTTCAAGGTCAAATGTCACAAAAATCGGTTTTTTGCGCTTTTTTGTAAATATCTCATTTTTTATGGGTTTTTTGCTATTTGTATTTATTATCAATATTGTAGAATATAAAATTCTCTACAAATTTTGTTTAAAAAAATTCAGATTACAGTAAGAACGTAAAAGCTATGGAGCAGCAGAGAAGATGAAACAATAGTTGTACCAGTTACTCAAGAAAAATTCTTATCAAATCGAAATAACAAAGATATGCTCATTAATATGTTAATTGAAAAATTACAAGCTGCAAATATTACTACTGAACAAGCCAGAGATAATGCTGATGTTCTTATTGTTGAAACTGCAATTGAAGAATCAAATTCTGAAAAAACTGCAGTTATAATAGGACAAGATATTGATTTATTTGTCATTTTAATTGGGCGTACACTGTCTTACGAACAAGACATTTTCTTTAAAAAAGTTGGGAAAGGAAATGTAAAAACGGGGATATACTTGACTAAAAGTTTTGATAATTATCCTCATTCCAAAACACATATTTTATTTCTGCACGCATTAAGTGGCTGTGACACAACTTCTGCGCTTTTTAAAAAGGGAAAAAATCATTTTTTAAAGTTTTTGAGAAACTGACAATTTTGAATGAACTAGCTGCAGCATTTGAGAAAGAAAATTGTTCGGCCCAGAGATTATTAGAGAGTGGAACTCAAATCTTATTGGCAGTCTATAATGCTCCGAAATCTGTGAAAAGTCTCGATCATCTTCGTTATATGCATTACGTCAAGTCTACAAAACTTAATTAACCTGTGCAGCTTTCAAATATTCCACCAACAAAAGCAGCTGCTCATCAACCTTTCAAACGTGTATATTATTAAGTTCAAACTTGGTTAAGGCATGATTTGGAACCCCAGGTATGGAGTTGGGCAATGCGAAACGATTTTCTGGAGCCTATCATGACAATTTTACCACCTGCTCCAGAAGATTTGCTAAATACAATTTTCTGCAACTGCAAGAGTGGTTGTGGTTCGCGATGCTGATGCAGGAAAGCGGGCTTGCAATGCTCTTTAGCTTGTGGCCAATGTAATGAGCAAGCTTGTTTCAATGCTCTACCATATCAGAGCGACATTAACGAAGATGGAACCTTTGACCCCGAAATCATGGAAGAACTTGAGAGAAATGTCGTTGAAGACGATAATGAAGACCAGTTTGAAATTTACCAGCAGCCGGAAGACGACGATGAAGAGGAAGAAGATTATTAAAATTATAAATTGTAGTTTTTGTACCTTTTATTCCATTTTTTACTTTTAATAAAAATAAATGTATTGAATGAAATTTTTTAATAAAAAGATTAATTCATAATTTATTTGTTTTTTTTTTCATCATGTAAGAATTTATTAATATTAATTAGGTTAAAATTCAAATATAATTCCTATATTTTCATTAACAATTTTGCAATTACATGGGCAGGTAAGTGTTGTTAAATAAATTAATACTAAATAAAAAGTGGATAGGTTAGGGAAAAAAATGATAAAATATAATATAATAGTTAATAAAAATTGACAAATATTTATAATCATTGATTTATCGATATTTCATCAACTATATATGGCGCGTTTTCGACCGGAGGCACCGGTGATGCTGTGACCGCGCGCTCTCCGTCATCTATCTCGAAAACGGTTCACCGTATGAAAAATTTTTTTAAACAAAATTTTTAGAGAATTTTGTATTCTACAATATTGATAATAAATACAAATAGCAAAAAACCCATAAAAAATGAGATATTTACAAAAAAAGCGCAAAAAACCGATTTTTGTGACCTTTGACCTTGAAATTTAATAGATGCGTACACCCTACTATATGTAGGTTTTGAGACAACTTTTAGGGTGTCAATATACAAGTATTTACAGACTTACAGCTGGGTATCTCGAATTCCGAGGTGAACTTACTATAATAATTGGACTAATGAGAATTCGGCATCTGTCTTCCCCGTGAGAGGCGCGGGTTCGAATCTGGGCGGGGACTAAATTAAATACTTTCTTTTTCATGTTTATTTTATTTAAAAAATTAGTAAAAGTCATAATCTATTTTAATATTAGTTATTTTGTCTTAATAAGCTAAAATATTTTTTAAATTTGTAGATTATCGTTAGTCAGTCGTAAAAAAATATACTATACAACTCGAGTGGATTATTCATATCCACTCTTATTGCATAAACCACTATTTGCGTGCTGTTTTCGATCAGCCGATACCTCAAATTCGTAAAAGCCGCGCCTTTCCACCAAAATACCTTACCGTGACATAGTTTCAATAAACGTATTATGATACCTTCTTTTTATAGTTTATAGCTTCTGTCAAAACTCGAATTGGAAATCAAATATAAGCTTTTGAAGCTCAATTTTATTGGAAACTAGCTGTAGGTATTGGCAACTTTCTCAGTTTTGCGGATGTCATCTTTATTATTTAAATCTTATCAATAGACATAAGTATAGTAATTTATTCATAGTACCTAAGTTGTTCAATAATTGACTAGTTATTCTGGTTGCAGAATGTTTGTTTAAGCTGCTTAGTTTTTCAATTGTTCAAATTCATTTAAAAGAAATCACTATATCACTAGATTCTTTTATATATTTTTGAGGTAATTAATTGTATAGTTTGGAGAACTTAAGTCAATTTTGGATTGAAACATTTTATTTATATTTTAAGAGTTCACTCGGAGGGTTCACCTTTAGGATTTCAACTACAGGTTTTTTCTCCCCGTGAGTTTAACCGCTGGAACACAGGTTTATCAGAACATCAGAACATATATTCGTGGTCCATTGGTATATTAGCCACCTGGCCTACCATTTCATTGGTTTTTATATAGATGTTATTTTATCTGGATAGACAAATGGTGATGGTGATGCTGTTAAATTGGAACTACCCTACTATCAAGTTTTTTTATTATAATGATGGTTTCATGTGCACTGTGCCTGCTAATTCGTTGACTAAACATTTTACTTTTTTCACGAATGTTCCTAACGTATTTCCAATTTTATTTATATTTTTTCATTCACCGAATGTGTTGGGGTTTTTCTTTAATGGCTTATGTGTTACCAAATAGTTATTTCAACATTTAATGGTTTAAGTATTTGCCAAGAATGACAAATTATTTTAAACTTTAGTTAATTAAGCACTTAGTGTCTCGGTCTGAGTATTGACCATAAATACCTCGGTGGTACCTAAGGGCTACAGTAAACATTTTACTGTTTAGATTTCTTCTGTATATAAAAATATAATGAGTCTTTACTAGTAAGTTAAGCAATCTCAAGGCCTGTATAAGGGGCAGAGAATAAATAACCTCTTCCAATCTGAGAGTTTTATCAAATAAATCCCACTGTGTCTGAAGTCTTTTATGGCTTTATTATATTTTTTTCGTTTGTTTTATGATTTATATTATGTGGTAGAATTTTATGGTTTCTATATTCTTTATGAATAATTTGATCTTGACTAATAAGTAAAGCAAGTAACAGTATATTGTGTTTCAACATCGAGTTGTTGTTTATAAATATGTGCGAATGTACACATGTTGATTAATAATTTTGTTTTTATGGTATAGTAGAATCTAAAACGGTAAAATTAATATTTTACAATATTTTGCTTAACATCTTGCAACAATCGTCCTTTGCTTGGTACCATGCCAACGACTGACCATGCCATCTATTGATGAATTTATTATTCTTTTTGGGTTTATGCATATAACATATATGAGTTAATTTGTTACTTTATCAAGATACTTAGTTTATTTATTTATGAATTCATCATAATCTGTATTTGTATTGTATTTTTAATTAGTAAATTCTTGAACAATAATTTTGAATATATTTGATGACAAACATATTAGGTTTGTTAGTTTCTTAAATAGTTTCTTTTTTTGTTTCCTCATTCACTGGGTTTATGAGGAAATAAAAAACATTGGCCATTATTGGGACCATGTTGGCGCCCTCATGTCTACTATTTCCAAAAAAATGTTTAGCTATCCACCCCCTTACTATCGTCTGAGTGACCACGAAGGCCCGACGGTTGACACCGGAACAACCGAAACTTATGTAAAGAAGTAGACAAAATTTTGTTGGTTAAGTAATTTTTTTCTATATAGGTATAGTTTAATTTTTGGGCAATTTTCCTAGTTTTGGCAACATTATTACCTACCTTTTCAGCCTACAAAAACATGTTTTAGTCTGTAATCTGTATTAAACATATATTTCATCATGAAAATATCTTTTCTAGGCAATTGTTTCAAGATTTTTTTTTCTCCTGACTATGTGTCTCCGAATAACACTGAAGCCTATTGTCTTATTGTGTTTTACCCCATGTTAGTTCATAGCACCCACTCTATCACCTTTGTACCTTGTACAAGTTTGTACAGATCCTTGGGTGAGTGGGTTCTATACGTTGTTGGATCAACCTGGGGTTGTCCAAAAAGAGCCTGTCTTTTGCGATCTAGAGCTTCGCATTCGCACAGTATGTGTTTGGCGGTTTCTGATTTCTTGTGACATAGTCGGCACATGAGTTCCCCATTGTACATGCCAATTTTGTTCAAGTGTCCCTTTACTGGGGCCCAGTCATGAACCCTGTTATCACTTTCAACTGGTTCCTATTCATTAAGAGTAGTTCTCCAGTTCTTTTGGGACATGGTCTGCCTATGAAGGCTTGTCCATGTGCCTGTTTTGGGGTGCTTCCCCAATAGTTGATATGTTGTTCCCGAATCAGTCATTTATAAAACCCTGGACTGTACTTTTTGTTACTCCTGGGTTTGTGTCTGGTTCCGGTGTTTCTTCTGACCCTCTTTTTGCAAGTTCGTCAGCCTTTTCGTTGCCTTCGATCTCTTTGTGACCTGGCACCCAAAATAGTTTTACTCTATTTCGGTCTGCCAGTGTTCTTAGTTCTTCGATGCATTCCCATACCAGCCTCGTCGTAACTTTCTGACTCGATATGGCCTTAAGTGCCGCTTGGCTGTCTGACATTATTTGAATATGCTGATTTTCGACAGCTCTTTCATTGTTCGTTTTTGCACATTGCAAAATTGCGTATACCTCGGCCTGAAATACCGAAGAATGTATTCCTATAGCATAGCTATGGTTAGTATCAGAGTTTCTGGAGAATACTCCTACCCCAGTGCCTTCCGCAGTCTTAGACCCGTCTGTATACCAAGTTTGTTCCTGTCGTTGGGCATTGGGCTCCCTTATGGTGATCTCCGCTCTTTCCTGTATTAAAATCGGAAAGGGAGTATTAAAAGAGTACCTCTTGGTTATGTGGTCTGATCTCATGTCTAGCACGCCTCCTGTCATTAACCTTGAGATACTCATGTGACCTGACCTAATGTCAAGATTTCCCAGTGTATTCCCTAATCTGTAAGCACCTAATCTTGCCTTCCCTTGTATCACATAGTGAAGAGGTGGGAGTCCTATTAGTGCTTCCATTGCAGCAGTGGTGGTTGTTTTCATTGCCCCCGTTATTCCGAGGCAGGCAAGTCTTTGTACCTTGTTTAGCCTCGTTATTGCTTTCCTTTGCTGTGTCTTTGGCCACCACACCAAAGCTGCGTATGTTATTATCGGTCTCACCACCATGTTATAAAGTCAGTATACCATGTCTGGTTTTAACTCCCATTTTTTTCCAAAGGATCATTAATGAGGTTTCCGCTCTCCTTGTGGTTCTTTCTAGATGCTGGTTTCAAGATTTTAGTAGTAATTAAATTGAATCCTACTGCTTTTTTCGGATTAAGGTTACTTGTAGTCTCTTCTGCTACTTCTTTCGGTGTACCAAAGATTTCGGATTTTTTATTGTTTGTTACGGAAGCGCAGAAGGGCCATTTTTTTAATAAATTTATTTTTCTATAAAATTCCGAGTTGTAACTCGGAATTTTGTATAATTCCGAGTTGCAACTCGGAATTTTATAAAATAATAAATTTATTTAAAAAATGGCCCTTCTACGCTTCCGTAGTTTGTTATATGCAAATTATTCTTGCATTTTATTGGTTGTAAAAATGACTAACAAATGTTTAGCAAACAAGTTTGCTTTTTGTTTATTGTTCTTGATCCATACTCCGTTGTCTCTTCTGATGAGATAGATGAAGATAATTGGTTTTTATTTCTATCTGCTATTACACAGAAAGTAATCTGTCTCTTCATCTGGTTCTATAGGTATGAGTTTGATTTTCTTTAACTTTAATAAAGTTAAGATAAACTTTTCTTGAAATAGGGAATTAAGCAGTACCAGCAATTTTGCTGGGATCCGTAAGCCAGTAAGTAAGTTAACTTGTACAATGATAATTGCATTTCTTTTGGCGTACAGTATTTCTTAATTAATTATAAATAAAAATAGTTGTAAAAACAAGTTTATTTTTTGTACCCGTTATAAATGACTGATAAAGTTACATACGAATTATTTTATGATGCTTCCTCTCAGTTCTTGGGCCACTTGAAGCTGGACATTCATGTTTTAAGACAAATTTCCTCTGTTTTACATTAGGCTAGTCATAAAATAGAAGAGATTGTTTATATAAATCAATTATGAAACGATGTACAATAATAATAATAGCTAAAATATCAAATCATCTACATTTTACAGTATCACTTTAATATCTTACTAATATGGGATTATTGTTTTAGATACTACACCACGGCAACACCTGTGTTATGTGGGAAGGTATAGAAGGTCCTCCAATTTCAGGCATCAGGGGCGTTCTTCTCTACTTACGATTAGACAGATCATCGACGACGCTGACGTGGGTGCGACCAAGTTGGAGCGGCCTTAAAGCAGGAGCTGCCAATGAAACTGGCGATCCTTTTACTACAGATTTTAATCTTTCGTTTAATCCTGAGGACACTCTTGCACCAGGTTTACTTACTAAATTAGCTCTACAGGCATCTGGAGAACAAAGTACTGGTACGACTCTAGATGATGGGTAAGTTTTTAATTTGTCACAAGATATAAGTACATTTATAATATTAGTTTTTATAAAAGGTTTAAAGTCTATTCCAATCCGAGATTCAGTAAATGTACACAAAAGCACGGGAATGTAATTTTTGACCAGGGCCGCAATGAGGACAAGATTTTATTGCAATGTAGTTTTAATGTATTTAAATTAGGAATTTTAGAGATTTAAATTTTCAATACCGTAATACCAACGAAAATTGAAAGAAAATATATTAAAAATATACAAGGTGACGCTTAGAGCGGTATTTATGAAGCCATCATACACTTTTTTCTAATTTTAAAAAAAGTTAGAACAGGTTGGAATAGAATTTTCAATTGTCGACGTGAAAAAAAAAACAAATATTTATATTGAGTGAAGATTATTGAATTTACTGTTGCCATTCTAGTTCGTCAGAAGACGTGTCACTCTCATTCACATTTATTACAAACTGTTCAATTTGTTGCTCTATAATATTGTCTCACATTTTTTGCTCCACTTTTTTCTGCACGTGATTAATGCATTTCTTCCACTTTTCTGACGTGATGGTAGCTATCGCATTATGAAAGAAGTTTTTCATGTCAGCAAATTTAAATGAACTACTATGCTCCGCAACAAAGTTTTTTATGTCAGCCCAAATTAACTCAATGGGATTAAGCTCGCAGTGATATGGTGGCAGCCTTTAAACAATTTTATTTTGAGCTTTAGCCATCTCGTCGATGATATATTTATCATATTTTTTTCTGTGCTCCTTAACTATTGCTAAAAGTTGCACTTTAAGTAATGTTTCATCAAATTGTATACTTTTAGAACGCAGCCGGTCTTGAATATCAGATTTCCTTGATGCAGTAGTTGGAATTGTTTCCAGTTTCCTAAAATGATACGGGGCATTGTCTAATACAACAATACAGTTATCATTTAGTTTCAGCAAAATATTTTCAAACCACTTTTCAATAGATTTTCCGTCCATTTCCTCGTGGTAAGCTCCGGTTTTTTTGGATTCAAGAGCCCACAGCGCCTCTGGAACAAATCCGTCATCACTTCCAATGTGGCAAACTATCAGCCTTTTTCCTTTACCTAAAATCAAAAAGCATTTTTATGCTGTAGTATATACCCAGACAAATAAACCAGCTCAAGATGTCCGCCATCTTAATAATGCCGTGCAATGAAAAGCCTGAATATCAACTGTTTTAAATGTCCCGATACAATGTTACTTTCATTTATTTTTAAAGTATTATTTAATCAGCCGGATAGATACCAAAATTGTAAAATATACATACAGGGTGGCCACTTTTTTAATGGGATTGTATTAGCAATTTCCAAACCATACTAGTTAGAAAGTCGGTTAAATGGAGAAAAAGTTGCCTATCTCTAAGCATAATCTAGCGGTGAAAATTAATCGAAAATAGCAGGCACGGTTCTTGAGATATTTCGATAAAAGGAAATTCGAACATTTTGGTTTTTTGGTTATCGTTAATTTATTTTCAGAACTACTAAAAAATATTTTAAAGGTTTTTTATTTGATAGTAAATTTTCTTTAATTTGACGTTTTCATATTTTGCATCCAACGTTTCGTATTCTCCAGACCACCATCAACTTTTTTTTTTAAATATGGGCCTGCGTATTTTATAACATTATTTGAAATATCTTTTTATCCTGCATCCAGCGTTGTATTACACAATGGCATTCACTGACAGTTTTTGGGTAATATGGACCGTAATCCAAATTTTATTGGTACGGATCATCTATATTGAATTTATAATCAGCGTTAATTTTTTCAGTGTATAATACTTCGAAGATAAAGTGATTATAATTACGAAAAAATAAATGAGAATTAATAATTATTCAATTATTCGACTATTAAAAAGTATATTTTGATAAGGTAAATGATTAAAAGATATTCTCGATTCTATTTTTGACAATACATACCTACCAAATTTGAATACAAAATATTATTTTATTACTGGCACAGCAATTACTTGTTATAAAATATAGTAGGCCGTGAAAACAATCCATATTACAAGAACTGTCACATTATTATTATGTTGTTCTTTACTGCTTTACGAAAATTTCTCATTGTTCAAAAGTTTTTTGTGTGTTTCTTGGTACCTAGTCTAACTTCAATAAGATATACTGCAGAAGAAAGACCAGATATGTACGAATTATACATCAAACTGAACAGAAATTCGTTCAGAGCAAAACAAAGGTACGAGGATTTATATCCCGACAGAATGCAACCAAATACAAAAAATTTTCGGCGTTTGTCTACAACTCTTCTCGGACATAATACATTCGATAAAGCTAGAGTTCCGTATGTTCAAAAAAAGGAGCCAGTCAACGATATTAATGTCTTAGCTAAAATTCGAATAAATCCAGGAGTTGGGTCGAGGACTATTGCAGGTGAATGTAACTTATCAAAAAGTGCTGTTAATAAGATAATCAAGAGACACGGATACCATGATTACAAATACCAAGCTGTACAAAAACTATATCGTAATGATCCTGAAAGAAGATTGCGATTTTGTAATTGATTTAAACAAAAGGTAAGAATTAATAACAACTTTGCACACAATATCATTTGGGGAGACGAAACAACATTTACAAATTCTGGTATGTTCAATCGAAGAAATAAACATTTTTATGCCACGGAAAATCCTCACCTAATCCAAGAAGTGAGACATCAATATCGTTTCTCTTTGAATATGTGGTGCGGTTTGTTAAATAATAAATTACTGGGACCATACTTTATTGACGGAAACCTTACTGCAGAAAAATATTTAGATATACTGCAGGATATGTTAGATGAGCTTCTTTTAGAGTATCGTCTTAACGAAATCTGGTTCCAACAAGATGGATGTGGTCCACACAATTCAAGAATGGTCACGGATTATTTGAATCAGACTTTTCTCAATTCATGGATTGGAACAAGAGGTCCAGTGGCGTGGCCTGCCAGATCGCCAGATCTGAATCCATTAGATTTTTATTTGTGGGGACGTCTCAAAAATAAAGTGTATAATACACCAAATGCAACAATTGAGATTCTCCGCGAAAAGATTAAAGATGCATTGGAAGATATCCAAGAAGAAGAAATAAGCAATAACATAAGAAATATGAATATCAGAATTGCTAAATGTATTGAAGAAGATGGCAGGCATTTTGAACAATTAATTTTATTGATATTTTCAAATAATTTGATTATGACTAACAAAAACTGAATTTCTTTTTGTCATTATCAATAATTGAGTTTTAAAATTTCTACATTACTATTGTTGTTGTTGATGAATTGTTTAATTTTCAAAAAATTACATAAATTTTGTAAGAATTGATTTTATTTTTTTTATCGAGGAGCATGACATGTTGATTCAACTAAAGATGGCTGAAACCAAGCGTAAATTAAATAAAATTTGGATTACGGTCAATATTACCCAAAAACCGTCATTGAATGCCATTGTGTAATACACCGCTGGATGCAGGACAAAAAGTTATTTCAAATAATGTTATAAAATATCCAGGTCTATATTTTAAAAAAATAAGTTGAGGGTGGTCTGGAGAATACGAAACGTTGGATGCAAAATATGAAAACGTCAAATCAAAGAAAATTTACTATCAAATAAAAAACCTTTAAAATATTTTTTAGTAGTTCTGAAAATAAATTAACGATAACCAAAAAACCGAAAAGATCGAATTTCCTTTTATCGAAATATCTCAAGAGCCGGGCCTGCTATTTTCGATTAATTTTCACCGCTAGATTATGCTTCGAGATAGGCAACTTTTTCTCCATTTAACCGACTTTCTAACTAGTATAGTTTGGAAATTACTAATACAATCCCATTAAAAAAGTGGCCACCCTGTATACCGAAAGTAAATAATATAATACGACTATAATTTACCTGATGGATTTTTTAATCCTGTTGAAAGTCCATCAAAAAATGCCCGTCTTGAGGAAGTGACAGAATTATCAACCCATATTTTTGATTTGGTATGTCCGGCATTTACCCAAGTCTCGTCTACAAAATAAATCTTTCTATTTTCATTCCTGTAGGATTTTATTTTTTGTAAATACTCTCTTCTCCATAGCACTATTTCATCCCTGTCTATAAGCAAGCTATTTCTTCCTCGTTTTTGATATTTGAAATTTAATGTTTTCAATAATCTATACAATGCAGTGCGTTTAAAACTTGGCAGGTCCAGAGCGTCATTGATGTCTCTAAGTTCCTTATCAATAGTAGGGAGTTCGTTTTAAAAAAAATATTGATACACTATTCCTCTGATTGCATTTCTACCAAAGTCATCTACAAAATCTACAATTTTTTTACGATTTTGGTTGGTTTTTGGCGCCGAAAATGTATGGTTAGTGGTACATTCTTTGATAATTTTGTAGACGCTGCGACCACACACTTCTGTTTTACTTGCCACTTTGTTTACAATTTCATCTTTAAGTAATGTTGGATTTTCTTGAGTCTCATGCTTATAAACGTTTAAAATCATTTCCTTGCTTTTTATGTCGAAATGAGACTTTGCCTAGGAGGAGACAAATACATTTCTATAGACTCATCAGCTGTATCCGTGCTAGACATGTTCAAGGGTCCTGGATATTTTATTTAATATACCAAACAAGTATTTAAACAATACACAAAAAGTTTCGGGAAATGCCCGAGGAGGAAACACACTGTTATTTAATATACTTCGAGAGTATTTAAATAAAACACAATATTCAAACTACAAGGTAAAGGTATTTAAAAAGATTCAATTCAAACAACACATTTAACGACGATGCACTTCGCACTAAATCTGAGTACACATCTGCATCTGCATCAAAACAGTAAAGAGCTGGAGTGCGTTTAGAAACCTTGCACGGCGCGTCTAGACCCTATTCTAATGTATGTGATCAGACGCGTCGTGTGAGGTTTCTAAACGCACTCCAACTCTAGCAGTTTATGGCCGTTTGACCAATAGCATTGCAGATTCCAGCAAGCCACGAGGCGATCACGCGCTGATCATTGTTTATATGCGCTGAATCTCGGATTGGAATAGACTTTAGATATATTTAAAAACTAAATAATATGTAGTTTGGTACAAGCCTTATTTATTTAAAAATATGAAATATACATTGTGTGATTGGTTATTAATAGAGAGCGGAGTATATGCGAAATGCATACATATGAATTTTTTATATATTTTGCCGAGTGTCAGAAAATAATGTATTTTTGAATAAAATGTAGTACTTAGCATGTTATGAAGGTTTTTTTTTACAAAATATACAAATTTACTAAACGATTGGAAATAAACCAATTTAATTAAATGAGTAGGTCATTGAGTATTAGTATTTCCACAGATACAGAACCTACAATGTAATGAAACGATTAATTTAAAATTTTCAGTAATTTCTTCAACATTGTCTTCCTAACGATCATTAATTATTTTGAATGTTACGGGTGTAATTTTAATTCATTTTAAGGATAGGGTATTGTGCGAAATTATCATAGGATATTATTCTTGTAATTAATTATTGTTTAAAGTGTTCTTAAAATAGAGAATTTCTTCGTGGATTAAGAACTTCCTTGAGTTGGAAGTTGGATCTCAATAGGTATAAAGTGTTTTGCAACGCTAACCCAAATTGCAAAACATAAACTAACAACCAATTCAACAATGTCATATAGGGTCATTTCAAAACGCTGACAAAGCAAAAAAATCAGCGTTTTTTAGAAAATGTTATAACTTCTTGATTTACATTACATTATTTTAAAAAAAAATATAATAAGAATCGTTTATGATCTTGAAAAAAATGCATTGCTTGTGTACATGACAGGCAAGAGTGTTAATTATGCACATTCTGATTGTTAATATCTCGTTGCACAGATGGTAAAAAAAATTATTTTTTTTTTTTAGTTACTTAAAAGACACTTTCATTAACCTTGTATTTCAATTCTATTAAATTTTTAAGAAAAGTCGTGTGAGCTACTTATATATACAGGGTTTTTTATTTACCGAAAATAGAAATCTAATTAAATCCATATATAAAAAATGTTGTAGCTAAATGAAATTATCTGAATTTTTCTTGATAACAGTTTCACTTTATCTAGCAGTAATGTAACGATAGTTTAATTTATTCTTGGGATTTAGCATTAGTTGGGCAGCTTAGAGTCTTTTGAAAACATGTCCATCAAAGGTCTTCCCCAAAACTATGATGTCGTCTAAATACACCAGTCATGTTTTCCAGGATAACCCTCTTAATAAGTTTATCAAGTCTTGTTAATGTCGCGGGGGCATTACATAGTCCAAATTTGCACAATCCAGATCTATGCGGTAAAAGCTGTCTTTTCTTTTTTATTGGGTATATTTCCACCTGCCAGTAATTAGAATTTAAGTCTAAGGTAGAGAATAGTTTACTTCCGGCCAATGTGTCCAAGGTATCGTCGATTCGAGGCAGAGCGTAACTGTCTTTATTGGTAACATTGTTCAACTGACGGTAATCCACACATAACCTCGAAGTTTCATCCTTTTTCTGGACCAGGGCTACTGGAGAGACCCATGTGCTGGTAAAAAATCACCTTTTCGTCCTTCATTTTCTAAACAATCTTTCTGCGTCCTTTCTCTTGGCTATTGGTAATCTTCGAGCTGATTGACGAATCGGCCTGGCGTCACCAGTATCAATTTTGTGTTTTTCAACAGAAGTTCTTTCTGTTTTTTCTTCTTTTGGTACAAACATGTCACGATATCATCTAAGAATTTTTTTAATTTTTTTTTTCTAATTGATTCATAGATTGACCAGCAACTGCAATCATTTGCTCGAATTTGCCGTTGGAATTATCAGAAGTTATTTTCTGATTAATTATGGAAGTTACTGGTATACAAGTTCCGATTCTGATCTCTTTCTTGATGGTAATTGGATGATCATTAACGTTTATAAGAGGAACTGGAATCTATCTAGCAGTCGTGGCCAACCCCTATCCGATCAGGATTCCTCGTCCAACCTATTCATCGTGGTTCTCAGGTTCCATCATTACAGGTGTTCCTTCTTCCATAGTTTCTTAAAGCCATGCTACCATAATGGTTTTACTTCTGCCAGGTACCACCGTATCTTCCTGTACAGCAACTGGCACGGTACTGTACCCATATGGATGTAGAAATACCTCTTCAGAACCAACTTATGAATCGTACCGGCGACTTTTGGTTCTTTTATTAGTTTCGTTATAACTTTATATGGCTTAAGAAAGATATAGCTTGGTGAGATGGAGCTCATATTTGCTCGATCCAGTGAAGAGAGATGTCGCTTTCAGCAGGAGGCGCTCTCTCACTGCTTCAAGTGAAAATTGACTCCTTCCTAGAGCCCTATAAAGTAATAACAGAAAAACACAGAAGTGGCAGGTAAGATTTATATATACACTGCAGATTCTAAAGCAAAACATGGCCCAGGTTGTGGAATATACATTCTCCAGATACTCAAATGGCCATGAGCAGACAAGCACTACTCACTATAGATAGATCACGAATTGAGTCAGGGTTAGTGCTATCACCAAGTCTTGCTCGAAGTATTCATTGATAATGTGGATTAATTAAGATGGATTAAAGGTGATGCCACATTCACAGGCAACCATTTTGTCAATTCTCTAGGCAAATACTAAACATTTTTTGGACCTAATTCTTCCATTAAATTAACAAAATCGGTTTGTTAAAAAACTAATTAAAGAAGACTCCTAGTATTCAAGGAAAAGTGCGATAAAACAAGAATCTACTGAGTTTCTAGGAGCTCTTAAGGAATCCTGACAACAAAACAGCAAACAGCAAAGAAATACTTCATTCTTGATCACAGGCATTTTGACTGGTTATTACCAAGTACGAAAGCATGGGGCTGTTAAACTCCGTATTTTGCAGGGATGTGCCAATTTACAAAGTAGCTATATAATTTTTAATGTACAAGACTATTATATTTTATTGATATTATATTGCTGTTTCTGGCATGTCAATTTGTTGTACTTAAAATTAAAAATTTATAAAACAGTTATAAAAGTTTTAAAAAACATTTGTTTAAAGTATGTGTAAATGTGTAGTAACTGTCCTAACTGCATTCAACAAATCTTATACAATTTACAAATGAATCAAATAGTTCTGTAATACTGCGCCTATTTTTTGTTTATTACTGTTGAAAGAATGTTTCGGAAATGTTCTTAGCTATATAATATTATGTGTTGTTGTGTGAGAGATGGCTTCGGACGGTGTCCATTTGCCACAGAATGTTTAAATAATAGAAACGGAATACAGAAAAGAAAGAAATAAGAGTATATAATATTCTATTGTATACATTTTGTTTTGTAAACATTTTTTCAGCTTTTATAAAATATCAAATTGTTTCTTGGGGTGGGAAATAGGATAAGAATATCAAACATACGATTGGATCACACTTTTATACAGGGTGTTTATTAAGTACTTGTACAAACTTTAAATAGTTAATCTTGGACTTATTTTAAGGCAAAACGTTAATATAAACACATGTCCTAAACCTCTTAACTTTTGAGCTAAAGGGTGGTAAAGTTTTCAGAAAAAAAATTTTTTTTTTTTCTAATTACTAAGAATATTGCAGATATTTTTACCAAATTTGGTACACGTCTCCTACGCATTAGGATGCATTTTTTAATGTACAAATAATTTTATTATTTCTACCAGTGGCACCCGTACGGGCTTCATATGAAATATTTTTGCCGAAAAAAATAGTACGCCACGCTTCATCTTAAAATAACAAATATTTTTGCAATCCTCATTTAGTTTTGAGCAAATTTGATCTAATGAGTTTTTTCTCCGACGCATAGTTTTCGTCCGACGCATAGTATTCTGCATGGAACAAGTGAAAAATGTGTCTTTCATTGATCAATATTGTTATGTGATAAACTTAGATTATTTACAGACTAAGACTAAACTACTTTTACAAATAAGTTAATAACATTTACAACAATTGCTGAAAATGAGCGCCGCCTACTGCAACGCATGCGTCAATTCGCCTTAACATTGATTGACGTACTCTTTCGAATATACCTGGTGTCTGATTAATAATAGCACACGATTCAAATATCCTGTTTCTTAGATCTTGCTCATTTTGAACGGATGTTTTGTAAACTAGTGTCTTTAAGTGACCCCACAGAAAAAAATCCAGAGTATTTAAATCTGGTGATCTGGGTCCCGCTCTTCCTATTCAATGATTAGAATAATTGTCGTTCAGAAATTGACGTGCAGCCAAACAAAAGTGTGCCGGTGCGCCATCGTGCATGAACCACATCCTGTTTCTGGTAGCCAAATCAATTTGTTCTAAATGTTCAGGAAGCTCGTGCTTTAAAAATCTTCTGTACTCTTCGCCATTTAGCCTTTGTGGAAGAATGCAAGGTCCAATAAGGTGATCCCCGATAATTCCGACCCAAATATTTAGAGAAAAACGATCTTGGAAATTATTTTCTATGATATCATTGGGATTATTCTCAGACCAGATATGGTTGTTTTGGAAGTTCAGATGGCGTTTCGAGAAAAAGAAGCTTCGTCTGTAACAAGTACATGGCCTAAGAAATCCGGGGTTGTTAATAATTTATTTCGCAGCCAAACGCAGAAATCTACTCTGAGAGGAAAATATCTAGGTAGTAATGCCTGTACACGTTGAATATGATAGGGAAAAAGTTGTTGAGATTTTAAAATTTGCCACACAATTGTATGCGTAATATTCAATTCATGAGCAATTTTCCTTTCTATTTAACACAGCTTCTTCAATTTCAACTGTTCGAACTGTCGCAGGCCTTCCTGGGATATCAATTGTTCTTTTAAAGTTGCCAGTTTCACAAAGTCTTGCGTGAATATTAATAAAAGTTTGGACATGTGGAACCACCCGTTGAGGAAATCGGGCTTGATACATTCTTTTTGCAGCTTGTGCATTACCGTGAGCCATTCCGTAGACGAAATGAATGTCTGCCATTTCTGCATTGGTATATTCGTACATTTTGAACACAATAATAGACAATAAATTATTACATACATACATACATTTTTAAATGACAAAATTCATGATATTTTTTTTAAATAAACTGTCATGACTGATTCCGCTACCATGGAAACTTCTCGGTTGTTTGCAAGGCTTGCTATGCATGTATGTACAATTGTACATTTTAGCAATTTGACTCTGAAATAAAACGGATTTTATTTTTTAAAGCGTAAACTATGCATCGAACGAAAACACTCTAGAAATTAAATTTGTTTAAAAATAAATGAGGATTTCAAAAATAATTTTTGTTTTAAGATTAAGCAGTGGCATACTATTTTTTTCTGCAAAAATATTCAATACAAACCCCGTAGGTATGGACGCCACTGGTAGAAAACATAGATGTGTACATCAAAAAATGCATCTTAATGCATAGTATACGTGTACCAAATTTCGTAAAGATATCTACAATAGTCTCACAGTTATTGGAAAAAATAGATTTTTTCTGAAAACTTTACCACCCTGTAGCACAAAAGTTAAGAGGTTTAGGACACGTGTTAAAATTGGTCAAAGATTCACTATTTAAAGTTTGTACAAGTACTTAATAAACACCCTGTATATTAGGAGATTTTTGTTCGGCGTGTATTGCCAAACACCGGCCAACATAAAAAATCATCTCTCGGTGACGTTGTCAACTATACTAAATCTGTAGTCTAGCTGATGAGCTAAAATCCACCTTATCGATTTAGGAGTATGTACAATGGGCCTTGTAAGGCCTAAGGCTGTGGAACAATGCACCCTTCTCACCTAGAGATAATTTAAAAAGTATGCATTAGTTACTTAATTTGAAAGCTTATAAAACTATCGCGCAGTATGATAACCATAAAATGTATGACATTTTAGGAAAATATTAAATAATGGACTTGTTTTTCTGAAAATAGGTAATGTAATTCCTGATTAAGTATGTTTAAAAAGTGTTAAATATTACAGGACACCTAGTGTATTATTTCAAATATATTATGCAGTTTCATTTTAATATCAACGGTACGTTTCTTATTAATATAACAAGCATAGATGTAAGTTGGGTAAATACCCAGTGCGTAGGTAAATAAATTGTGGGTATTTATCCGGTATTTTTACAAGAGATATTTACCTACCCTAAAACATAACCTAAAATAATTTAATATTTGTTGGTTATGTTATATCACTTGGCAGTCGAGACAAGCATGTTATTACTCGTAGTCAATCTACAAAGCAGGTAATATTATTTGTTAATACTTGTCAATCTTTACTCTCATTATGGGTAGAAGAAGGAAAGTTGTCTGGCAATTTTACAACAAGAAAAAAAAAGCAGTGGTGTGCAAATTTTGCAATAAAAGGTTTACGTTTCCAAATGGGAATAAAATGGAAAAACACACATTGAAGTGTTTACACTGTCCCTTAAATATAAAAAAATCTTGCCAAAGCTGTATTAATCAGTGGGACTCCTTTATCAATGGTAGAACCATGGTATAGGAATATGATTCGTATACCGTGGTAGAACATCCATTATGGACAGGCGCGGATCTGGGAAGATTTTTCGGGGGGTAGATAATTTTATCAAAGAATCATTCGTTTATTTAAAAAATAACAAAAAATAAGAGATTTTAAACAAAATCAAAAAACTCTTATAAAACATAAAAATAAAAAAATATATAAAAATAAAATTAAAAATCACTCGTAAAAATCACAAATAGGTTTATCTTGATTACTTTATCCTAAATTCACATTTTCTTTGGTTTGCGTTAGCAAATCTGTCTATAAATTTTTCGACGTCAAGATTAAAATCCCGATGGATACGCAAAAGAGCTAATCCATTTAATCTTTCTTGTCCCGTTGTCTCGTTGTTTTTTGATTACAATTTAATAAATTCCCGGATTTCTTCGAGAAGTTCGGGGGGGGGGGGGGTAAATACCCTATTGCCTCTCCCCTTGTATCCGCGCCTGATTATGGATGAATTCATCAAACAAATAAGGCTCTCTTTCGTATTGCCTTCTAGACATCGTATTGCCACATCTTGAGTAATAAAGGCACTGCAGAGCGAAATAAAGCAGATTTAAAAGATTAGAAAAATTTGCATTTGCAATGTGACGAGGATGGAGTAACCTTTGCAATGAATCATTTGTTAATTTTGTCATCACCAAACCGAAACCACGGTTTGTCGACTTTATAATTACCAAAACCAAGAGACACAATGCCGAGTATTTGTCAAATCAAATGCAGAATGTGTTGGTGACAATGCTGCAAATGTGAGAGGAGCTTTTCGATTATTAACCGAAAAATTCGATCACATTGTGCCATTAGGCTGTATTGCTCACCTACTGAATTTCAATTTGGAATGACAGATTGAGCTGCGAGTCTATCAAAACATTTATGGCCAAAGTTACAGATGCCATAAAAACTATCAAAAACAGTCATATTATCCAAGCTTTGTTTATTAAAATCATCAAAGAAAAGAAAATCAATGTTTCTCTGAAACTGGCTGTAAAAACACGATGGAGGAGTTATTTGTTCTGCCTTCAGAGCCTTCGCCTAAATAAAAGTGTTCTACAAACAATAGCGATAAGTGACGAAGTATTTGTAACACTATCAAAACAACTGAAAACTTTATTAGTTAACTATTTTATATTTTGGGTATAAGTTGACAACAAGGTAAATATTTTAAAGCCAATTGTTGATTTGTCTCCACTGAAAAAATTGGAGGAAATTTTGGTAGTGAAAAAATGAGCGAAAGAAAAGATTTTGCAATAGGAAAAATACATTTAGCTGCAACCATGTTGGATCCATCCTCCCAAGGTCATCAATTGACTGCAGAAGAAATAATGGATGCCATAGAATTTATAATTGACACAGCTACAAAAATGAGATTGGGACTAAAAATCGGCGAAATTAGGGGTCTTCTAGCAGATTATAGAGATAAGGAAGGCATATGGCTGAAAAGGTTTATCTGGGAAGGAATAAAAGAGATCAATCCTCTTACTTAGTGGAGAGGTATCCGTGGCATGAATATACTAACAGACATTGCAATTAGGATTCTGAGTGCACCTGTAACTTCTGCTACTACTGAACGATTCGTTAGCACTTTCAGCTGGAGCCATAGTAAAAAAGAAATCGATTGACTACTTACTTCCTACAATTGGACATTTATAATATCCAACCAGTCTGATTCAGACAATTCAGATATTGTGAAATAAATGTTTTAATTTCAAACAAGCATATATTTTATATTTCTTTATTGAATAGAAACCATCATAGTTTTAATTTTTATAATCAAATAAATAATCCTTAACCTTAAATAATACCGTATGATATAACAAAAACGTGTTTTAGACAATGTTTTATCATTATTTTGTTCAGATAATAACCTAAGCGAAAAACTCAACTGTATCCACATTTTCCACCAAATTATTTATTTTCTTAATTTCCTCGATTTTCCTTATCTGATACTTCTCGAAGGAGCGCAAAGCTTCTAGCTGTCCTTCCAATTTTAATTGTTGAATTTTATCATCCTTTCCGGTTTCCTCGGAATCCGGACCTTTGTCAACCCGTGTTTTGATTTTAATTTTCTGGCAATAGCGCGAGCATCTGTCTACCCACTCGTTGATACTATTCCATAATTCCGACTGAAATTAAACGGAAAACGTAATAAGATGTGGGTAAATTAGTTTTGCGGAGGAATTAACTAACTGTCAACTGAATACGGAATTAATCTGTTAATCACAAGTAAACATAAGCCATAGTGGGTAGTATATTGTGTTTGTACGAATTTATGAACAATGGAATAAGATATAGATTACTTTGAAAATACGGTTTCAATCAAATTTCAGAAACAACATTTTCAGACCTTTTTAGAAATTTTCTTTTATTTTGCTTCCGACTTCATATACAGGTAGTAAGGAAATTTAAAAAAGTGAACATTCCTCACAATAAATTAAACAAGTTGTAGGGCTCAAAAGTACAGTTGACAAAACCGAAATGTAAACGTTTAAACTTCGCATCACAGTCTTACGTCGCCTTCAAATTTGACAGCTCTTAAACATTATTGTCTAATACATTTTCAAAAATGCAGCAGCATTTAACAGGCAATCAAAAGTCGAGAGCTGTAGCAAAAACTGGTCTTTAAATGAAGTGGCTTGAATTTAATGTCAGTAAAAGTTGCATATTTTACGTCAAGGAAAACAAAGATTGCGAGGACCTTCTAGAGAAGGTGTAGGGAAGGTCTCCAGAATCCAAGGGCACTATATCTAGGAGGATATCAAATAGAAGAGGGAGATTTACCTAACTTGAAGCCACTTCAAATCCTACACTTTCTTGAGAAAATAGGATTGGAAGGGTCGCTATAGGCATTGAGACATTTCCTTAGTGCAGAGGCGACAGAAGGGGACACAATAGATCTTTTAGGCCGCAGTGTATTAACAACCCATTCTCAACATAACGTAAGGTCTCTAATAAAAATGCTCCGTTAAAATTCGTTTGGAATCGCTGTGAAAGTGCAAGAAGGATCATTAAAAATAAGTTGGCTTAAAAACGGCGCTGCTGTTCGCATAGTTAGGTGATTTTAGAATCAAAACTTATTTTTTAAATCAAAACATTATTTTTAAATTACAATAAAATACTGGTTTACTCGACCGAGGTTAAAACAAGAATGATTTAAATGTTAACAAGAATTATCCTTAATGAAATATGATATACAGTGTGAAACAGCCAAATGGAATAAATTCGATAATAAATAAATGGGGGCGTGTTTGGAAAAACCTTTAGACACGTCGATTGGTATTTTTAGTTGCGCATTTTTTTTAACAAAAACTTTTTATATAGGGTGTGTCATGTAACAGTGCCAATACCAACTTTCTTATTTTAAATGCAACACCCAGTATATTTTTTAATTTTCGGATTATTTAGAAAATTCTAGATATATTTTATTTACTATGTCCTATACCTAACTGTTTCAGAAATATAAAATGTTTTCCGATTTATTGCCAAAATTGACATTAATAAAATAAAATTAAAGAACCGACATGCGTTGCCTGGTGCGCTTTTGCCAGGCTGGGTAGTTTATTCCTTTCATAATTAAAAATAGTTTTTACCTATAACTCACTAATAGCAACAAGTTTTATTAAATAGAATAGTTTCTAGATATATTGCGATACGTCAAGCGTCCCCATTTTCGTACTTAGTACAGTGTTTCTCACTCTGACGCATTGTGGGCAGAGTTGTTGCAATATTTTCCGGAACATTTCTAATAGTAAGTCTCTAAATAAAATTACTTGTAACAAAACAAAAAACGTACAACATGTGTACAAAGTACAATTAGTTATTTTAACTGCTTACAGCAGACTTGATATTTTAGCAGCCCTTATTTTTAGACTATTATGCAGGGCATTTTTGTACTTATCGTTTTTACATACATACGCCTACGAAATAACAACTTTGCAAATACTAAGTTAAACTATGGCAAACACCATTAATAGGTCTGCAAATAAATGCATGGATTTAAAATTGTTAAACGTGACAATACCGCAATTGAAAATAACCTTGTTTCATTCATACTATACGTCATGTATACTATTTTATCGATTTATAGTTTGCGACGTTGCCATCCAGTAAATTGTTCCATATCGGGTGTTTTTGTTGATTTTTATTCTTTTTTGGAAATATTTCGGCTTAGTGTATAGCTAACAACATGGCCCGCAAGTGCATTTTGTGCAAAATCTGGATAATGTAAGTGTTTAAGTGTCTTTTCATAAGTAAATAACGTCAGGTGATGTATTGAATCAGGGCCGGTTTTACCACTAGGCGCTAGCCTAGGGCCACATATTTAGGTGACCTCATAAAATGCCTAAACATGAAAATATTAAATTAGGCCAGGTGAGCTTCAGTCTGGTAACAGCAAGAAAAGCTGAATCAAAGCGGCGCGATGTCATAGTGTAAATAGTGTAACTGAACCACTGAACACGGCCGTTGTTTCCCAGCAAACATTTTGTGAAAGGTAATAAAAAGCCCAATAACTGTTACCTTTCAGTTGTAATGATGGCCAATTAACTTTTATAATTAAAAGGCCAGCATATATAGGTCACTGCAGCCGACAGTCTGGCCGAAGTCACTTAGCCATTAAATCCAGTTAATAGGCCTCCATTTTCCCTTTAATGTCTAGAAATACATATATTGGCAATTAATGGCCTATTGGCCAGTAGTACTGTTTGATAAATAAATTCTATACAAAAACTGAAGGCATTTCAATATAGAATATTGTAGACATTTTATTTATTTCAGCTATATAATACAATACAGAAAAAATATCTTATTCATAAAATATTCTAAATTAACATGTAAAAGTAAAAAAATACAATGAATACTGAATAGTGAATACCAGCAATGCGAGACTGGCCTCATAGTACATATCCACTCGTTGAGTATATAACAAGTAATCATCGGTGCGGGACGGAGCCCTCCTGGACTGTTGGAGTTGGGTCTGCGACAATAGAAAGCCTTTTGACTTTTATCATGCTTTTACCCAATACAGTTAATTACCCTTCATAAGGCCATCATCAAGCAACATAATGCTGTGCCACTATCGAAAGGCCAAAAGTAGGCTTTTATCTTTTAATCGTCGCATATATTTTCCCTTCAAAAACATCAAAAGGCCAGCAATATCCCGGCTTGTTGCGTTTTGACCGTGATAATTATTGAATCACCATATCTATTATAATAGATAATCAGGGGTCTGACTAGGAGCGCGTTTAGATGATTTTACAAGGGAATAGACTAATTTTCTTAGATCGGTTGCCCAGGTTACTCTAGAGTAATTCTCATTGGCCCAAAATTTTTAAACGGCAACGAAAATAAACGTCAACGAATTTGAAAATTAAAGCGTTTTACAGTTATTTGTTTACATACATTTTATAATGTTCGATGTTCCTCGCTTCCCGTTGTTACTCGTGTCTCGAGTAGTTTTACTTTTTACTTATTTTGTTTTATTAGCTGTTTTTGTCTTTTTATTTCAATATGTACCTATTTGCAGCCCTATTTACATTTGAGTTTATAATGAATGATCTATAAAGTCAATAAGATAAGAAAGTTTAGAATATTTATTTTAAAACAAATTTAACTTTATAGAATTTCATGTACAAACACCTTTATGACACAAAAATAATATGAAATAACAACTTCTGCAAAAGAACTCTACGTTCTATCAAATTTACTCAAATTAACCCAGTCCAAACTGGGTAAAAAAGAGTGAACTATAGACTAATTTGACTAACTTTCTAAACGAGAGTAGCTAAATGTCCAAATTTAATGTTTGACTATTTTTGAACGAACCAAGACCAAATTGGTCGGAGCGTGTTTCCTGAAGGCGTTCCAGGCGTAAAGGTAAGTTGGAGTAGAGTTTGTATTAGTATTCTTTAGATTAATACCTAACATTCCTAATAAACTAACTGTATAAAATTATCACAAGATGAGGTAACGGTTATAATTGTCCTATTGGTGAATAGTTCCTACTAGTATTGGTTTTCAATTTAATAATAAAAAAATAAATATCGTGCGTCCGCGATAGGAATCATTTTTTTTTGACAGATTACGGTGTTAACTTGCATAATGCAGATGTTTTGCGTTTTAATAATTATTAGAGTCAAATAAAATGGATTAAAAAATAAAAATAAATCTTTTTGTATTTTTTCCATTGGATGTGACTGAAATTTCATTTAAAATATATATAGTTTATTTAGTAATAATATTATCAAATAGATGCCTAACAAAGGGGCTCAAAATTGTCTGGCGCCTAGGGCCTCATGTTAGGTAAAACCAGCCCTGTATTGCATTGTTTAGTGGTATAGATTTAAATATTTTTGCCGTAATAGCACACGTACGAGTATTTGCTACGTTTGAATATCCCCATCCGCATTTTTTGAATCTCGGGCGTTTGTTTATCCACATCGGACACATCTGTCCTACTACATTTACGTATATTGAATAAAGTGATCAACGATCTACATCATCTCAGATGCATCCGATGTGGATATTCAAACGAAGCATAAATCTACCTTTGTTTTACTTTTATTTATTTCCTTTGATATTTCAACGTTATTGTTATTAATTTCGCAAAAAAATGTTATTTTTTTTTTTTAGTCTGGACTTTAGTAGTAAAATAAATATGCTTATGCTTGCTTTTTAGATTCCCACTAGGACTTGAAGAAAATGAAGGTGTCCGAAAAAGAGTGTTATGCTCGGACCATATATTTTGAAGGTGTTGAATATAGTAATTTTAAATACTGTAAAAACTTTAGAATCTAACATTAATTTTTTTGGAGATCACATTTTTGATGGCGATATATTTGATTTTAAAAACCTAGTGCATGATATTAAAAGTTTAAACTATTATAAAGTTTATTGCACACCATATAGGTTAGTATTTCTTGATTTATTTTTTATATTCAGCTTACGCAAAATTAGTATTTACTGCAAATTAATAATCTTTTTCGCACAAAAATCGAGAATTTATGACTATCTTTAATAAGATACGCCACTGGTATCTACTGGCTTTTAGTTGAGTAACAGTAGCGTTGCTAGACGAGATCTAGAACTACAGTCTGTTTTCTTTTAACTTTGGGAAGAAATCCATGCAGCTGCTAGTTTTTCAAAATGTATTTATTACGAGATGATCTTTTATTAACCGTGTGCATAAAATCATTCAAGAGAATTAATAGTGGACATATCGAACATTTGCTTTTTTGAGTGCCTGTAAACGTAACGGAGACACGAATTTAGAAAAAAAAAATTAAACTAGAAAACAGTATTAACTGTACCTATATATGAATTTTTTTTGTGAAAAAACACTCCAAACTAAATTTCTACTCGCTAGTATACCTTAGGGTCTGATAACTTAATTACACTAAACTAACGTGTAACACGAAACCGCACAATGCTTTGCTTTGTTATTAACACAATCACTTGGCTAACTCAAAAGGTTTCACTCTCTTGAGTCTTCTTGTCAGGTTCGTGTTGTCAAGAAGCTTAATCGCCTCAACGTTCACATGTTAGTGGAGCCGTTGTTCGTGACTCTTAGCGAATCTGGTGATAGTCTGGTCAACAGTGTCCATCTGAAGGTCTCGATGAAGGTCGCTGTTTCTAATGTACCAAGGAGCATCGACAATGTTTCTCAATACTTTGTTCTGGAATCTCTGGATTATTGGAATATTACTTTAGCTGGCACAATCCCAGAGCTGAATGCCATAGGTCCAAATTGGTTTGAGATATTGTTTATGTAAGAGAATTTTGTTATGTGTAGATAGACAGGAATGCCTACCAAGTAACCAGTACATTTTCTTGAACTTTATATCTAACTCTTGTCTTTTCTTTTTTATATGGACCTTTCAGCGAAGTCTTGCATCTAATGTAATATCTAGATATTTTACCGAGTTAGCATAAGGGACCTGAGCATTATTTATATTAATTTTTGTTAGTAAAATTATTATTAACAGATTTGGTTTCATTTAGTTTAATACGCCATCTTTTGGTCCATTTATTTATTTGATTAACTGATGTTTGTAGGTTATTTGCAGCCTCTTCATGATTTTTGCCAATCGCTAGGATGGCAGTATCATCTGCAAATGTAGCTATTGTGTCTTATTCTAGTTGTGGTATGTCACAAGTGTATAACAAATACAAAGTATGTCCCAGGAAGCTTTACTGTGATACTCCTGCTTTAATTTCTTTCAATTCAGAGTATGCTTCATCTTGTTTTACTCTAAATAATCTGTCTGAAATTTATGAATCCAATAGCTCTGAGTACGACTGTGGAAGTAGCACGTTCAGTTTATGTTTTAAGCCATGATACCATACTTTATCAAAATTCTGCGCAACATCGAGGAAGATGGCTGAACAGACTTCTCTGTTTTCTAATGCTTTTTCAATCGCATTTGAGATTCTATGAATCTGATCTATGGTTGAATAGTTTTCTCTAAAGACGAACTTGTAATCTGGAATAAGTTTCCTTTCTTCAATGATGGGTTTCAGTCTTTTTTTAGTATTTTTTCAAATAGTTTCGATATTATAGGCAGTAGAGATATTGGCCTATATGACGAAACTTCGTTCGGAGGTTTTCCTGGTTTGGGGATTATAATGACTTCAGCTACTTTCCACAATCTAGGGACATACCTTAGTTTAAATGAGGCATTAAACAGGTATGTAAGTTTAATTGTGGCTTCCTTCGGGAGTTGTTTTAAGATTTCTCCTGTAATTAAATCATAGCCAGGAGTTTTCTTAGGATTAATTAATTAATATTTGTTTTTATATCTTCTGCAATTTCCTTTGGAGAGGTTGGTCTGATAATTAAGACAGCTCTCACTAGACGAGCCCAGTTCGGTAATTCTTCTCCTTCATTTGGTTTGAAGTTGTTTACTAAGTGTTCTGCGAATCTATTAGATTTTTGTATATTATTTCTAGCCCAGCTATCATCTGTATTCCTGATTGGAGCATTCTGCACAGTGGGCCTTTTTAATAGCTTTGTGGCTTTCCATAGAGCATAGTCAGTGGATTTATCGTTTGTCAACTCGCTAAGGTACTTACATATAGATTCATTTTTGATTCGTTTTATCTCTCTTTTTAACTGCTGGGCGGCTTTGTTAAGTTTGGTTTTATCTGATGTCATGTCCGCCTTAGTTTTCTTTTTGCAGAGATTGGGTCCCTTATTTCTTTAGGATAGTTATTTCCTGTTGTTCGCTGCATAATAGGTGGCGTATTATCCCATGCTGTTTCTTGTATGTTGGAACGGAACTGAAAGATTGATTTTTTTTTTCAAGATCCAGTCTGAAACTTTGCCAGTCTGTTCTCCTATGTATTAGTCTAGGAGTGCTTTCCTTTTGGATAATGGTGTCACTAAGAATGACAGGAATGGGCGAATGATGTGAATTCATGTCCCATGCCTCATCAACTTGGATGTACTTTGCTGAAATATTTCGTACAACACAAAATTCTATTAGGTCGGGTATTTTGTTTCTATCTGTGGGCCAATAAGTTGGTTTGCCAGTTGAATGTGACTCATATTTTAACTATGTCATTGCTTCTTTTAGGTTTTTACCCATAGTTGTTGGTAGTCTGGAGCCACAATGGGTGTGTTTTGCATTAAAGTCGCCTCCAATGATAAATCTAGGTTCTTGACTATTAAGGATATCTAGGTATTGTTCTTTCTTGACGGTATATCTTGGAGGACAATATACAGAAGTGACCATAACACCAGAAGTTTTAGATTTGATCATTACTGAAGTAGCCTGAAATTCTTCAGTCCTGTATGAAATAACAAACAAAAAATTTGCGGATTAGGCATAAATAATAGAGAAATTTGAGTTAAAACCTAAGATTTTTCGATTATTGTATGAGGCATATGCATGGTTGCCAAACGTTTAAATTTATAACAAAATCTAGATTAATAATTGACAGATTAGGTACTTTTATGAATCCAATACATATTGAAACAATGCTCATATCACGCATGAAAAGGTAATTATTGGGAATATATATTTTTCTTAATAATCCAATTTTTGTTATACTTACATTTTAGGCATTAGGAAAAATAGTACTTTTCAAATATACCACCAGAAACCCCACAAAGTGCCTTATTTTTGGCGTAATATTTCCAAACATTTTGAATATCACTACTTTATTAATTTATTTCGTTGCTTTTCCTAAAAAACTTAACTTTTAATTTCCAGTCACATCCAGCGATTTTTTTATCCATTTTGATTAAATTGTACCTAATAACTAAATATTAATATTACTTCATTTATAAAGTAATAAACAACAATTTTTTTTGGTTATTCAAAAGTTATTAAACTTTCAAACAAGTTGATTGGTTGACTTTGGTTGACAAATCATTTGTCAGACTAATTATTAACTCTCTTGTTTTTTGTTTCCATTTATGGCCTACGTGTATGTACCTAATATGACAGTCTTAGTTTGTGTTTTAAATTCTCAATTATGTGTATTCTGTGTAGGCTTTGTTACTCTTTCCCAGCACCACTTTAGGAACAGCACTGTTAATTAAAACCCAACAGAGAATGTTCGAGTGGGGAATCAGAATTAATTTTAAATAATTAAATTAAATAAAAAAATCCCACCGTTGGCCGAGATTTTTTTATATATACAGGGTGTTTCAGATTTAAACGGACACAGCTTAACGGGAGGTAGAGTACACTTAACTGAGTTCAAAACACCCCTTTACTTAGCCTTAATCTAACTCGTTTCTGAGATATAGGGTGTTTTATGATTTTTGCCAAAACTAAAAGAGTTATTTTGATAAAATTTTGTACAAAAGTTACACTTTCTTAGGTTAATCAAAACCAAAATTTAATTTAAAAAAATTCCAGGACCGGACTCTTTTTTTTTATATTGCTCTTCTTGAATATCACCCTGTATATCGGATTTTAATAAATATTACCGCACACTTAAATGTGTGTCCGTTTAAATCTGAAACGCCCTGTATATGTCAGTTATAAATATACTAGGCGTACTACTACTCCAAAATAACGCAAGGATATTTTTTTTAATAGTACACCCTGATTCGAGCTAATACAGTTAGCACAATGCAGTTTTATTGGTTTTATTTAATACAGTACGGAAAAATATATTCTTGCCTAATTTTGGAATAATGGCCAATCCAGTATATCTCCTATTAACTTATACTGAAATAATTTTATAAAATTTTTATTCAAAACTTTTTTATGAATCTATCAGAAATTTAATTTTAGTAAGTTACCTACATTAACTTTAGTGCACTTTGTATATAAATTTCGACTTTTAACTATATTATAACTAGCATGTCAAATTTCTTAACTATGTGTTATTTGAGAAATATTTTTGAATAACATGGCGGCAATATTCAAATTTATTACCTATTTTACTTACTCCTGTAATTTTGGGACATTGTAATTTTACCTCTGGTTAAAATGATGTTTTGAATATCTGAAATACCTCTTAGTTTAACAATAAATAGAATAAAAAAAGGTGTATTGTAAAGATATATATTTTAAATGAGTTCCGGCTGAACCGTTGAAAGCATCTAGAGGTCACGTCACTTCATGGCTGACTCAACAGAAATTGAACGAATTCAGCTATCCACTTTAATTGTTAAAGGCATTGGTTGACAATGAATAAGATAAAAAATTTCATATGTCGAAAAAAGTTTAAAAAGTTTTGGATTACACAAAGTAATTAAGTTTAAAAGTTTTAGAAAAGTATTTAGAGATGATGTAATATTAATATTTAGTCAATATGTACTACAATTCAATAAAAATGAATGTATAGATCGCCGAATATGGTTGGAAATTAAAAGTAGATTTTTGGGAAACGAAACAAAATAAATTAATTATTTTTATGGAATTGACATTCGATTACCGTACGATATTTTATCAAATACAGGCCCTTAAAAAAATTGGCAACGTGGCTATAGATAATAATAGAGTTTCTTTAAGAAAATTGAGGTTATATCAAAAAAATGGTTTATATTCTGATTAATACACAATATTTTTATATTAACTTCGGTTATTTTGGTTTTGCCGTAGTTAAATTAATCTTAGCGAAAATAGTGAAAATTGTTGTGTTCGCATTGTTTACAGTCACCATTTTTTGAAGTAATCTTCCGCTATACATTAATAGTATATTACGTAACAAGAGTTGTAAGTAACCCATTTTACGAGTGTGTTATGGGCTTACAACTCGTGTAACGTACTATACTTTTTCTACGTCCACTTATTTTCTTCTATTAAATAAAGAACATATGCTTGTGTCGCTAATCCATAAATTTTCGATAGGTAATTTCGTACCTTTTTTTGGATTTTAGCGGTAGCAAATTATGTGTGGCAGCTTGAGCTTTTTCTAAAATCTCTGGTGGAGTGCTCATAATCTCATCACTTTCACTACTAATAGATATATTCGTAGGTAAAGTTAAGAAAATGTTCAAATACAATATTTAGTATAATGTATAATGTGTTGCCGACATTTAGGGGCATAATTTTTTTAATCCAACATATATCTCGCTATTGCTAAAAGTTTTTGTATTTAAATTGACTAAATTTATGTAAATAAACTAAATAAAGTCTTACGTAGATAAAAATTTGATTGCATTTTAATTAAACTAAGAAATTTAAGTTTTTTTATCAAAAAGCACGTGTATGTTATGAGATCTCATTAGGTGCATATTCTTGTTAAATGTCATTTACAAGGAATGTTGACAGTGCGATTTTTAACGTTTACTGACATGGGCGTAGAAAAAATTTATTATATCATCGCACAGCTATAAAAATATTATCAGAGGCGCCTACTACATTAGTATTTCAATATTTATTATTGAGTCAATAGCCTGGTATACTTAAAATTAAAATTCGTAGATTTAAATAATACTACCAATAATACCTAATAAATACAATTTAGAACCATTCAAAACATCACACCTAAATAAAATTATTTATCGAATCTTACTTGAGTTCTGGAAGTTGTGTCCTCTTGTTCGACAACTTGGCGAACCAAACTTTCCAGAGTAATTTTAGAAATGTGTGCCTTTTCTTTCCACCCTGGCAGCTCGCAACTTAAAAGAATTACCTGATTTCTAACTTTGGAAAGTTCATCTTGCTTAATAGCTAGCGTGGTTTTTAGTTGTTTTAAAGATTTCTGCAAAATATATATTTTAGCCGTGGTGCTTATTGCTAGTTTGTCGTTTTCTAAACTCTGTTCAGCCATTTGTTTGAGCTTTTCGGAAATATCCATTTTTATTTGATGTTCTTAAAATGTGACATCTAATTAATTTAATAAAATGAGATTAGAAATGTCATCCAACAAAAGATTTCAATGGTAACTAGATGTGACAGCTAATATGTATCTTTTATTATAAACTTCAATCGTACTGACAATATTATTAATAAGACAGCTATGACATAAAAGTGTTACAAGTGGCATTTTATTAGTTGAGAATATACAAGGTGATTTTTTTATAATGGACCTACTCTGAATATCTCAGAATAATAACTACCATAAAACAACCCAAAAATAAGAATTTTTATTGAGAGAGGGATATCTTTCTATCGTATCCTCAACTGTCCCCTCTTCCCTTTAATCACTGTAACTGGTACAATTTAAATAGGGAATGTACCAAATACGATACATTATTGAAAGGGTGATTTTATGGGAAATTCAACAATAAGCAGAATAAAAACTATTACGTATTGTGAAATATAACCATTTATTTTAAGGCTTATTTATCCCCTTTATTTTTGTGGCAGTTTTAGTTGAAAGCAAAGATTAAATAGAATAGTTAATAAGAGATGAAAGGAATTTTGTTTGTGACAAGTCACAAAGATAATAAAAATTAAATAACTTGACTTCTCGTAACGTTAGTTACCAGGTATTTATAAAATGAGGTGAGCTTAATCTTTATCATTTACTATGACTAAGATAGAAAGAGATGGTATGTAGCGCGTACTACTAATAAATTTGTCTTTTCAATTATGTACCGTACTTGGTACTTTGCTTATTTAAATTGCTTTGGTTGGAGTAGACAGGGAGGAGGGTATGACGTATGATAGTGTAGTGAAACGAGTGTTTGTTTTTAAAGATTATTGACTTTGACTTCAATGTGACGTTATGTATTTTTAACTTTTCAAGTTGTAATTTTTATATTAAAGACTTTAATCAAAAGATTTCTCATTCACTATTTTCACATTGGTGACCCCGACTAAGCGACGACAGGGGCCGACATTTAGTTATACTTAGATAAATTCAGTCTACTACACCTGAGCTGCTCTACGCAGATGGCGAATAAAATATCCAGCTTTCATAATTTTGGAAGACGAAGGTAGAGGTCCGGTTTTTACAGGTAGAATCTCAATTTATTACAGATAATATCACAAGTGAAGTTATAAAATATCACAAGTGAAGTTATAAAATGACATTATGTGTTTTGAATCATTAAATTCTGGAATAGCAGATATTTAATTTCTAAAGCACCTTCTGCTTCTCCTTTAAAAGACCTTAAAAGTAGGTTAATTTGGCTATTTTAGGAAACCAAATTTGGTTTATCTTCATCTGTGGGACCAAGATAAACCAACTACCTTCATTTATAAAAGAATTCCTCTAATACACTCTTTAACTCATCGTATTACACCCCTGTTCAAAAATAATGCTCCTAATTTAAAAATTGCTCCTTACAATCCGCTAACGATCAAGAACGTATTCTCAAAAGTAAAGGACAAAACACCAACGTTATTCAACAGCAATGTTGTTTACAGTTTGCCTTGTTCAGGGTGCAATGGATGTTATATAGGACAAACGGGACAATGGTTGAGACAAAGAGTCACTCAACACAAAAGCGATTGCCATACCAAACAAAAATACATGTGCGGCGGTGGAACACCATATAAATACGGGACATGAGTTTGACTACACGGAGATAAAAATTTCCTCCAAAACTTTCCCTTTCACGAAAGTTGCATTGGTAATGTCGCTCGCCTTGTATTCGGTATACTGGCATACGTCTGTCTAAAGAGAACAAATAAAATCTGGACCCGTCTGTAAATAGGATATTGGACCATTCTTCTACACCCCATCCAGCATTGTCTCTAGCAAATTGTAAACGGCAAACTCGATGTTCTCTGGTAAGACACGGACCATTAGCTGGAACTCTTATACGTATACCATGCTCTCGAAGATGATTACGTACGGTTTGTACGCAAATCTGAACATTTCAGGCATCTAAAAGGTCATTCTGGAGCATTCGAGCAGTGCAGTGTCGTGTTCTTAGGGCTGAAAGTCGTAAAAAACGATCATCTAGAGCTGTTTTAACTCTAGGACGACCTTGGCCCTCTCTTCTAGAGTACCGTCCAGTCTCCCTATGCATTTGAACAACTCTTGAAATGGTACTCTGTTGTACACCCAATAAATCCGCCACGTACCTTTGACTTCGCTTCAATCAGCGCAATTACTCTGACGGCCTCGTCATCTGTCAAATGGCGACTTAAACGTTGTGGTATACGCCTTTATCCTACAACTTAATATCAAAGCAGAAAACACAAAAATGAACAGCATAATTGCAAAGTGGAATGTATGCCTATCCGCATTCTCTCGAAAAAAGTAAACAAGAACCTAACAAAAGAAGAAAGGACCAGTTTTTTGACTCGAGTTTATCAGTAAAGAATGCCTATTCAGGGAACACTTAAGAAATTTTAAATAGTTATTTTCCTAACAAGTGCGGAAAGTGTTACTTTTCCGCACGCGACTGCAGTTGGCCCGAACGACGCGAAGCGGAGTTCGGGCAAGCGGTCAAGTGCGGGAAAGACACTTTATGCATGAGTTAGGAACATTATTTTTTCTACGACCGTATATACAAAAAAGTAGGAAAAATTATTTTTGGAAAATTATTTTATTTCAACATATACAAATCTTTAAATAAAACCAACTAATTATTATGGATATTAATGTTAAATACACAATATGTAGCATTTTGTAAATTATGTAAAATTGCCGGTACAGAGGAATTAGTTGGTGTTAATTGGCTGTTAATAGTCGTAACGCTCGTAGATTGAAAAGATGACGTGGACGGGAGTGACATCGGTTGCAGGTCGCATGAAGGTGAAAATGACGATGGCAGCAAAGGTTGCAAGTCATTTCTATTTGAAAGAATTTTATTCGAAATGTTTTTCTTCTGTGTGTCGGAGTCCTACAAATAGCCTTCAGCGATAGTAGTGGACTTCCAGCCACCGAGACGTTTTATATTGGTTATCGCTTCACCTGAGTCTGCTAGGAATGTTGCTGAAGAACGTCTAAAACTGTGTCCTGTATATCGTTCAGGATTAGGTAGACGCAAATATGCAGCAATCTCTGTTGGCATCTTACCAAAGGTGTTTACGCCAACGCACTGAATTGAGCATTTTCCCTTCTTATAATTAATAAAAAAGCGGCGATGCGGAGTGGTAGGTGGTCGTAAACCTGCGTACTTTCTGTACAGCTTCAGAAAGTTTCCATTATTTATTTCTTCACATAAAACAAATGATCTTGAAGAATGATTTTTGGAATCGAAAATTTTCACAACTATCAGATTGCCTTTATCTTGTATATCATCGAGAGTGATATTTACAAGCTCCGCTCTGCGGAGAGCACCAGCTAAAACAAAAATGGTACTCACTTTAATCATAAGGTATACCTCATCAGGGGCTAACATAAACCTGGATATATCTTCTTTGGTAAAAACCTGCGCCTTCTGTGCTCGAAAACCAACATTTTTTTGTTTTGGAAATGACGTTAACTTATGGAACTGGCTTATATCCAAATTTTGTTTTATTTTTACTAAACTTTTCACCATCGAATAGCGAGACCATAAAGTATTAGATTTCAAAAACTTACTTAGGTGCGAAAAATACGCCAGAAACACCTCTTCTTTGTAGGTTTTTACCCCTTCCTGTTTATACCATGTGACAAAATGGTCGTATTGTTTTTCATATCTTCCTCGTGATTTGGCAGGTAACACCTCCAAATGTGCTTCATTTGCAGCTTTTAAAATGGCTTCGGGCAGCTCTTCATCCGATGAATCCATTATTTCTTTAATTTATTTTAATTCAGCTGACGCTTCAACAAACAACTTTGACGTTTTTGTAACAATAACACGCCTTGGTTACCATATAGCAACCATATCAAGCCATACATGTCACAGCCTAGTCTGACTTTTAAAAATATACAGAAGGTATATAAAAATATCTCTATTATTCAAGTTTTCCAAAAAATTAAAATTATAACAAAAAGCAAGAAAAAAAATAAATTTTATTAAATGGAATAGTTGGAAAATACTAATTACCTATTGTAACAATAGTTATAACATCCGAGGTAAAAAAACTATACAATAGGTAAGGCCAAATATTCACTAGTGCGGAAAAGTGATTTTTTCCCGCACTTGTGCGGGAAAGTGACACTTTCAAAACTAAAATGCGTGCGGGAAAGTGGGTAAAAATACACGGTCGTAGAAAATATAAATTTACTGTAGCCAAAATATTTAAAAGCATTGGTGATGCGATAATTTTTGTGCGGTTTGTAGAAACTTGTAATAAAATAAACTGCACTCCGTAAGATACAAGTTGTGACTAGTTTACAATAATTTAATTTAGTTACATTAAAAGCTTTAAAAAGATATTAAATTGATTTCTCCTTGTTTTCTTTAGTTTTACATCTGATTTGTATATTGTTTTACAATATACAACGAAGTAAATTTTGCTTTGTTTTTTGTTACTCATATTACTTGTACTCGGGTACTTTTTTTATATTTTTTTTATTATTTTCACCAATTTTTAAAAGAACACTTCATTTTGCATTGACTTACATAAAAAATTGACAGCGCTGACGTTCGACCTGCCATCTACAGTCAATTTCGCGAATTTTATAAAAAAACTAAATTTTTTTAATTTTGACCATTGACTGTCATATGCAATTAAAAAAAAAACAATATACATGGTGATCAATTAAAAAAATCAGAATTAATGATATTTTCGATAAAATCTAAAATCCGCCATTTTGTGTAAGTATAATGTATATATGTCCATTCGAAATTATTTCCAATAGGTTTGTGCCAAACTTGATCTAAATCGCTTCATAAATAAAAGAGATATTATCGTTGTGCAGATCTTACTGACACCCGGTATTCCATATTTATTATATCTTTTTTATTCTATTTATGTTCATAAAAATGCATGTTGCAGACGTTTTTGGGCTATTTGGAAGGTTTACTTTGTTCTTTCGATACCTGGAATCAAGCAATGCCAATTGCGATTAGTATTTAAATGAGAAAATACTGGGGAAACAATGTGATAAAAGCCGTAATACGATATATAGTTTGGATATGCCTGTCTTTTAAAGGAGACTCTAGTATCTAGTCCACAGATGTTGGGTTAGTGGCGAACCCTACATGGAGTTAGAACATCAGCAGAATTTGAAAGATTTCTTGTAAAATTGTATCGTGTTTACCAATATTACTAAATCCTGCAGTTAAAAGTAAATAGACGTTATTTACATTTTATGAGTAGAAATATAAAATATACAACAATTCGTATATACCGAGAAACCTATGTATTATATGTCAAACCGGTTGAATGCCTGAACTGCATCCACAAATATTGCTGAACATTTTTCTTTTCCTTGTAGGCTTTTCCAAAAATATCTATTATGTGGTTAATTTGATCAATTGTTAAATGCCTGTTATGAAACCTAAACTGACGAATAAGTTCAGTTTTAGCAGTAGTTTCTCAAATAGCTTAGATAGAATTGATAATAGTAAAATAAGGTTGTAAGATGATGCTTCATTTAAGAATTATTATTATATTTCATGCATCTGGTACCTACATGTTTTAATCGAAATGTTGGATTTATTAGATAAGTGAGTTCAAACAAAGCATTTCTGGGTAGGATTTTTCTTGTTACAAAGTCGTAGCAGGGAGCTTTTTTTTTGTTATTCCTAATTTCATCTGCTACTTCTTTCGATACTATACTACTGTACTAGCGATACTAATTCCTATATGCTATAAATTGTCATTTGACTGGAAAGTAATTTGAAAATGTCCCTTGAATTGACGTAGCACTGCTTCTATTTGCAATTCTGATTGATGGGCTGTATGTCAATGGCCTTTTTGCTTCCTTTATAGAGGGAATAGTTTGTTTCACTATCATCTGTTAGCTATTTTAAGCATTTAAGTTATTATTTGGCTAATTTTTTAGTTGTGATAATTATTTTCGTGTTTTTTGGGACCCTATTTAGTCTCGTTTCATTCACACTTTATTCTTTATTTTCTTTGCATTAAATTAATGTCAATACATAATTACCTAATAATTTGTTTTCTCTAAAAAATAACTTGACCTATACTGAAAATAGGCATGATACGTTTTCGAATTCTAAAATATGTATTTCACAGTTTTCGGATCTTGTTGTTTTTACACATTTTTCCTTAAAAAGTTCAATTACGTACATCTAAAGCTTAAGACGCCCTTCAAGCGTACGAAGGCTAATAATTCAATACATTGGTGTAATATTCTTTCCAGAATTCTGTATATATGTGGCTATTGAAAACTTTAGAAAGGTGACTGTAAAATTTGAGTTTCCAGTTTCCATAGAGATATTACACAAAAATATAAATGTATTTTCTTTGTTGCAGATTTTTGGATCTCACCGCAGTAAAAGAAGTCCATCTCGGAGGTAGAGATGCCGAAAAAGAAGCCGAATTGGCATCGGTGGCGAGACGGTATGGCCTCATTCACGAAACCGGCAACGAGTGCGCTCTCACCATTCTTTACGGGTATGGTCTGAGCGATAATCGTTTATTGTACATTGTTTGTCCACCAGTCGTTTGTAGGTGAGTTATGTTTATTAGAAATAAATGGTAAACTTGAACACTAAGGATTAGGTCATTACTTTATATTACACTAACTACTTGTATTCACAAATTATTTATAAACGTACCTACCTACATGTAAGTTACAGATGTGTAAACTTTAATGAATATGTAATAGAGTTGGGCGATATTTCACAGACTATTATTTGAATAATTAATGTTAGTAAATTATTGATAAGCTGTAGCGGTAATGTTTAAATTTAATTACTAAATTTAACCTGTCACAGGAATAGTTATCAGTGTCTTTACTCTTAAACTACTACGTGTGGTCTTTCTGAGATTTTCAGATTTTAATTTCCAGTTAAATAATAACTACTATTATGCATGAAATATCAAGTAATTTAGTTTTTAAAAATGATCCAAATATGGAATAGAACCAGAAACAGTAAAACTAGATATTAAAAAATCGATTTGACTTTTTTTTATTGAAAAGATACTTCTTAAACATATATCATATTGACAAATACAATCAAAACAACCAAGTTAACAAAATACATATTGAATGTGATTTAGTTTTAACACTTTTCCACCGAACATCTAGTAAATTTAACCGAGTTTTAATATTAATATCCATGAAAACTGCATTTTTATCAACAGGGTACCAGGAGGACCCCACGTAGTGTCTGTATGATATATTTATCGTGTTTTACGTGTGCTCGACAAACTCCTTGCTGGCCTTTTCGACTCTTTATGGACTTTCTAGATATTGCTGCACTACACAGTTTTGTCATAATATGTAACAAAGGATCTTGTTTCGTTACTACGAACGCAATTGGCTAAACCCAACATAGATCGAACCGTCCTCATAAATCCATAGAAACGAGGAAAGTGCCATCTGTGCTCTCGTTCACTGGATGCAAACTTCAAATGTAATGATTGCAAACAATTTATATGCGCAAATCACAGTGCAATTTGCATTGCGCTTTGAAATTTTGTTTAATAAAATTCCCTGGTTTATGTTAACTTCATTTTTAAATTTATTTGTATCCTATTATAACTCACAATTGTAGATGTTCTCTCACTGCTATGACTATACTTCGAATTATTGATTTCCTTTTTGTTTTTTTTTAGTTTAGTATTGACTTTTTCATAAGTTTTTAAATTTTTATAGGACATTTAATTTTTCCTTATACCCTGCTATAGGAGTTATTCCCCTTTTCAGGGTGGTGATTTCATTTGCACCACAGCCCTTTATATTTAAATTGGTGTATACGCTAAGTTGTTCTCGCCATTTATTAGACAGATTCTCGAATTGACTTTTAGTAATTTCCTGAATGAATGATTCATGCCGGATGTCTATGACCATAGGCGTCCCTATAGTTGGGTAAAGGCGGTTTATCCCCTTTATCAAATATTCCTAGTTTTAAGGACAAGTGGGGTCTTAACAAGGCCCAAACAAGGCAGAGGGACCCAAAGGATCAGAGCAAACCACTTGATCGTAAATAGTTTATATTATAATACATATTTTCATAAAAAAAACGGCACTTAAATGTAAATTACATGTTTCATGAAAAACGGAAGGGATCCCGTTGCATAACAAAATATAAAATAGTAGTTTAATGGTGGGATATACATATAAATTCTATAATAAAAAAATTATAATCAATGTTATGGAGATTCAGGTATTTAAAACAAATACGAAATATAGAGCAACAACGTATAATTTACCATGCACTTATAGAGCCTCATCTTAACTATGGTATTATACCATGGGGAGGCGTGACAAATAACTATCTAAACAAATTAGAAATTACCCAAAATTGGTTAATAAAAATAATATACGGAAAACATTTTAGATACCCTTCTGACCAGTTATTTAATTTTGTAAGTTTTTTGATATTAGGCGACTTTTTTATTTATTAGTTCTTACAAGGCAACACATTTATAAAAACGACTTGAATAGTCTAGAACATGATACTATGATACAAGGAATAAAGAAAATATTTTAATAATACCCAAAGTCTCTAAAACGAGAACTTAAAGAAGCTATTTTTATTTAGGACCTAGGTTATACAATATAATTCCACCACCCTTTAAACAATTAAATTTATTAAAGATGGTTAAAAAAAAATTAAAAATTGGATATTCTCAAAAATAGGAATGAGGTACATAGTTGGATAGACCTAAAAAATCTATAGTACGATAAATCCGAAAACTGAAATTAAATAAAGTTTTAAATTAACTAAATTGTTGTTCAATATATTAATACGCAGTAGATTACTTATATAACGTTTATTTAGTAAAGACAATGAATATGCAAACAGCGTTCTAATTGTTATTAATACCAGTGACAACCATTCTTTATCATCTACATCAGAGACACAGAACAACCTTCTTCGTCTCTTTTGACATCTGACATTTGACATTACATTTATCTTAGATCGTCAATAACTAGACTTGAACTTAATATAAGGTAAAAGGAAAGCATTACTTATGAATAAAATGGGTTTATAACAACACCCTCTCTTAATGCTTTTCTTTCTACATACAATATAAAATTAACTAAATACATACAAATAACAGAAAAGAAAAATCTTAATTGCATTTTCTTTAACTTAAAACTAATACCCATCTCTTATCTAATCTAATAAAACCATGCTTTTATTATTCATACATTCACAAACAAAATTATATTTTATGTCAATATGCTTGATCCTCTTATTATTTTCAGGGTTCTTTATTAATGCAATACAACCTTGGTTGTCTTCAAAAACTTTAAAATTTGACACATCTATATTTATATCATTTAATACTTTTTTCATAAATAAATATTTACAAACTACTGAATATATTGCTACTAACTCAGCTTCTGAGTTTGAAAGTGAAATATAAGTTTGTTTATCTACAACCACCCCAGTAAATCGCTTATTATGTACCGTTTTGTTTATATATATATTACATAACAGTTTCATTTATCAAACTACCCATATTAGTCCATTGCTAGGTGATCGCCATGGTTACGATTAATAAGTTTTGACATTTCAGAAATATAAAATCGCCATTTTTGTAGTTACAGCATTATTTTTTAAATGAATATGATTTCGTCAGAAAGCGAAAATGAATTTCAAGAAACTCCACCTGAAATTCTTGAAAAAGCTGCCAATACCACAGAAAAATTACTGCTAACAAAATCAAGAACAAGGTATGAAATAGTATACCAAAAGTTTATGGACTGGCGTATAAAAAACAAGATTAATTCATTTTCTGAAAATGTGCTTTTGGCATATTTTGGAGACCTAATGGAACAATTTAAACCTTCATCAATATGGGCAATATATTCCATGTTAAGGACCGTCATTTCCATAAAAAACAACGTGAATATTGAAACATACCCAAAATTAAAGGCATTCCTAAAAAGGCAATCGGAAGGTTTTAAAAGCAAAAAATCAAAAATTTTTTCTTCTGATGAAATAAGTAAATTTTTAAATCAAGCTCCTGATTCACAATACTTATTAACAAAGGTTTGTATCTAAAGCAATTTTCCTTCAGTTAATTTAGTATTGGCTAGTGATTTTACTTTTCAATATTTTATTTAAGGTGATTCTAATTATTGGAGTTTGTGGCGCATGTAGGAAACAAGAATTAAAAAATTTATAAATCAAGGATATAAGAGATGTTGGTGACATACTGATTATTGAAATACCTGATTCAAAAACTAAGATAAGCAGGTCTTTTGTGATTAACGGAACCTTTTATCAAATATGCAAACAATATATGCAACATCGCCAGCAAGTGCAAAATCTTGATACAAATCAATTTTTCATAAATTATCAAAAAGGAAAATGCACCAAGCAAGTGGTCGGTATAAATAAAATTGGAAATGTACCCAAACAAATAGCACAATATTTAAACTTGCCCAATCCCAATTTATACACCGGCCATTGTTTAAGAAGAACTTCTGCCACAATTTTAGTTGATGCAGGTGGTGATTTATTCGCATTAAAAAGGCATGGAGGCTGGAAATCCTCAACGACTGCTGAAGGATATGTTGATAATTCATTAAATAATAAAACTTTAACGGCTCATAAAATTATCCAGTCAATTGAAAAAACAGATTTTCCACCTAGCACATCAGAAATAAATGAGAATATTTCTACTTATAATATCCTTCAAACCATAAATAACAGCAATCAAATAGAGTCTAATTCCTCTGCACCATCTACATCATCTCTTTCAGTGCCATCTCTTTCTTATAAAATACCTCAAAATACTAACGAACCCATAATTATTCAAAATTGCCAAAATTTTACCGTTAATTATTATTCTAAGAATCAATGATATGTTAATGAATTATTGTATTTAATAAATGTTATAGACTATGAAAGCTTTTTTATTATGAATGTATGAATGTGGTTGTAGATAAAGTATAGTACATAACTCGAGTTGTAAGAGCAATTACATGCTCGTAGAATTACTACACCCGCCGCTAACGCGGCTCGTGTGCAACTTTTCTACTCGCATGTAATTAGCTTCTTACTACTCTTGTTATGTAATATACTATTTCTTGTGACCCAAACTACACTATTATCAGATTTCCTGTCACGTATATCTCCTACCCAATCTGAATCTACATAACACTTAATTGCTAACTGACTTACATTTCTATTAAATTCTAAATTTATTTTACATGTACCTTTAAGATACCGTAACAATCTTTTTAATCCTACCCATACCTCTTCTGAATTAACATCTTGGAATCTACTAAAATAATTCACTGTATCCGGACGGGATCCTAACATTAAATACATGAGGCATTCTATTAGTTGTTTTATTGGTCTATTTTCTTGTTTATTATCTTCTACAACTCTTAATGTATTTTTTGGATCCATAGGGGTGGTACAAGGGTTACAATTTTCAAAATTAAACCTTTTAAGTATTCCTTCTATATATTTCTCTTGATTTATCTGCAACATTCCTTTTTCTCTTTCATACTTTATTTCTAATCCTAGAAAGTTTCTAAGATTACCTTTATCTTTAATTTTAAAACTGCTTATTAATTGTGTTTTACATTCTTCTATATGTGTCAAATATGATCCTGAAATTATTATGTCATCTACATAGTAATAGATACATAGTCTCCTTGTCATCTCCTTTCACATATAAACAATGGTCCGTTTCATATCTTTTGAATTTAAAACTTATCAAGAATTCATTTATTTTCTGATTCCAACACTTACTTGCCTGTTTCAGCCCATATAATGATTTCTTTAATTTTAAGATATATCCATCTTTACATTTTACATTCACTGGTGGATATACATATATATTTTCTTTATGATCTTCATTTAAGAAAGCTATCTTTACATCTAATTGTTTAAAATAGTGCTTATTTTGATTCCCAACTGATAACATTGTTCTAATTGTAGACATTCTCGCTACCGGAGAGTAAATATCATTATAATTGAATGATTCCTTTTGAGCATAATATCTTACTAAAAGTCGAGCTTTGTATTTGTCTTCTATTTTATCTTGATAAGGCTTTATAGCAAATACCCATCTGGTTTTTAAAATTTCTTCACCTTCTGGCATTTTAACCTGTTCCCATGTTTAATTCTTTTCTATTGATTTGATTTCCTTATGCATTGCTTCTAACCACATACTTTTATCATTTCTGTCATTTAATTCATCTATACACTCTGGAGCATTTTCTATATATGACATCGCATCGAAAGCCATGTATAATTCGTAATCAGTATATCTTTCTGGAACTTTAGTTTTACGTTTATGTTCTTTGCCGTTCTCTTGTTCTTCTTGTGTCTGTTCTTCGTCATCTTCCTTTTCTTTTTAAAAATTTTCCTCACCTCAATCTATATTTATTCTGTTCTCTTTAAAATGAAATGTGTTCTCATCAAATACTACATCTCTGGAAACTATAATCTTCTTCTTTTCAATATCCTATAGTCTATATCCTGTATTTCTATACCTAATCATTACACATTTTCTAGATTTTTGCCCAAATTTTTCTCTAAATTGTTGTGGTATGTGTGCATAGGCATTACATTCAAATATCTTCATATTTTTAATATTAGGTTTCTCCCCATTCCATATCTCAGCTGGTGTCTTATCTTCTAAACTACTATGTGGACTTCTATTTATAAAATAAGCTGCCACCCTTATTGCCTCATTCCAAATTTCTTTTGGTAAGTTTTCTGCTTGGATCATAGCTCTTGCTTTGTCTAATTATCTCTCTGATTTGCCATTTTGTTCCGGTGTATACGGAATAGTATAATCTATCACTGTACCATTATTTCTACAAAATTCCTTTATTTGATTTGATATATATTCTCTGCCATTATCGCACCTCAAAACTGCTATTTTTAAATTAAACTTAGTTTGAACTGTATTAACGTATTCATTAAAGCATTCAAAAACATCACTTTTATTTTTGATTACATAAACATAAATGAAATTTGAAAAGTCGTCAATGAAAGTAAGAAACTTTCATCATCATGATTTAATGGATTTGTTGGTCCTGCAATGTCAGTATGAACTATACCTAATACCCTTTTTGCTTTTGTTCTTGTTCCAAAATTTAGCTTCATCATTTTACCATCTTTGCAGGACTTACAAAAATAAATTTTACTCACCTTTAAATTTTCTATATCTCTTACCATATTTTTATTTACCAATTTATTTGAATAAGAATTACACATATGTCCTAATGCCACATATGCCATAATTTACCATTGTCATTTTCAGATTCTACGTTTAGACATTCTTTAATATTTAACTCAAATACTATTTCATATAACCTATTTCTTTTCCCTATTCCTACTATATCATTTCCTTTGTACAATAATACTTCACAATTATCAAAAATTATCTTTATATTTGACATTTCTAGTCGGTTTAGAGACAAAATTTTGACGCAAATTTGGAACATAAAACACATTTTTAATTGTACACTCTTGTGCTTTTCCACCTACATAACTATTTACTTTTATATTTCCTACGCCTATGGCTTCCATAAAATCATTATTTTTTTGAAACAGAAATTTTTATAGGTTTACCCAAATACATAAAATCAGAAAAATATTTCTTATTGTTCACTAGATGATCCTTACATCCTGAGTCTATATAAAACAAAATATTACTTACATTATTATTATTATTATCTTGGTCCTTATTATCTAAGTTGTCTTTTAGTCTGGTCATAAAACAAATACACTTATTTTCAACGTCCTCTTCATTTTGTACAAAGTTCCCTTGTGCATTTTCATCCCTGTTTCTTTCATTTTGATGCCTATTTCATCTATAGTTGTAGCGACCTCTGAAATTACTTCTGAAATCACCTCTATAACCTCCTCTGTAATTTTGACCGCTGAATCCTCTATTTCTAATAAAACCTCTCTTGTTTACAAATATTCTTCTACTATGACCTCGAAAACCACCTCTATACACAGTTCTGCTCCTACATTCTCTTTTGTAGTGTTCTTTCCTCCACATATAAAACAATGTCCTTCTCTATTGGCTACTATGAAGGCTGCTGGCTTAATATTGTCTCTAACTTCATTGCTGTCATTATTTACTGCTTTTCTTTCAGTCTCACTTTTTGATTTTGTTTTCGCGATTTCAAATGTTAAGTCCTCACTAGTCATGTTTTCTAATATTGTAATTACAGTTTCAAAAGCTGGAGGCATAGCAAGAAGTAACGTACATACTAAATCTTCATCCTTAATTTCGGCTCCTCTACTTTGAATTGTCTAACAATTTCTTCGAATTCGGACAAGAAATGCTCTAATTCATTTGGCTTTTGCAGTTTTATGGTCATTAACTTTTTTCTTAGAATCATCTGTCCCGGAATGCCCTTCTTTTCATACCTTTCTTCTAAGCTTCTCCACATGCTAAAAGCTGTATTTTTATCTCGAATTAAATTTGGCCATCATCCAAACATTGCACAATAAACGATTTGCATTTGATATCATTACTCTTTGCTTCTTTCTTCCTTGCCTCATTTTCATAGTGTTCTTCTTTATATTCGCATTTAATACTTTTTAATACATTTTTTTCTTCAAATAGAACATTCATTCTGAATTTCCATGTATGGTAATTGTTTGAGTTTAGTAATTCTATATTAAAATTATTTTTTGGTTTCTCTGACGACATTTTCTTTTACTTTTCTTAATGGCTTTTGAATAATTTTTTATCACTTTTTAATCTTGAATTTCTGGGTCCATAACCTGTTGTAATTGTTGTTCAATATATGAATATGCAGTAGATCACTTATATAACGTTTATTTAATAAAGACAATGAATATGCAAACAGCGTTCTAATTATTATTATTATTAATACCAGAGACAACCATTCTTTATCATCTACATCAGAGACACAGAACAACCTTCTTCGTCTCTTTTGACATCTGACATTTGATATTAAATTTATCTTAGATCGTCAATAACTAGACTTGAACTTAATATAAGGTAAAAGGAAAGCATTACTTCTGAATAAAATGGGTTTATAACAACATAAATAATGAAAAGGTCTAAACTGAATAACTAAATACATACATAAATAATAAATAAAGCTTACCTTAATAGAGTCATCATCTAGATAACTTCTTTTAGTTGTTACTTTGTTTCTTTTTTTTAACCTCATAATCTGTAAAACTTGTAAATGTGTACATAGCAATGTAAGGAAAGATTGTTTAAGTTAATTTATTGAGAATACAAAAACTATTTTTAAATAATAAATTTGGCATTGTGGGTTGCAGATATTTTAACAAGCTGTTCTTTTAAATATCTGTCACCTTAATTGTACAAATAGCGTTGCCACGAGTTAATTTTAAATGGGTGTTTAACACTTTTTTCTTTATTCACAACAAATATTATATTGTATTTAATTTAATTGTATTATTTATGAATAAACTTTATTATATTATTATTATTATTATTATTATTATTATTATTATAATACAGATATAATAAGTACACCACAAGTATGTTAGGATTAAATATTAGCAATCTGGTAGATCAAGTAGTCCTAGTAGTAATCATTTTGACATAGGTTTAATATTACAGGGTATGGTTTAGCGGTCTCTGCTGGCTGATCCGTGGACTGAATCGACAAGAAGCACTCTGTGATAGAAGATTATTATGGTTAAGAGAACAATATATGCAATTATATCATGAAGACGGTTACTGTTGTGGACCTCTGGCTGCCGATGCCATCAGGGTAAGATATTTTTTCACAATAGATTTAAAAGTTTTCAAAGTCGCATTTCATCCATTCCTGGAAAACTTCCTATCAAATTATTCACTTTACATAAAACTCTAAGAAGATATGTTTAAGAGAGTATACTTCAGAGCTCCTTTTTCACCTGTTATAATAATTAAAAATACATGGAACAATATTTTGGGATTCACCACACACCTAGAGAAATATACGGCTAAAGAACGACTGCACATCTGATCTGAGTGTCTACTGAAACGGGATAGATTATTCCGCTATTTTGCCAGCTAATTGTCAGATTTAAGTGTCAACTTTTGATGCCGATAATGCCAATGCTATTTTAATGTTTTGCATTGTTTTCGTTTATGTTCGTGAATTACATCTTTCGAATTTTGTTCAGTCGTTTGGTGAGTCTTACATTTTTTCGAACGATTTGATCAATTTATCTGATTTTTAAAGTATTAGGAATATTTAATAATGCAATTTCACATAATAATGTTAATAGTTGATGAATAAACAATTTTTTTTAATAATTATAAAATGCCCAGTAACAAAGGAGCTTGATGCATGCAATGTTTAACAAAATCGCATAATGTTGGTTGCATACTGTCTGGCTTTCATATTACCATGCATTGTTGGTTGCATATATGTTTTGACAGATTTCTGGCAAAATGGCGACTTATTAGACTTTTCAATTGTTGCCATGTCGGATGTCTCTCTTGCCCTGTATGGTCATCTGGTGCTGTGCTAATTTTAGTAGAATGCAGCCAGTACACTGAGAAAAATATCTAATAACCGTTAGTAGATATCAAATAACCCTTAATAGATATTTGAATACCATACGGACTGCAAAAAGATCAATTTGTCATTATTAGTTAGATCTTGCTGAAATGATCGAATAACCGTTAGTCAATGGTCAAATAACCCTTAATCATTCTGCAATTGCGCAGTTTATTATTTTACCGTATAGTCCTTATACAGTAACATACTTACAGTTATTCGACAGAAACATACACATACAATGTGCTTGTAACTTTTCAAATAAAAATAAATAATATATTTAAATGTATAAATTATTTTATTAAGTTTATCCAAATTAGGTTTAACTACAAAATTTTATTTTTCACTTAAATTTAGAACTTTTTTACATGACTGAGATAACTAGCGATTTATGCCAAGTTCTGTTTTATGCAAGCCCATTGTAGATAATTCTTTAGGAGTACCTTTATGTATTTCAAATTATATGCAAAACAAACGAATTATTGCCAAGTGAAAAATAAATTAATTAAATAACATCTCACTTTTATTTCCCCAAAAAGGATTTACCGTATTGTTATACCTGTTTTTCGAAAGGAAAATAACAACAAAGAATGAGTCTTATTAAAAATAAAATAGATTAAAAGATTTGTAATTCATCCAATTAAAGGTTGGTTCATATAGGGGGCGAGTAATTTATTATTATTTACTCAAAAACTATATACTGACTTTAAAAAAAAGTGTTTACACAAATGTTTCTTGGTTTTAAACAAATTTTTTAAATTATTTGAATTTTATTAATATATGGTGTCCGAAAAGTGCTGCACCAACTTTAACATCAGAATTTTAAATACAACACCCTGTATATTTTTACATTTTTAGAGTCTTCTCAATAAGCAGATTTCAACTATATATCATACTACCTATCTAATGTGATCAGTAATGGATCTACAGCTACTAGAAAATAACATTTTTTTTTAAATTTAGGTAGAGGTAGATAGTCAAACAGTTGAAATTCAAGAAAAACAGCTTGCATGTCCCTATCCGAACTATTCAGTGGTATGAAAAATGTATGGTGCAGGGTGATCTTATTAGCTACTTTTCAATAGGATAGGGACATGTAGCCATTTTTCTCGATATTCAACTGTTTAGCTAATTAGATATGTGTGACATATCTATCGTTAAAATAAGCTCACCCAGAAGAATCTAAGAATTAACATTCAGGATGTGTCATTTAAAATTTTGGTGTTGAAGTCGGTGGAGCACTATTCAGATTAAATAAATTCAAATTAAAAAAATTGTTTAAAACCAAGAAACTTTTGTATCAACTTCTTTTTTCTAAAGTTTGTTTCTGAGAAAAGGTATAAATAATTCAACTTTGTTGTTTGTATAAAGATTTAACTTCTTATAAGATTGATTCATGTACCATATTTCAAATACCGTAAATTTGGGTCACCTACCTAAAATGCAAGATTATCCATATTTTATTTTAACCTTAAAATTCCAGAATTTACAGTTGTTGGAACATTATTCAACTAAAATAATTTTTATGAATTAGTAGGTAGGATAGCTGGCCAACTACAATAATTATTTCTAGAATTATAAGGTTAAAATAAAATTTAAAAAAAATACGTGTGGCACTCGGGGACTGCCGCGATAAAGCTATTACATAGCATTTTTTATCAACTTATGCAATTATAATTATTTATTTATTTTATTTATGCAGTATTTTTTTCTTTGATATTAATTCAAGTTTTTTCTTAGATATTAATTCAAGTTACACTTTTTAAGCGTGGTGACCGATAAGAAAACATTTTTTTTCTTTTATTGAATAAATGAGAAGTTAATATTGTTTAAAATATTTTTATTATCTTACAATACCTGTAGGTTATTCAGGAATTTTTATCATTGAAACTATAGGTTTATGGTAACTGAAATAAGAAACATAGGTTTGAGACTTGATATCCTCTAAATATCTGGAAAATACCGCGTCAATAGTGGTCCCATATTTTTTGTTGTGGATTCTTGTGGATCATTATTCATTTTCAAATTTAATTTTCCCGAAATTGTGTCTAAAAAAAAATAGATAGAATCAGTTATGAGCAGTTAGCAGCTAGTCTACACGCATACGTCTAGTCGCACGCACACAAACACCGTGCCGAAGTTTGCCGAACTGAAACGACGTTAGACGATGCACAGCTTTCAACGCCGCACCGTTGTGTCGGTCGGAGTGGGTGTGTAAGGTTTATTTTCATTACGGAATTTTTTTTCGATTTTTCGATTTTTTGATTTTTTGATTTTTCGATTTTTCGATTTTTCGATTTTTCGATTTTTCGATTTTTCGATTTTTCGATTTTTCGATTTTTCGATTTTTCGATTTTTTGATATTTTGATTTTTCGTTTTTTCGTTTTTTCGATTTTTCGATTTTTCGATTTTTCGATTTTTCGATTTTTCGATTTTTCGATTTTTCGATTTTTCGATTTTTCGATTTTTTGATTTTTCGAAATTTGCAAAGTAACAAATAAAGTGTAGTAACAAATAAATTGCGATAGAAAAATATATTTTTTTAGATACAATAAAATACAGATAAAAATGCACCTATGTCAAACAAAAAACATCAAATTACCTATGAAATACGAACATACTTTTCTATGATGGGGGAAAGTTAGTAACCATAATACAGGTGGTAGTAGTAGTATGGTAGTGGGACTTTTCGCGGATATTATTTGCTGTCGATGGGTTCATATGTCTTTTTGAAATCAGCATTTTCAGTTTATACTAATTATTAGATACTTTATGTGGAAGTGCATTCTATCTTTGAAAATATTATTTAATATGGTATACAACATTCTATGATTTATTTAGTTATCTTATAATATTTAACTAAATATGTGGCAACGTCACTTAACCTGGCGTACGATAATCGGTATAGAATATACCAGTAGCAGTTAAAAAATAACCTTAATTGTATGTTGTTATTACTACTAGTAGATGGCGTTATTAAAATTTAAAAGATAACTGCAAGTTTTTTTCTATAAATATTTTTAGTCAATGCCAACTAACGGTTATTCCTGAATTATTAGCAAATTGATTGAATAACTGCTAAATAATTGTAAACTAAAGATAAATGTTAAGGGTAATACAATGGTTACAGAAAGATCAATAAAATAATGGCAGGTTTTTTAAAAACTTGCTATTGTTAGATATTGAATAATGACAAGTCAAAAATCTTAGGTACAGTCTGTTCGCTATCCTTACGCGGGTTTCGGATTAAAAATTTTATGAGTATTCCCAGGTAAGTACCCGAAAGTTTGACCTGTTCTTTGGGGAAATATCAAATGGTTAAATGAAATGAAAAATAATGTACCACTTTTTAATTAAATAATAATGGAGAATCTTTTGTATAATTAAGAGCAGAATTAAACTTCTTTATTAATGGAGTGTAATGTGGCTATTATAAACCTAATAATAATTTTATATTACACTTTACACAGAAAATATGGTCTATGTATAATAAGAGGGTTATTTAGCTCAAATAAAATATTTTCTAACATAAAAATTTGTTACATGTAGAGAATTTCAAATAAAAAATAAAAAAATTGAACTTGCCAACAAAAATGAAATTTCAGTCATTATCATCCAAAATATCATAATCGTCATCATCATCACTGTCATCACCATTAATTGTTATTATGATTGGACTTCTATTAGTTTCTCGCACTTGGATATACAGTTCCGCCACACTTCTGGAGTTGCAATTGAAAGTGGTTTTCGCCAAGTTTCCCGAACTGCGTCATCACTATAACCATTAGGCCCAATATGGTTGTCATAATATTGTTTTACTATTCCTCATATATATTCGATGGGATTAAACTGGCAATGATACGATGGCAGACGTAAAACTTGATGACCGTAACTTTCAATAATCTGATCCACAACAAAGGTTTTTGGTTTTGCGTGTATATTTGCCAAGCGTAATAATTCTGATTTTAATATATATTGAGGAAATGGTATATGTTCCTTTGTCAACCATTCTTTAATTTTATCAACAGTCCAAGATTTCATTGGACTTACGGACATACGCGTTGTTATACAAACATTATCGATTTTAAAGGACCGCCATTTTCTTTTTCATCCGTTAAATACTTATGTACACTACAAATTAGACTATCTACATCTAACACACGTCTAGGCATTTTTAAAATTTCCACTAAATTTACAATATACATACAATGTCAACACTTGCAAAGAATCAATTCAACTGCAATATTTGTAACAAATTTAGTACCTACCCTAATGTTATTTTAATTTAAATCTGACCATTAGGGCAATTTTACCTAATTTCTTGGGAAGAGGCTTATTGGAACTGGTTGTCAATGACTAAGTTGCATAATTTTGTTAATCCGAAACCCGCGTAAGTATAGCGAACAGACTGTATATACTTGTATATGCCGAATTTTCTCAGTTTACAGTACAAGGTAACACAAAGTATATTAATCACGGTATACAAACAAGTTTAAATAACTGCAAATATTTCTCACACTTTAGTTTCAATATTTTCCTAGACCTTATCACTAAACATTGAAAACATGTGTCAACCAAAATAATATTTATCGAAATAAGACCCGTCAGTAAAAAAATGTATATCTTTCATTTTAGAAGAAAGTAATGTACAGTTTTATTTTATTAAAAACTTATATCTAGTCTTTCGGAGGAAGAGATTGGTCCATTGCTGGTGTTACTGGTGGGCCAGGCGAATCGTCAGGAGCTTTAAGACGCGAAGTTTCAATGAAAATTAAAAAGAAGCAACTACTAAGCAACCAAACTTTCAAAGTAAGTAGGATTTAAAAATCATAATTTACGAGGATGGGATAAATAATGTTCAGCCTAAGACAGAAAAAAATAAGACAATGGGTCAAAAATAATTTTCTACATAGTCTACTTTTATCTCAATATACTTTGCCCAACGGCATTCAAGGCCCTTTATGCCTTTCGTTTTGGCCAAATCATACAGCTCTTAAAACTAGGCCAAGTCTTACGAGTAATGTGCATGGAACTGTAATTCAATGCCCAGTTGAATAGTTTTAGCCATTGTAATAATGGACTTGAGGTACGGCGCATTGTCCTGATGAAACAAAACTTCTTTTTCCATAATCCAGGTCTTTTCATCATAATTTTTTATTGCACCTGATCAAGCCAAATAGCACAATGTTTTCCAATTATTATTTTACACTTTTCAAGATATTCAATAAAAATAACGCCTGTTGTATTCCAAAATACCCAGTCTATAATATTTCCGACCAATTTAACTGTTTTCACCTTGTCTGAGATGGTTTGTCTCTCGCTGCCCATTATCTAGACTCCGGCATGTAATAGTAAACCTAAGTCTCGTCCATAGATATTATTTTATGCAAAAATTTCTTTGAATTACTCTTACATAGCAATAAACACTTTTCTGAAACATTCATACGAATAAATTTTGCTCCGATATGAGCAATGGAAGTATCTATCTTGATAGTACCTTTCTTATGTCCAAAATTTTACATAGTTTGTGACGTGTTTGCTCTTTTGAAATTCCCTGGCACAGCTATTTTCACCAACTTTAATCTACAGTCACTCATAATGATTTTAGACTTTCAGGACCATATTTTCCATCGTAGTCAATTTTCGCCTACCTGGAAGCCCTGTATCCTTAATGCTTATATGGCCACGTTTAAAATCTATAAGCCATGTTTTTACCTTTCAAAATGATGGAACAGACTCGTCTACAGTAGAATCTACCTCAGCTATAATTTCCGTATGACTTAAACCCTCAGTATGAAAATATTTTATGACAGCTCCCAATTATTCAAAAAAAACTTATAATTTGGTTATAGGATTTTATATGCAAACCACTTTACACAAACCTATAATATCTCACAGAAAAAATTATGACATATGCCATTAAACAAGACAATAAACAAATGATCAAAATCATAGCCCACTATAGGCCAGGCTGGACATTATTCATCCCATCTTTGTACATTTCATTAAAACTAATGTATCTTGCACAAGTTTTGAAATTTTTTTATAATGCTGAACAAATAAATTTTGCAGTAAATTATTAAAAAAAAACGTGGGAGTTCGAGAGCTAAGGCTGCGGAAACTGAATCCATTTTTCAGACTTTTTAACTTTGTATTCATAGAGCATGGGGACTTCAACTGGAACTAATTCGCTAGGGCCTCAGGATAAAATATTCGGATAAAACGCAAAAACACGTCGATTGAGATTTTTTGTGTGATTTTCAGTTATTAGTATAGTAGATTTACACAAAAAATTAGCCAAAGGTGGAACTTATTCCCACAAAGACGGGGTTTGATTTTTTGAGCTCATTACTCATATCCTTTCAACATACTAAAAGTCTAGAAAAATGTGAGTGTGCGAAATGCGTCTTTTGGCCGCCATTTTTTTTATTCATGAAAAATCGTGTGTGGTATCAAATAATGGGAATTTTATGCTGAAAAAGATGATGATAATGAGCAAAAAAAAAATAAAACGGTGGGCGAAAAATAGGAAGCTTATCTAGAAAATTTTATTTTTAATAATCAAAAGGCTGTATAAAAAATGCAATGAAGTCTAATAGTCTTCTTCATTATTTTCAACACGTTCTTTTGGGGCACTATTTGTACAATCGCGACCAGAACAGTTGCAGCATATCTCAGTACATTTCACACCATACCGTCGACAAGTACATCTACTACTACCACACGAGTCATTTGTATCCGTTTTGCAGGTGCAGCAGATTGTGTTTAGTAATAATTCTGGTGCAGGGCTCATTTCGCATATTATGGGCTGTAGTTGGTCTCCTACTTTTTTGCAACCCCACTCTTCGGGGTTGGCAATATTGCTGTTCATAGTTTTTCAATAAAGGCATTGTAAATGTACGCGAAGATGGTGCTGAACAGCAGCATCTTCAGTTGGTGGCAATCTTGCAATATTGAATTTACTTTTGGCAGTTGTGATTTTTTTCAAGTAGAGATTATGTCGTAGTAGATTTAAGGTCTCTGTGTTTGGATTTCCACCGTACAACGATACCAATGCTTTGGTGCCAATGTCTGTAAGTTCCTTTCTGTTTGCATTTTCTGATCCAAAGTAGCGCAAATGCTAAATTGTTCACATTTCCAAAAATGTCGATATGCTGCCGATTTACTTTTGCCAAATAAGGAGCTTGTGGTATTGCATTCGGTTAAAGCATGGGAAAAGAGAATGATTTTGCACCCCTTTTCACCAAGTATATGCTGCATCAATTTAATATCACGTTTTCTATCACTGAACGTAGATGATTGCAAGCAAATATTTCGTGTGTTATGGTAAATTAAAATTACCAGAATGTCGGTGTCAGCAGCAACAACTGTTACGTGCTTTTCTTCTGCCAAGTTCAGTGCTGTTCTTACAATCAGTGTGTCAGCATCGTCTGTAGCATGAATCATAGTGTGGCCATTGGCTTCTAAGTGTTTTCCTAGCATGGTAATAAGGCACTGTTTATTTTTATTATTAGCAAGAAAAGGTGCTTTGCCGATAAGAAGTGAAGAGCTCTCGGTAAATTTAACTGTTACCGACGTTTTTTTTGTACGTATCTGATGCTCAACAGCCTTAATACTGGAGGTGGTATAGCCATTAAATACAACTGTCACAACTTTATATTGGTTAGTTATATGACTACTATATAGTTAACACATCTATAACACATCTGAAAACTTCCCAGTTCTTGGCCATGGCAATTTGTGTAGTAGTGCACCACCATCAAGAACATAACATGTGTCCGCAGGTAACATGTAATTTAAACTAGGTTGTAAATCATCCAAAGTTCTTGCCAATGATGATTTATCGCATTTTCTGAATAACTGAGTGTCTGGATCAAATAGCGATGGAGGAAATATAGATAGTTCATAATTAAAGTTTCCCTCCAATTTTTGCAGATCAGGATTTACAGACAAACATACCAGCATTCTCTGAGTGAGGAGTCTTGTGTTATGTTCAACAACTCCGTCAATAACAATACCTTTTCTTAAAATCTTCATTGTGATAGCTTGATCTTTTTTAACCATGGTAACAGAGTTGAAAGCTTTTCCAATCAGTTTGGATTTCCAATAAACTTAGCATTATCTGCAATTATCTTGTGTTGAGTATCTACTATCCCACTGAAAATATTACGTAGCTGAACGCATTCTGAATCAAATGGATTCTGATCTTGCAGAAATTGAAGTAATGTAACGAAGTCTTTCATATCTCTAGAAGTCCTAGCATCGGACATTTCAATATGTTGTTCACTGCTAACACGGGAGACGGCAGTGAGATCGCTCATAGCAGCAATAACTCCACAACATGCAGGGTGGCTCAATATCCATGTAGCTCGTTAACTTTCACCCATGCTCTTTCCACGTGTTAACCCACCTCGACTTTTTGTTGATCGCATAAACGTTTGTTCAGTAAACATATTTGTCAATATTGCAGCCCACAATTGAGTGTATCTACGAAGAGTGAAATGACCAGCACTTAACAAACTATAAACATCTTGATGATTTTTTTCCACTTGCCTCATTTGCTGTAGATACACCCTAGCACATTTTGCATAGTTGTGCCCCGCAGACGCAAAGAAAGGCAGCATGTGCTTTATAGTTTGCAAATGCATTTTTAAGTTTCCTGTTCGTTCAGTTCAAATAAATGCTTTGGCAATGTCAACCATATCTAAATACATGATACACAGTTTGGTAGTTCTACTTTGGACCTTCAAAAAGTTCTTCTTTTCTAGCAATTCAGAAGACAACTGTAGTAGTTCGGTAGAGGAACTTACTTCAGAGACTGTAATCTCTCTACTATATAGCTTATCCTAAAGTTCCCCGAGACTGTGTAAACGTAAATGTATTTCACCTGTATCCATTGGTTTCCGTTTTTTGCTCACTTGACAGTCTGCCGGAAGTTGTAAGTTACTGTCGAGGATATCCTGAAGCAACATTGATGTAAGTGCAGATGAAAGCAGCTTTACCTGTAAGCATATGTGAGACTGTGTTTTCCGCGTAAGTGGTCTTCAAGGTCTCTTCGATTCTAGATCCACATAAAAATTCACCAATTGTACCTAAATAGGACATCAGTGTATGGAAGTCACCCAGACGAATTAAAATGTTTGGGAATTATTCGGATTTACTGCAAGCAACTTCCATAGCCTTAATCCACAGACACTGATCAAATGTTACAACTGGTAAGGGTGTATTGAGTTTTTTTGCTTCCGAACATATAAACTTCAATGTGGTATAAACACAGCTGTGAGTTGCTGGATTCATACCAATCATAGGTAAAAATGTTGTGGATACTACCCCTGGGTGCTCATCACTGATAACGACATTTTGCATGTATCCATTCCATCCAGAACGCAGCGTCTTCAACAACTTACTGTTGTTCCACAAAAGATCTAAAAGATTGTGTTTCATGTCATTTAAAATTAGTTCTTCAAATATGATTTTGTTCATGTTCGATTTAAGAGACATTATCAGCTATCCACTAACAGAAATGACTTGGTGGAACTTGTAAATTTGGTGTCTTGTCTATTATTGCAGATTGTAAATACTTTAGTACTTCATCATATGATATGGAAAACCCAAGTCTGTAAAGCTCGTCTACAAGTAACCGAGAAACAAAATCGCGATTAAGCTGGACACCGACACCAAGGAGGATTGGGCTTATAAGTGATCCTGGTCTTAAAACTTGCACCAAAGCCTGTCCAATGGAAATCTTCTTCAAATCACTTGCCTTAGGACTAATGATAATATCCAAGAAATGTTGCAAAACTGATGGCAACAACTTTTTATTTTCCTGTTCAGATGCAATCTCTGATGACGAGGGATAGTGCTCCGTTGTAATTGATAATAGTTTGATTTCTGTTTTGATCAGTTTTGCTGCTGCTGCTTCAATTAGATGGTATTTCTCTGATTCAGAGTCTTCTAATTTTTTTTTTTTTTTTGTAATACAAAATAATATCAGCCACTGTTTCACCCATAGTTATCATATTAGGCAATCCATACTTCGAGGAAACGATGATATTTCCAAAAAAAAAAAATGTTCTTTAAGCTTTTGCAGCATGTGGCGTTCACTATATGGTTCACTACCAACTGGTAGAAAGTCTTTCATTTTAGTAACCAGCTGCTGGGCACAAACCGGCTCATCATTTTCTTTAAACCACTTACATACTTCCAAAAAAGCATCTAGCTTGTCTTTCTCCATAGGACGACCAAGAGGTTTGTAACGTAATACGTTTTTGGAATTATCTTGGTACTTTTTTGGGATCGGGTCACCATTTCGAAAATTTACGCTGCATGCCTGGTGGTAAATGGCATCTGCTGCTGGCAAGTCATTAACTGATACAAACGGGATTAAACCTTTGCTGACCATAAATGATTTCTGGAGTTACACGCCTTCATAACTGATTTTTGAAATATTACTGTACGGACCTGTATAACCCCGGATTTGTCCCGTTTCTCACGATCAGTAACAAAGCGACCACAAAATAAACATTTTTCTGTGAATAAAAATGTTGGTATATTCGACCGGAGTACTCGCCTGCAACTACCTTGTGCTTCATCTTGAGTGGATAACTTTAATTTTGCATCATTCTGGATATTATTAGGATTTGTATATATACGGCGGCATCCAACATGGACTCTCACGGGGTCAACAGGAAATGGTTCAAATAACTCATGGATATTGTCTTTTCGAATTTTACTTGCACTTATAATTCCTTGTATACCTTTGGCAGCAAACTTAACGAACTTTGAAGTTTCGCCTTCTTTTTCAGAGCACAAGATACAGTTTATATCTGCTATGTTAAGTTTCTTAGGATTTGTCACAACTTGGGAAAGTCACCTGAAAAAAAAAGGAATTTACATATTTTTACAACATACCGTATAGACTTAGTTTTTCCATACTATTTTGTTATTCATTTTTATTCTTTTTAATCCATAATCTGTTCTTTTTCAGCATAAAACTTCCCGTTATTTGATACCACACACGATTTTTCATGAATTTATGAAAAGAGTTCAAGATGGCGGCCAAAAAACGCATTTCGCACTCATATTTTTCTAGACTTTTAGTACGTTGAAAGGATATGAGTAATGAGCTTAAATATTCAAACCTCGTCTTTGTGGGAATTAGTTCCACCCTAAACCCTACTTCGACTATACTATTATATATTAAGAAATTGTATTCACACCTTTTAATGTACATCAGTTTTTTTTTTGGTGTCATCAGCATCAACTGCTACGGTTATTAGCCCCGTGTTCTGTGTAGGCTTTGTTACTGTTTCCCAGCGACACTTTAGGAACAGCACTGTTAATTAGTACCCAACTTTTAAATTTAATTTTGTTAAGAAGATCGGGTGGAGTTTTGGTTATCAATACTTTATAATAAAAACTCAAAACATGACGTTTTCGTCTATTGAACGTACTTAACAATTTTACTCAAATACCAAATAATAATCTAAAAGAACTGTTTTGAACAATTTGTACCCATTCAACTTTGCGCAGAAAGGGGCCATAGACTTTGTTTTTCAGTTTTGAAATTTTTTAGTTTCAATATTTAATTCCGATCTGTGAGGGTAAATCAGTTTTAAATAATAATTATAAGCCTTTTCGTTTTATTATAGTTTATTTGAAAATGCATGATAACACACTTTTTATGGTAGAGGTCTATACACAGGGTTATTCTAAGTAGAAAAAAATAAATATCTGAATTTTCACTAGATTTCAGTATGACCACCCCGATAAATTTGGAATACAATACATCATGAAATGTAAATGAGCACTCATATTTCGTTTTTAGATGATTCCATGTAAATTTGTTTGTTTGTGTTTCAGGTACTAGCGTCATATAAACTTATTATAATTAATTTAAATATAGAGTAACATAACTAAATAAATAAGTCGTTTTCTCCCGATCAGGAGTCATCATCATCAGTTTTCCCCACTTCACACAGGAATAATAATTGGTTTTATTGTTTCCTCTATTGACATATCAAGTTTCCAGAATTTCTCTTCCTCTGGTATGACATGTCTTATAGCGTTTGGCCAATTGTCCAATGCAGTTTTTGATATGGAGTCACATAATAGTTGACGAACAGTTTAAATGGTGTATTCTTTCTCGCGACATATCTCTTCATTTGATATTACTTCAACGGGGTTAAGTTCACAGTGACAGCAACACTTTAACTCCATATTCCTTTGCTATTTCATCTACACTATACTTCTTAAATTTTGGTTAATGTTGTGTACATAATTGCAATAGCTCTTTTTTGAGTAATTCCTCTTCTGCCACTTTTTATTTGGTTATTAGCAAATCACAGAGTTCTTGTTTTCATTTATTGTAACTATAACTGGCATTGTCAATAACTATTACAGAATTGGTCGATAATAAATCTATCATTTCACTGTAATATTCCTTAATATTCCTTCATGGTAGTCTTTCGTAGAATTTAAAACAGATTCTATCAACAAATCCTTTATCTCCTCTAATATGAATGATAATTAAACGGCGACCTTTACCATTTGGAAATTTTGAGCCAGTAGACAAACCTTCCATAAATGCCTAACGAGCATTTGTAACCTGTTTATCTTCATTTATCCATGTTTCATCCAAATTAAAAATATTTTTTTCTTTTCTTCTTAATTTTCTAATTTCCCTTAAGTATTGCCTCTCCAACAAATAATTTCATTTTTTTTTATGAGCGCAGATTTTCTATCGTTATTCTCCCAAACTAATTCTAATTCTTGTAAATTTTTCCACAATTTATCTCTTTTAACCATTGGTAAAGTTTCGTCTCCATTAATGTCTACTAAAAGTTTATTCAAAGTAGGTATATTTTTTGTAAATAAAACGAATGCACTTTTCTTCAGATCAGTTGTTTCACAGTACCCTCTATTTGAATGGGTTTTCTTCCAGTTAACGTTTTAGGTGCTACTATAATCATTCCAGCTTCAAAAGTCTATAAATGGTTGCTTCTCCAACTCCAGTCATATTTGAACACTTAGAAGCTATACCCCGAACAGTACTATTGAAATGTTCATGTACAAGAGCGTCATGTACATTTGCACTAAAGTTTTCATATGCACGGTTAAATTGCACTTTAATTTCACAGGAGTATAATAAAATGTTTGTGTCATTTTTATTGCACAAATTCACTTGATCAATATTGCTTTTTATCGCCTATTATTACAGAAATAAAAATTCTGCATGGTACAGTCACAGGACTATATAAACAGAAATGCAAACCATAACTAAAATAATTTACAATCTGCATAACACTTTCTGCCTGTTAGAAATTGTAATACTTTCTAAGAAAGTTGAGAGCTACTTAAATTCATCTTGAATGGTAAATATTTTCTACATGTAGATATTACATATTTACCTTATTTTTGTTAATTAAAATGACTAGAAAATTTAAGGCAAGAATTGAAATAAATTGGTATTTTAAAAAATTTTAGGAAGAAATCCAAAAATTTTATTTTGGAACAAATAATGCTACACATTTTATTTTAGAAACTCTCCGTCGCTGATTTAGGATGTTATATTGAGGTGTATCTCCTGGGTCATAAAATTTTTGCTATCATTCTATTTCAAATAAACTATAGTAATGAATTTGGAGTCTATGATTAAACCCAAGTTCTTACAGTACTTTTGAACTTTTAAAGTTTGATTATTAAGTTCAATGTTTCAATTGGACCTTTCAAAATCAATGCAAAATAAGGCGATATTCGATTGTTTAGGATTAATTTTAAGACGGTGCCTGTCTGATAGTGAGACAATTTTTTCTAGACCAGTATTGATATTTGTTAATGGCCTCGCAAATAAGGGAGACTGGGGGAATTGTGCGCACTTAGGCGAAAATCGTTATAGCACTGATAGCATTGTAGATAATTTAAATGTTAATACCCTAATGGGGGTGCTATTTAGTCTACTCTCAGCAAGTAAATCAATTTTAGGAAAAAATAAAATATTTAAAGTACAATACTGCTGAAAGTATAAAAGTGCTCTTGCGCACCATTCCCCGCCGTTGCGGGTAATGGTGCGCAGGTGTTGGGGAATCGTGCGCATTAAAAGTATTAAGTATAAGATAAAACCAACACTAACTTTAAAAACATTTATTGAAGTTGTGGAACATAAAAAAAACATAATACCAACTCCTAATTTGGACAGAGGTCACATATTTATAATTTTTCGGGGTATCTGAGCCAGTACATTCGGCATGGTTCCAAGTTGAGCAAAGAACACATCTGTACCATATTGTTTGCCAAATTCACCGCAAATACCACAAACTTCGGTAAGTTTCCCTGGCTGATTCAAAGGTGGCGGTACGAAGCTCAGTCCAATATCATCTTCAATCATCCAGCTCATCGTCATCACAAATATCCGACACATCATCTTCTGATGAATCAGATGATTCAGGCGTTGGCGGTCTGTTTTGTTTGCTTTTGAATTTCTTTGATAATTCACCGTCCAAACATTTACAAATAACTCCTTAACTATTCGTATCCTTCAGTTTTTGTTTGGTTTTGATTGCTTCTTCTCGTTGTCTTTTTTTCTCTTCAGCTTTTTCTAGTTTTGTTTTGATGGAAGTACTCGTAAGAATTTCCTATTTCTGTTTGTTCCTAGATTTTCTTTTCGTCTGGTTAACTTTTGTTTTTGGTATTGGAGCCATAGCAAACAAAGAATTATCATAAGATGCCACTGGCTGAGGGCTCGGATCTCTGTAATGTTGTAAATCTGGGTGATTATCTGGAAGAGTTGCTGCACCATCTTGACTAGATGAAGTTTCAAGTTCAGGTATTGCTTCTACTGTAAGTTTTCCTACATGGTGACTAGGTTCAAAATCAGCATCGGTAAATTTGTCGGGATCCAATGGAGATATTCCAGACGTCCCAAACCCTGAAACTGCTTTTTCCATTGTAGCCACTTTCATGAAGGCTTTGTTGAAAAGTCCTGCTACGTCGTATTCAGTTATTTTTTGATGATCGGTACTTGACAAGTAAAGATCATATTCCCTAAACAGTGCATTTCTCAGAGGGCTAAAAAATGTCATATCCAGAGGCTGAAGGTGATCAGATGTGTGTGGAGGAAGCGAGACCATGTGGATGTTATGTTCTTTGCAGAAATTATAAGCTGCAGTTGAAATGTGGCTGGAATGGTTATCCAGGACCAGAAGGACAGGATCAGTAACAGTGCGTCTGAAAGTGACCCAGCCACTAAAGAAAAGGTCCAGAATTGATCCAACCGTTCTTAAAACATGTGTACAACGCCCCAATTGGTCCATTTTCCTCGAGAGTTTTGAGCATACTTTTCCTAGGATATATTATCATGGGAGGGATGTAGTTCTCAGCCTCATTCATACAAATTATAGCTGTTATTGTTCTTCGTCTTTCGCCAGTAATTGCAGCTCCTACTTTTTTAGAATTCTTACGACCATAAATTTTAGGGCATTTGTTCTGCACCGTGGTGATGCCTGTCTCATCCATGTTGTAAACACTCTTAGGTTCAAAAGATGCAATCCTATTCAAACTGGTTCCTTCAGGGTGCCGTAGCTTTATATTGGGTGATCTCCTTAAAAATCCATATAGCCAGTTCTTCTCAGCTAATCCCTTTTCCTTGTCGAATTTATGGTAAATGTCATGTTGCTCAGCATATCTAAAAAGCTAGTCGTCTAAGACACCTGGGTGTTAGGCCATAAAATAGCTTTGCTAGCGTTAAAATGTACTCTCTTAATTCAGATTCCATTTCCTCTGAAAACACAGGTTTGCAAAGCAAACGAGGCTCATTTTCTGACAGTGTCGATTCAGGAATATTAAAGGCCCTTGCTGCATCCCTTATTTTTCTGCCATCATTTCTTATCTCAAATAATGCGTTTTGTAAATGTTTCTTACATGAAAGAATTATGGTTTTCCTTGTATAATTTCTCGGCATCTGAAAAAAAAATATATTACGTGTGGGGTAATTGTGCGCATCAGCGCGCATCATTACCCCTTTAGAAATTAAATGACAATCTGTAATACAGTTAGCAAACAACATAACCTAATAATGTAAAATAAGCACCAATAGATGCAAAAGATGATACTTTTCCATAAAATAAATATATCTTATTGATTAAGGACAAAAAGTGGACTCACCGTCTTATTTTCCGATGTTAAAAAATTAAAGAAACTGACTGGATTTCAAATATGAAGATAATTTCAAATAAACAGGGCTGGTTCAGTGCAAACGTAAACAACTGAAGTGAGTAATGGCCAGAGATAAGGGACATAAAGATAGGAAACGCAGCGACCGTAGTAACGATGGCGTCATCTATGCGTCTCAGATGTTAACTTAAGGTACACGTTGGTTGTAGACAGACAGTAGACGTGGACAGTTTGTAAATATAAATGTCAGTTAGTGGTATGTATATCGCTGAATCCTGTTCACGATTGTGTTATCCTCTAGATGAACTAAGCGAAATGATTGTAGCTATTTTTGTCTGAAATTTGAGGACAATAAATATATTTTGTAATATTACAACAAGTCGGAGAACGTATTGCATTAGTAACACATGCCACATGAATAAATGTAACAATCCTAATGTGGTGTTCTTTAATTAACCAAAGTAAGATCTAGTCATGTAAGTTACACAAGTAGTAGCCAACTTTTGTCACAAAGTAGGTATTTATTTACTATTTATTGTTTTAGAGCAAGAAAATGGCTTCAAAACGTTAGAAAGAAGATTTGATATATCAAGAAAAATATCTGAATCCCCATTATTGAGTTTGCACTCATCACTTTTAAATAAGACACCATTGGCCATTCGTTTGGAAAATAAGAACAAAAATGTTAATGTTACCCATAACGATCAAAAATTAAAAAAATATTTGCCATGAATAGATTTACAATAATTAATCGATAATAGACTGTAAGTGTAGTATTCTTTTTAATAAATAATTTACCGTAATTACATTATTTATATTTATTTACCAAAACGTGAAAGTGCAGTCGATATTTATACAACCTTAACTATCAGATTTTTAAATTTCCCGCTGCAATATTTGTTTGATATCGATGACAGCGCCACATAGTGAGTCAGATGTTAACTGCATTAAAGCTGGTCGTTATTAAGCATTGGCTTCTTATGAGCGTTTCCTATCTTTATCTTCCTTATTTCTGGTAATAGCGTCAGTGTTGCACAGTAGAAAGGAAAGAGCGCAGCACTAGTCGGTGGCGCTTAAAAGCGCGAGAAATATGAAATAGTGTGATGCGCACGATTACCCGACGTGCACAATTTCCCCACTCTCACTTACTAAATGTTTTAAAAGAATAATATATCTGGGTGCCATCTGCGTAAAGATGATATTTAAACAGTGGGTTAGAATTTCAGTCCGGGATGGTTTTTTCAATTTTTAACTAAATTTGTTTTCACTTTGTGGATTGAAAAATAGTTTTCAATATTTCGTAAGGGTTATATTGAAATATTTATTTAAATATTTCTAAAGAAATCTATCTTCATCTTCGAATGAATAACCGATTGTTTTTTGTTTTTTTATTTAGTTTACCCAATTACTGATTTAATTCGATAAATAATAAACTATTTACAAAACTTGGATATTCCTGTTAAAATAAAATTATTTTAGGATCGAAGTTTGAGGACTCCTTTCGTTGAACCACCTACGATGTGTATGGAGAGCAGTTACTGGAGAAACCCCACTCATCATCGCCAATCTACGCCTACTACATTTCCGGAACACCCACACGACGTTTCAAGACACCATAGCTTAGGGCAACTAGCATACAATTGTTCACAACCGAAATTTGATAGGTTGGTATCTTTCCTTTTTGCTTTAAATAGAATTTTATTCGTTTCATCTTTTTAATCCACAAAATATGAGAAGAAAAACAACTTACCTACCTACATTAAGTTATTACAGAAAATATGAATATGACCTCAAAAACATTTTATCTGACAGTAGAATTTAATCCGTAAAATTGAAAAAAAAAATATTTTATATGATCAAATTTACAAATTCATAACACATTGTCTAATTTACATTAAAAACTACACATGTTTTATGATTTAATCTAATTAATAGCTGTTACTGAATTTGTTTACAATTTTTTGCTTTTTAAAATCAATTTAACTATTTATCCACTTAATGTTTCTTAAGATCTGTTTCCTATCTAATTAATCTGTTTTTCATTGCTTCAATATACTAACTTTACTACTAAATCTTAGTTATTTTCTAATAGGTTTTCTGGTATCAATACTTGGTTATATAATCTTTTATTTTTGATACTCTTTTTATATTTCGAAATAACTCTTTTCAATACATCTTTTATTTTTAGTTATCAATAACTTCAAAATACTTTATAAGTGCTTTCAAGTTATTATATTTTTTCTAATTTATCTTTCTTCATTTTATCGCTATGTTCTGGTTAAAAGCGGATTCTCATGGCACGTGGTTTGGCAAGTTTAGCTTGTGAATTGAGCTCGTCAAGGCTCGACTCGGCAAATGAATGCAATGTGAGTTCCGGCTCAAGACCTACAAGACTCGGCCAGCAGACTTCCTTTGATTCACATCAAATTCACCGACAACATGCGGGAAAGACCACGCCTCGCCAGAAATAACTTGATTCCCAAATTTGATCCATGCGCCGTCGGAGTCCGCCTAAAAGCGGATTCCCATAGCACGTGGTTTGGCGAGCCTGGCTTGTTGATTGGGCTCGTTGAGCCTCGACTCGGTAATCAAGGCTCGGCAAATTAATACGAAATCACGACATGTATGAGTTCCGGCTCGAGACCTATAAGACTCTGCTAGCCTAGACTTCCTTTGGCTCGCATCAAATTTACCGACAACACGCGGGAAAAACCACCCATGGCGCGGAGCTTCCGGGCTGGACTCATGATTCACCGATCCACGCGCCCTTGAAGTCCACCTTTAAAAAAGACATTGAATCTTTATATCAAATCTTCCGTTTTTCTTCTCTTACATACATACTATAAAACAAAGAAATATAAACATATGCTACATTGTATTGTTTGATTGTCAATTACATTGAAGTTAAATCTCTAAACCCTTTCCATAATTATTGACTTGTATTTCGTCCTAGATATACTTGAGTCTATATTAACTTCTGATACACTCTTAGGACTCATATTATATTTCTCTTTCCAATACACGGCTTTTCTTCATACAGGGTGTCAATTTGAAAACTTTCAATGCTAATATCTCACAAAATAAAGAAGTTGGAGAAACGCCGTTTGGCACAAATGTTATAGAATTGGGGGGAACTAGAACTACCATATTTTAGTGAAGGGGTGAGTCACCCCTTAGGCACGACACACCCCAACATTAAAATGTCAAATGGCACTACCCCTTTTGTTATACCTCAAATAAAAGGTCTCATTTAGTAGTACTCACCTCAAGAATTTTTTTTCATTCCATACAGGGTGTAACAAAAACATTGAATTCGAATAACTGTATTTTGTTAAAATGTTTATTTGATCAGATAATTCAAAATGCATTCCATTTATTTTTAAACGATAGTACAATCGATTATTGTTATTAAGATGATATTTTATTTCATTAGATTGTCAACATGCATTCCATTTTTTTGTAAACAAAGAAAACTTCAAATTCCATTCTAAAATTTTGGAGCACTTATCTGAGAATAAAAAATAGCATTGAATTTATTGGGTACGTACCTACCTATCAATGTTTGTATAAAATTTAGTCGTTTGTGCAAGGTTGTATTGCAAAATCAGAACTGTCTAATTGAAGAAATACGAGTATAATTGTTTATTGCTATCGAATAAATCGTAGAGTTTTTAACGTATTTTTTATTATAAAAAGATGAATGACAACGATATTAATTCATGACATTAAACAATCTATGACAACTAAAAAAAATATAGGGTGATTCTTAACATGCCCCCCGCCTTGAAAGATCAGCTTTCAACTGGTAATGAACATATCTTTGATACCGGTCTAGTTATGTTTCCATTGCTGGTTCTGATGGTCACAACTCTCTTAATACCATCTAATCCTGGCTTGAACTCTAAAACTCGGCCTAACTTCCACTTAGTTGCTGGTAAATAATCCTCTTTTATTACGACCAGCTGACCTTGCTTAAGAGCTTCTTGAGATTCTTTCCATTTTGACCTTATTTGTAACTCGCAGATATACTCTTTACTCCAACGCTCCCAGAAGTGCTGTTGCATTTGTTGGATATGGTTGTATAAAGACAATCGATTTTGAGGCTGATTTTAGTTTTAATTCGCATTTATATTCGGTAAACGAAATTGACTTATTTAAACGACTTACTGCTAAATTGGTTTTAATTTTTGGAAGATTCAGTTTTTCGCTTAGATGTTTGGTTATAAAACTTGATTGCGATCCGCAATTTAGCAACGAACATACTATATGATTCGTATTTGGAATACTTAGTAATGCTGTAGAAAGAACTGCACCATTTACCATCTTGTAATTATCAGATGTGTCAGTAGCCAATGCACAAGTAGAGGTAGAGGCTGAATCTTCCACCTCAACTTCTGCATTCGCATTCTCACGATTAGTAACTACAAACGCTTTTTGGGATGTTTGGTCTAAATGAAGCACTGTATTATGTTTTTCGTGAGACAATTTGCAACCTCCTAATCTACAATCTTTAGCTTGGTGATTACTTCGAAGGCAGTTGTGACACAAATTTAGATATTTGACTTTTGACTTTCTGTCTTTTACGTTTAAAGCTAGAAAGTCTGGACAAAAAACAATTAAATGACCCTTATTGCAAAAAGAACATTTACGAAATTGTGTTTCGTTTTTATTGAAGCTAGACGAAGTTTCGAATTTTTTTTCGTTTAATTTTATGTAGGATTTTCCATCCTCTAGATCTTCCAGAAAATCAGCTCTGCTATTAATGAAATCTAACAAATTTTTGATAAGTATCGGTTTTTTTAAATTAATTTTTTGTTGTTTCAATTCCCGTTGAGAAGTTAAATCAAGTTTTCTTAAGATCACAAAAATTACTAGAGAATTCCAGTGATCTGTCGGTTCTTCGAGTTGCTTTAAACACTCAATATTATTATTCACAGTGTCAGCAAGCTCATGTAATTTGAAGGAAGAAGGTTTAATAATGGCTTCGAAATCAAAAATTTCCCTTATGTGATTGGAAATTAATTTTTCAGAATTATTAAATTTATCGCATAATGTATTCCACGCCGTTTGATAATATTGTTCTCCGAATTCAATGGATTTAATGGTTTGAGCTGCTTTTCCGGATAGACTTTCACGCAGATAGTGAAACTTTCGAATGTCACTAATTTTTTCGTTATTATGTATGAGAGATTTAAACTTGTCTCGAAATTCTACCCAGGAATTGTAAGATCCATCAAACTGAGGCAGCGGAATTGCTGGAAGTATATATTACTTCCGCATATTTAAAGTCATTTTTAGTGACTTGCCTTTCATTTGGTGGCTCTTGCAACACCGTTTTTGTTTTCTTTATTAGTAATTTTGCTCGACTGATTAAATTAAAAAAAGTATCTTTAAAGTTTGAACAGATGGTCTTTTGATCTACCAATAATTGTGTATCTGTGACCAATTCTTCAATTTGTTCTTGAAGTAATTCGAACTTATCTAGACTATCATCTACTCTAGACAGTCTTGACTCAATTTCAATTAAAAATAATTCCGAATTATCTATACCTACGGTATTTTCCTCATTTGCTTTGACAAATTTTTCGAACAATTTCAATGACTCTATTAAGTTAGATCGTTTTCTAATGAGTCTTTCAATCTCAGTCATTTTGACGTCTCCTTAAGAGAAATATTTTAAATATTTAAACAGTTTTTAAACTTTATATATCGAATATGCAAGGAATGAAAAGAGTGAAGAACAGAAACTTACTACTGACCCTTTTTCTTCCTTCTCCCTTGAGTTTTGGTTTTTCGCTTTTCGCTTCGTATGGCTATCGCTTTCGTTTTTCGCCCGCTGGCACGTATCTTGCTCGAATAGGACCAATGTTTATTGCTATCGAATAAATCGTAGAGTTTTTAACGTATTTTTTATTATAAAAAGATGAATGACAACGATATTAATTCATGACATTAAACAATCTATGACAATTAAAAAAAATATAGGGTGATTCTTAACAATAATTTTTATTTTTTGTTCATCATGGTCTACAGTTTGGCTGAAAGAATTCAGATTGTGTTTATTTATGGTTCAGAAAATCGTTTTGCCTTAAGAACTGCTGCAGCATTTAACTAAATAAACCCCGGAAAAAATGTAAGTCATACTTACATCAGGCAACTGATTATTAAATTTGAAGAAACAGGATCAGTGGCAAACAAAAAAAGGGTCAATCAAAGAGTACTTAATGAAGCAGCACAAGTGAAAGTTTTAGGACATTTTGCTATGAATCCTACGATGTCTCTACGCCAAGCTTCGGCGATAACGGGAATTTCTCATGAAGCTGTTCGTCGGGTACTCAAACTTCATAAGTTTTAGCCGTACAAAATGCAAATTCTTCAGGAGTTGCAGGACGATGGCCCCGATAGAAGAATGCAATTTTGCGAGGACATGACCGAAATGTTACGTGTTACTACCAAGTTGCTAAAAAATATTTGTTTTAGCGACGAATGCACGTTTCATTTAAACGGTTCAGTGAACAAACACAACTGCAGATATTGAAGTGACGAAAATCCGCATTTCTTCAGGGCAGGGCACACGTAGTATCCTGAAAAAATAAATGTCTGGGCGGGAATTTTAGGCGACACTGTGATTGGGCCATTATTTATTAATGGCGATACTTACTTGGAAATGACACCACCATTCAACCTCTCATTGTTGAAGAAATTGAAAATCAGCTGGACATTGACGGGAATAGGAATCTGAATAAAAATTTAATACATTTTCAGCAAGACGGAGCATCACCCCACTACGTTCTTCCAGTCAGGCAATTTTTGAATGACGATTGGACGGAGAGATCTTCCGATCTAACATCTCTTGACTTTTTTCTCTGTGGACATTAGAAATCCATCGTATATAAAACAAAACCGAATTCAATAGAAGATCTTCGGCAACGAATTATTACGGAATGCAGCAATATTCCAAGAGAAGTGTTCCACAATGTTAGAACAGAATTTGAAAATCGATTATACTATTGTTTAGCACAAAATGGAATACATTTTAAACATCTAATCAAATAAAATATTAATTTTTTTTAATCGACTTTTTTGTTTTTGTTGTCCCCTGTATTGAATGGAAAAAAATTCTTGTACAGGTCAATACTACTAAATGAGACCTTTAATTTGAGGTATCACAAAAGAGGTAGTGTCATTTGACATTTTAAAGTTGGAATGTGTCGCGTCTAAGGGGTGACTCACCCGCTCACTTAAAAATGGTGGTTCTAGTTCCCCCTAACTTTATAACATTTCTGCCAAACGGCGTTTTTCCAACTTTTTTATTTTGCGAAATATTTGCACTGAAAGTTTTCAAATTGACACCCTGTATGTCACTAAGTTTTCTAATGTTTTTAAATCACATTTCTTTAGATATAAAATTCCATCTCCAAAAATGTGTTAAGAAACATAATTAAATAATCTAAATCTAAATATTTTTCTTTGATTCAGCAGATCAATTGCAAAGATCATTAACTGCATCATGAGGTAAATATTCACACTTTAGAAAACTAAAAGTAGCTTTTGTAGAATTTAGTAATCGAAGTTTTTAGAACTTATGACTTAAGTTTACAATATGTATATAGTTTATCAGTACTAAGAATAGTTTAAGAAATAAGTGCGATTTAATTTTTGTTTATTAATAATATTATCAACAGGGATGCATGTACATTTTAAAAATATATAACTGATCTGAGATTAGTTAAAAAATACACGATAGTTAAGAAAAGTTTTTAACTATAATTTTTCAAAAACTTTATACGGGATTCCAATTTTAAAATTTGCATTTAATGTGGAATATTCCGGTTAAAATACGTCAAAGTGGTTAGACTAGCCCCACTTTTTATTATATTTAAAGGTAAAAGGAAACCCCTAACACTAAAAAATAATAATTATACAGGGTTTTCTTTAATGATATGCGAATATTTAAGCGAGTTAATCTACATGAAAAATTAGCGATAGTTTGCTTTATAAACTATGGTCCAAATGTCATTTTTTTTGTTTAATTCTTCAATAATTACATTAATTTTCTCGGACAATACAACAGTTTTTATTTTTTTACTCAAAAACGAAGCAACATCGGAGAACAATTCACGAGGTCCTTTAAGTTTAAAATCATTAAAACCATTGGCTTACCATGTTTATTGATATTCTAAAAAATATACACCATTATTAAGGGTCACTGAGTATTAAATATCACTGAAATATCTCGAGCGGTTACAAAAATATTAATTATTTTTTCTTTTTTTTTTACCAAAACTTTAGCACCCTGTATTTTCGTAACGGGACATTTTTGGACCATACCCATATACAATTTGGTATAAATTACGTTTTTTTTGTGATATTACCATACGTATGAATACGGTTGATGTACTACCCAATATATTCGTGAAAATGTCCGCCCTATAAAGGTATATTATTTGTCATTTACAAAAGTCGATATATTCATCGTGTTTCAAGTTTGGTCGGAAACAGCCTACTTAAAAAATATTTTTTTATCACGTTACCTATGCACGAGTATGGAAAAATATTTTATTTAAAAAAATAAACAATAAAATTCTAATGTTAAACAGGATCTTTCTTTAACGAACAAATAATCAAACAATATATATCAAAATACTAACAGTGGATTGTGGATTTGTAATTGTTTGTATCCAAACAATGTAAATTAGTCTAGCCAATTGGCAATGCCAAGGCCATACATTTTAAATAAAATATATCAAAATAAAAATCAATCAAAAGTCATCACTTTGATGTGTTGTCCCAGACGTGCCACAGCTTTGTTAAAGCCAGTCTTGTATGTCACATTTAATGGTTCGATCTGTCAAATCGCTTGGTAAGTACACCATCTTTTCTATAGGTACGCCTTAAAACCATATTTATTATAAAGGTCATATCACTGTTAAAAGAAACTAAAAATAACTATCGTATTTTACAATTTTTTATTGGTTGCTTATCACGGCCTGTCCAGTTAAATTTAATGGAATCTTGCTTTCTCAGAAGGTATTTTATAATATCCATGATAGGTATAATTCCTAAAGTTTACTCCGACGATGCAGGCCAGGCGTATTTTCCTTATTTTATGAAATAAAAATTAAATGACAAATAAAATATGGAAAATGAATGTGATAGAAATAAATAGATAGCCTAAAAAACATTTATAAAAAAAGAGAAATAAAAGTTAGAAAGTATGGTTATATTTTAGAATTTCTGTAAGAATCTTACACATTATACCTACCTATAAAAGTGCTGTTGTAAACTGCAGGAATTATTGAAGGAATAACTAAAATAAAACATTAATATAAACATATCTATACTTTTAATCAATATCTTTAAATATATGTACATAAATAAGTATTGATGAACGATAGAACGACCTACAAAACAATACCACAGATGACTACACTACCTAATACACGCATACGCATCCACCTTATCAAATAATTCCGTATGTATGGAGAATTTATTATAAATGTTATAGGTGATATAATTGATGAGATCCACATTGCTTTGTTTTATAAAGTTCACTTATTTTTATATCATTATGTACTTTGAATTGACGATTGTCAAATTTTAATTTATTTCTATATATTCATTTCTATTTATTTCTATATATTCATTTCTATTTATTTCTATACAGGGTGTTAAAAAAAAGTGTCACAAAATAAAATGGTGAATAGAATGACCCAAAATAAGCAGAAAAGTCTTAATAAATATATGACCGCAAATTAACGGTTTCAGAGATACGGACCATTTTGTGTTTATAACAATTTTTTATTATTATAAAAAAACAATGATATTTATAAACAATCAATAACAACATAGAGTTAAATGAGATGTTCAAAGTGCCCTCCCTTCATTTCAATGCATTGCCATTTGCACGACCGTACATAAAATGCATGTCAGCTAATTCAATATTAGTGTAAACAGGCATAACGAAAATTTATAAAATTATTCACCCACAACAAAATAATAACTGCAAATAGTATCTATGAAAAAACATCGGTAGACTCCGATAAGACAAGCAAGTTATAGAGAATGAAAAAAGATAATCAAAAAATGATACAAAACACAAAACACTCCGTATCTCTGAAACCATTCATTTGCGGACATGTTTATTAAGACTTTTCTGCATATTTTGGCCCATACTACCCCCCGTTTTATTTTGTGACACTTTTGTTTAACACCCTGTATATGTGGCTAAAATGCTTTCTTCATGTTAAGTGTAATTAGAGATATTGCAAAAAGAGATTCAAGAAAATCAACAATTATCTTGAAATTTGAAAACGGTTAACAAATAATTTAAAATTGGGCAAGTTTTCAAAAATGGAAAAATTATATGGGTCTTAAAATTTTCACTCATGGCGAATGCCTATCTAGACCTCAATAATCTATATAAAATTGTTGCTGGTGAAGAAAAATCCAAACTTGGATCAACCAAAAACAGACTACTAGTAAAGACTATGAAGCAGTTATGAAAGCATTCTAAGAAAAATGTGAAGATTGGCGCTATCGACACTTACTCTCAAGAGCGTTTATTTTATTTAATGTCAACTCAACAATTACTCCTCAAGTTACATGCTTTTTTGATTCTTGGGACATGTGGGAAACCTTGAATGATACTTTTAATATCAAAAAGGAGTACTCCTTACACGCCTTAGTTAAATGTCTTGTGGGCAATAAATGTGAATCTAAACATGATATTGTAAGTCATATTGTTAAATATAACGAACTTTGGTCACGATTAGTTGAAATAACAGCAAAAACTCCGAACGAAGCCAGTGACTCATTAGAATTAGCCTTACGTCCTCTAGCTGTTTCAACTAAAGCAAAAGGCTCCTTGTTTCCGATGAACTTGAAAACATTATTGATAATTTGAAGACCAAACTAAACTTGAGTTACAATGATATTTATATGAGATTAATGGAGTTAACCACACATCTAATATGTTTTTACCATCACATTCCGGAAACAATCAGGCTCTTTCGTTAAAAACAAATAAATTAAAATCAAATAAGTCTTCTTTAAGAGAATGCTCATATTATAACGAAAAGAAAAAATGGTATAAGGGTCAGTCAATACAGTACTGCAGGAATAGGAAAAAAGATGAACAAGAAATCGCTCGACTTGTTGAGGAAAGATGGCGAAATTGCATTTCCAGCAGTTCAATCACTTAGAAAATGATTGGATTTTTGACACTGATGTCTCAACACATATGTCTGGAAATAAAAATGCTTTTACTTGTCTACGTCCTTATTCAGGATATATCCGACTAGGAAACGACAAATAGATTCAGGCTATAGGCATATAGGCAAGGAATTATTATGAAAGGCAATGCGGAAGAGATAACGCTATGGAAAAAAGAAAAATTAGTTGAATGGGTCATTCAAAAAATAAGTAAAACGTATTTCAAGAAGTTACTTTAGACTCTGTAAATGTAACTTCTGCTGTTTGGCATTGACGTCTGGGACACTTTCCTATTAGTTCATTCAAAGACATTAAGGACATCTTGTTAATGATCCTGAGGTTCTGCCAAAAGAACGAGTAACTGCGATTGATTGTGTAGCACGTTCATAATCTAAAATGAGGAGAAAGATCGAAAGAACAAGGTACCAGTAGTAAAAACATTTTGGAAAAAGTTCATTCTGTTATAGTTGGACCTTTTTCCACTGAATCACTTGGTGGTAAAAGCTGAGAGGTTAAATCGTACCATTGTTACAATGGCTAGAACAAGTCTAATCGACTCCGAGCTTTCGAATAGTTTTTGGGTTGAAGCAGTGGCACATGCAGTATATATAAAGAACAGATTACCCCATGCCTTTACCAAAAAAACACCTTACGAATTGTTTTACAGAAATAGGACATTTGAGAGCATTTGGACAAAAAGCTTATATACACATTCCTAAAGAATCGATAAAGGCAGGAAATAAATTTCAGCCGAGAGCAATAGAAGGCAGTTTAGTCGGCTATGGTTTTGCTTTTGGACAGGGAATAAAGTTATTCTATATAGAGATTTTAAATTTGCACTAGAAGAAGATTGTATTTTTATTCCACCTAGAACGAAACAATTAAATAAAGACAATTGTATTAAAAATAAACAAAATATTGATAATGAAAAAATTATAACAGACCCACAGGTAGAACACCCTGTGGAGGAAAAAGAAAATAAATATGAAGATGAAGAGTGTCTGCCTTCAACTTCTCAACTAAGACGCAGCAATAGAGTTGTAAAGCCTCCATCCCGCTATGCTGTAGATGAACCTGCCAATTATAATAAAGCAATTTCTTTACCAGAATCTGAAAAATGGTTGGTTGTTGCTGGATCTTCAAAATAAAATTATCTGAAGAAGGGGAAATTTGTAAATATAAAGCTCGACTTGTAGCTCAAGGCTATACTGAAATACATAAAGTGGATTATGATGAAATTTAGTAGTCAGACAATATGACATTAAAACCGCCTTTTTATATGGACCTATTGATTTTGAAGTTTATATGAAGATTCCAGAAGGTGTAAAATCAGAATCAGGAAGAACATGTTTCCTGCAAAAGAGCATATACGGATTAAAACATGCACCTAGGCAGTGGAACTTCATTTTGATCATGACTCTAAAGGAAATTGATCTTGTTCAGTCAAGCGCAGACTCGTGTCTATTTATCTCTAAAGATAAACAGCAAATAGTAGCTATTTATGTCGATGATATTCTAGTTCTTGGAACTACCATAAAGTACAAGTTATAGGAGATATTTTAGCGAAAAATTTTAAAATTACATTTCTTGGTGTACCCAAATATTTATTATCTTTACAAATAAAATGTAAAAAGATTTTATGCTTCTCTCTCAAGAACAATACATTTTAAAATTGTTTAAAAAACATGAACTGCAATCCTGTGTGTACACCTATGGATACTGGCTCTAAACCAGTGAAAGCAATCTCTACTGATAAAAGAACTGATAAACATAAAAGACTTCCTATCTTTGATTGAAAGAGTTGGGAACCAGATGGGAACCAGACCAGATATAACATATACTGTTAACGTTCTTTCCCAATTCTGCGTTGATCCTACTAAAACCCATTCGCGTTTCATTCATCATCTATTCGGATACCTCAAAGGAACAACCAAAAAAAAACTAATTTATAGAGCTACAGGATGTCCTTCTCTTATAATGTATAGTGATGCTTTATATGCGAGTTGCTCAGTTGATCGAAAATCGTACAGTGAATACATTGGCCTTTTTGGAAATGCTGTAGTTTGCTGGTGTACGAAAAAACAAAATTCTGTTGCAGCCTCAACTACTGAATCAGAATATATGGCTTTATCATTTTGTAGATGATCTACATAATTAAAGAATTACAAGAAAGTTTGAATGTAGAATTATTGTATGACAATCAAGCAAGTATTAAGTTGTCACAAAATCCCATCCTACACCAACGAAGTAAACATATTGACGTACACTATCATTTTGTAAGAAAAAAAGTATTTCAGAAAATGATAGATATTGACTATATTAGGCATTCCAACGACCTGTCAAAATGCTGACAAGTGGGAACTGACGGTTTAGATACGGCAACCCTGTGGATCTGTTGTCATTGACCGGGTTAATTATACATATATAGTTATATAGATTGCTCAAAGCGAGTCGTTCGCGAGTGCTCATTACTCAGAATCGGTTTTGTAAAAATGTGTCTACAAACCAATTTTCAGCCTTTGAATATAGTAGAAAAAATAATTACCCACATTTTTACTTCAAGGTGTAAGCTTATGTTTATTATGAAAAACATGGATGATCAATCTATATAACTATCTATTTTATTGACCATATTTTATTGCCATATCATAACCTGTCAAAACCCACTGGTAGCCATTTTGTTTAGAATGCCTAATATCTTCCAAAGAAAATCTAGCAGACTTACCGACTAAGGCATTAGGAGAAATTCAGTTTGAATACCCGCTCAAAATTTTTGTTAAATACGCAATGAGGGAGAGTGTTGAGATCTACTCTGCTTTATTTTATTTAGTTCACTTATTTTTATATCTTCATTATGTACTTTGTTAAAGTCATATCAAATTTTAATTTTCTTTGGATATTTCTATATAGGTATCTGGCTAAAATACTTTCTTCAATAATAAAAAAAATAAATATACCAATAAGCTTTTAATATAAATAAATCTTATTTACTTCTGTCTACTAGATTATTGCCAACTGGAAATATGCATGTAAGTTATATTATATTTAAACGTATAATATAAAATAACTAGTTTTTACAAAAAAAAAACCGTTTCATTTATGTATTAAGAAACGTCAAGTATAAAAATGTGTGTGTGTGATTAGATTTAGGTTTCCCTTGGCTACGGGTACTAAGTCTATTTACCAGAAGTATAAAAATAGTAGAGTGTTTAAGAATTTAACCAGGACGAAATTTAAACGGAAGTTATTCACGAAAAATATATATAATATATAAATTTATACGAATTTAATTTAAATAAACTTAAACGTATATTTAGGCACACTATCTATAAATCGTTCATCGGAAACTAAAAATAGTCGTATATTGTTAACTATATTTAAACGTAAAATAATATACAATTACATACCTTAGAATATACAAATAACGTATAATATATATTTAATAAACGATATGTATAATAATCGTAAACTGTAAACGTATACAAAATCAACCATTACCAAATTTAAACGAGAATTAGTTATAAAATACGTTAGTTATACTAATGTGTGCTGCCTGGGTAGTTGATGAAGCAAACTATTATTAATTTTTCATGTAGATTCACGCCCTTAAATATTCGCATATCATTATGGAACACCCTATATTTATAAACGCTATTTTCAACAAAATATTTATTACCAATGCCAAAAATGTTAATGTTATTCGATGCATCCCAAATCAAAAATAAATTAATTTAAATCTCTCTTTATATTCATAGACATTTTAAAAGTAGTGTAAATGTCGAATTATTAAGGAAACACTGAATTCTTACAAACATATACGGAGTGGAATAAAAATCTGGAAACGACTAATTATCTCGTTAATGGATAGACCGAATTATACAAAATTTGGGATTTTAGGATAAGGAGATTCCATATTTGACATTTGCAGTATTGCCAGATTACTACTTTTCTGATATTATTAGTCACTTTGTCAATTAAATTAAGGATGCTGTGATTTTGACATTAACTCAACACTTACATTATTCACTAAAACTGACAGTAGTTTGATGTGTTTTGAAAAGTTCTGCAAGGTAGATTGCTTATTTAAGATGGGTCCCAGACTTTCTTTTTATTAATTTAAGACCTTGCTGACTATATTGAAAGGAAGATTCCAATAATGATTCAAAATAAAGAGTGATGTAGCTATTTAAAAAACCAAAATGACTAATATTATCGGAAAAAAGTAAATCTAACGACATTGCAATTGTCAAATTTGGACTCTCCGTAATAAAAAATAGGTTTATTCCAAATTTTATATAATTTGGATTACCCATTTACGAGATAATTCAGCGTTTCTAGACTTTTGTCCCACTCCGTACATCAAATTGGCTTTTTGCTTTCTAGCTAGTTGTATATTCTATTTTGTGTTGTAGTACCTAATTGGCTTTAATTATATTGGCTGCTGCTATCATTGAAATTAATCATTAAACAAATAAAAGGTATTATCAAATAGTATCATCGATTACAGGTTGTTCCATTAGTGCGTAATTTTGCTCTATATTTTAGTTTGTGATATAGACACGCAAATAAGTTTCAAATAAAAGTTATATGGATTTGAAAAGGTTATACGTTAAAAATATATATTTTTATACATAGGATATTATGCTTTTGCCCAGCAAATAAAATGTGTATTTTTAAATGGAACACCCTGTACTTTATTTCAGTTTATATTACTCTAACCAACCTTGGAACTGCTTTGAAAAATATTACAGGTTTGCCAAGCAATTTTTTGTAAAATTAAAGAATGATGCAAACAGAGGGGCCGCTTGTGGCCAAAATTTTGAGGGTTCACAGTAGAAAAATATAGATCCCGGTACAGATACAGTTAAAAAAAATACGTGTGGCACTCGGGGACTGCCGCGGTAAAGCTATTGCATAGCATTTTTATCAACTTATGCAATTATAATTATTTATTTATTTTATTTATGCAGTACTTTTTTTTCTTTGATATTAATTTAAGTTTATAAGAACTAACTTTTATTTTATTAAACAAAATATATACAACACAAATATTACAAGATTAATTAATAAAATATTACAACTTCTTATTCTTGTTCTTCTTCTTCCTCTTCCTCTTCAAAATGTGCTAGATTCGTCCTTTACTACTCTCCTCGGGTTACGTATGCGTCAGTTGAACAGAAGAGAATTTTGGGTGCTGCCATCTGCGAGTGTGGACTTGAACTTACCGGTGTAATCATGAACGTAATCCTGGTTGTCGATACTTCAGGGGCGCACGGTTATATTCTCCCCCTCTGGTTGCGAAGTCATCTGGACGAGGAAACAGTAACTCTTTGTAACCGGGTGCCTAAGGGAGATTCGTCGGGCGTTACATGGAGTAATGGTTTTGTAACTTTCCGTGGTCTACCTCGCCTTCTGATAGGTTTCACAGGTTCAGGGGTGTCGATGTCACCGACAAATGGAGTTATGCTAGAGGCATGATATACCCCTAGTGGCGTTTCAGGTTTGCCAAGCTCAGCTACTTCATAACTGGCAGGACCTCGTTTACGTAGAATGAGATATGGTCCATCTCGACGTGGTGCCAACTTGGAGGAAAATCCTTTGGCTGCGTTACTTAGATTGTGACTTTTAATCCAAACCCGGTCTCCTTTATTGTAGGTGGGATGGGGACGTCTAGTGGCGTGCTGCATAGATAAGTTATGGTCCTGTTTTAGCTCGGTAACTTCCTTAGCTAGTCTTAGTGAGGAAACAAGTTGTTGGAGTTTCGGTGTAATTTCTTCAACAAAATTCTCATTACTTACTACTGCACTTAAATCGTCAGTTACATCTTGAATTGTTCGCAGCTCTCTGCCAAAAGTCAAATAGGCTGCAGTTTGCTTCGTACTATCACACGGCGCCGAATTCATAGCGAAACGAATAGCGGGTAGATGAACTGGCCATGTGGTGTGGTCGTTTCCGAGCAGAATACCTAATTGTGTTTTCAAGTCTCTTTTTGCGTTCTACCATGTTAGTCTCTGCGTGATATAGAGGTATGAAGGTCTGTTGAATGCCAAGACAAAAGGTCATCTGTTGCATTACAGCCGATATAAATTGTGTACCATTGTCGCTGATAAGCCGTCGTGGCAACCCGTATCGTAGGAATACCTCATTTAACAATGTTTGGGCACAGTTCTCAGCAGTAGCTTCCACTAAAGCGAAAAGTTCAACCCATCGACTGGCTGTATCTTCAATGATTAATATCCACCTCTGTCCATCAGATGATCTTGGTAATGGACCAAAAAGGTCCACCGCTAATACTTCGAAGCGCTGATTCACAACGTGGGTTTGCATTAACCCTGAAGGTTTTCTGTTAGATATTTTATATCTTTGGCACTCTAAACATGTGCTTATATGTTTGGCGATATCTTGTCGCATCTTGTTCCAATAATAACGTTTGGCTATTCGAGTCGTAGTCTTATCAACTCCATAGTGTCCGGCGGTGGGATTGTCATGGTAGGCAAATAAAATATTTCTTACTTCACTCACTGGGACGACTAGTTTCCCATCATCATTTTCTTGCTCATCAGTGTATCGGAAGAGTACGCCTTTATGAAGGAAATATCCCCGGTTAACCCATCTTTGGTTAACTTCTTCATTGTCTACATCTTCCAATGCGTCTATAATTATCTTTAGGTTCGAATCCTCTAACTGCTGGTTTCTAATTGTCTTTTCGGTCTTGCTAGGAAGATCTATCTGAACGCTACAAACTTGACATTCATTAGTATGATCTTCACAAGGTGGCCTGGAGAGAAAATCTGCAATCTTGTTGTGCTTTCCAGGAGCATATCGTACATGTAAATTATATGCTTGTAATCGGAGAGCCCACCGAGCTAGCCTTCCGGTTGGTGTCTTAAGAGTAAGTAACCATTTTAAGGGTTGGTGATCGCTTATTACTACGACTTCCGAACCTTCTATATATCCACGAAATTTTGACACTGCCCATACAATAGCCAATGCTTCCCGTTCTGTAGTGCTGTAGTTTCTTTCAGCGTTATTTAGGAGTCTGCTGGCGTATTCGATAGGGTGTTCATTTTCACCCTCCCCCTGGACTAAAACTGCTCCGAGGGCGTAGGCACTAGCGTCTGTTTTTATTATAAATGGCTGTGAATCATCAGCTTGTTTCAACACAGGCGTGGTAGTTAGATGCATTTTTAGTTGACTAAAGGCTTCTTGTTCAAAATTATTCCATTTCCACGTCGCTTTTTTCTTTGTTAAATTAGTTAAAGGACGAGCGATTTCTGCGAAATTTGGTATGAATCGTCTATACCACGAGCAGGTTTGTATGAAAGACAGCAATTGTTTGAGATTCGCTGGTGGTGGCAGCGATATTATTGCTGAAATCTTCTCTGGGTCCATGACTATACCTTCAGTGGTTATTCGATGACCCAAGTATTTAATCTGGGAGCAACAAAATTTGCATTTTCTTCTGTTTGCTCGCAAATTATATTTTCGAAGTTGAATGAATACCTTCTCCAAATCTTCCAAGTGTCTGTTGAATGTATGAGACCTAATTATCAGGTCATCAAGATAAGTCAATATGTTTACATCATTTAATGTAATAACAAATCGGTCCATCATTCGTTGAAACGTTGACGGGGCATTCCTTAAACCGAACGGCATTCTATTGAATCGGTATACTCCAAAAGGAGTAATGAATCCGGTTTTGTCTCTATCGTTTTGGTGAACAGGTATCTGCCAATATCCCGATTGTAAATCCAAGGTAGTCATATAAGGAAGTCCTTTTGCAGCATGAAGAAGATCATCGATTCTCGGAAGAGGGTATCGGTCTGCTACGGTTATGGCGTTAAGCCGTCGGTAATCTACGCATACCCTGAGATCGTTATCTTTTTTTGGGACAAGGACTACTGGAGAAGTCCAAGGTGTACTGCTTTCCTCGATGATACCTTTCTCCAACATATCATCTAGTTTTTCACGTAAAATAGCTTGTCGACTCCCATTCAGCCTATAGGGGGCAACAGCTATTGGTGGGTGTGTTCCCGTGTCAATGGTATGTTCCATAAATTCAGTAGGTGGACCATCCTGCTTAAAGCGGTCCTGGTATTGCAAAAGCAATTTATTTAGTCTAAATCGGTGTTGTCCGATTACTTCAGGAGCTTCTTCAGATGAGAGTTCTATCTCTATTGAAAACAGTTCGTATCCGGTGTAATTCCTGGGTGGACTGTACGTAGCCGGTAGCGAATCTCTAAATATGTCTTCAATGGTATTAGGCGAATATTGACCATGGTTGTCATATATTTCAGCCAGCGGTCGACGAACAGGCGGCGGTAAATCAATTTTTTGCAACTTGTACGGTCGTTCTTCGTCTGCTAGTGGTGAAGCGAAAAGATCGAGAAATGGAGAACTGTACTGACTAACCTCATTAGAACAGATTGGGTTAGTATTTTGAGCAGTGGGTGTATACCTTAAGTCGGATATTTTTCCCTTGTCTGCTGATATGAATTCGAATATCTCGTTGGGCTTGTCCATATAAAACCAACATCTCTGGGGTGGTATTAAAGCCATACCCGATTTTTCCAAAAAGTCAATGCCCAATAGTGTGCGATTGTCTTTGACTGTCGGTAGAATTATGAATTCAATATCGAATATACGTGTCTGTATTTTAATATCTACTGTTGTGGTTAGTATGTTCTGGGTTTGACTAGAACCATCTGCCAAAGTTACCGTAGCTTGTCTACTTCTGAAAGTTACGGAGGGTACTTGCTTCAGGCATTCATACAATGATCGACCTGCGACGCTAGTCTTAGCCGCTGTGTCAATGTGGGCTATGCCAGCTATTCCTCTCACTATTACGGGAATAGTAGGTACTTGGGGACCATGCATAGTAAGTGTATTAAAAGAATAAAAATTAATAGCCTGAGTGACTTCCTCCTTCTTGATGCTACACGTCGGGCAATTACTCCTGAAATATCCAGCTTTACCACAACCATAACATTTTATTGTGCTTAGTAGTTTGTTTTCTGTATTATTGACAGGATCCGTTGTTTTCCAAGAAGCGGGGGGTTTCTCATGTTCTTTGTATAATCGCTTTCTACACTCCTCGATTCGATGACCTCGAAGGCGACAAAATCCACATCTGTTTTTCTTGCCTTTTAACCCAGGTTCTTCCGAGTTAGAGTTTGCGATTTTACTGCAAGTAGGTTTAATTTTTGTTTCTCTTTGAATTAGTTCGATTTCACGACCTTTTTGTAATAGGTCTGTGAAAGTCTGTATTGATTCTAGGGATACCTTTTCTCTTATTTCGATATTTATTAAGCCGAAAATCATGTCGAGCTGAGTGGTCTCATCGTGCCGGTTATTGGGTAACTGGGCCAACAAAGCTCTTTTTTTACAAATAAAGTCATCTATAGAGGTATTTCCATCTTGACGTTCTTTAAAAATATCCATGTAGACTTGATAAGCAGGTATTGGTGGCGAAAAGGCTACTCTTATTAGTGACATTGCCTCGTTCCATGTAGTGGCCTCATTTTTAACACCTTGCCACCAGGTTCCAGCTGTGTCGGTCAGAAGTAATGGTAAGCCCTTTATTGCATCAGGGTCACTGATTCGCTCTATCTCCTTATAAATCGTAATGGTGGTTATGAAATTATCTACTGTTGCTGGACATCTCTCGCCATCGAATCGCGCAGTACATTTACTAAAACTTCCCGTGGCGATCGAAGGTGCTGCGTTTCGTGCGTTGGTAAGAGTTGACAACAATTGTCGGAATTGATCATCTGTCATTTGCATGATGGTATTATTCGCTAGTCGTTCACTTCGACGTAGTCCTGCAGAAGTACCTTTTCTTGATTTCGGAATATTGGAATCTCGAAGAGACAGCAACAAATAAATAGATAGGTACCGTCGTCTTCTAAAGTAGATGTCCAATCTCCTGGTGTAGATTGTAGATATCCAATCTCTTGGTGTAGATGTCCAAGAAAAAGCCGATATACAGCAAATTTCCTGTACGAACTACCAAAATTCCGACAAAACAACGTCCACAAATCAGCTAGTGTTATCGAAAATTCCGACACAACAACGCCAAAAAATCAGCTATTGTTCATCTAAAATTTTGACAACAACGCCAATAAATGAGCTATTGTTCATCTAAAATTTTTAGGCTTTACGTTGGGCGCCAGATATAAGAACTAACTTTTATTTTATTAAACAAAATATATACAACACAAATATTACAAGATTAATTAATAAAATATTACAACTTCTTATTCTTCTTCTTCCTCTTCAAAATGTGCTAGATTCGTCCTTTACTACTCTCCTCGGGTTACGTATGCGTCAGTTGAACAGAAGAGAATTTTGGGTGCTGCCATCTGCGAGTGTGGACTTGAACTTACCGGTGTAATCATGAACGTAATCCTGGTTGTCGATACTTCAGGGGCGCATGGTTATAAGTTTCATTTTTTGAGCGTAGTGACCGATAAGAAAACTTTTTTTTATTGAATAAATGAGAAGTTAATATTGTTTAAAATATTTTTATTATCTTACAATACATGTAGGTTATTCAGGAATTTTTATCATTGAAACTATAGGTTTATGGTAACTGAAATAAAAAACATAAGTTTGAGACTTGATATCCTCTAAATATCTGGAAAATACCGCGTCAGTGGTGGTCCTATATTTTGTTGTGGATTCTTGTGGATAATTATTCATTTTCAAATTCAATTTTTCCAAAATTGTGTCTAAAAGAGATAGAATCAGTTATGAACAGTTAGCAGATAGTCTACACGCATACGTCTAGTCGCACGCACACAAACACCGTGCCGAAGTCTGCCAAACTGAAACGACGTAAGACGGTGCACGGCTTTCAACGCCGCACCGCTGTGCCGGTCGGAGTGATGGGGTGTTAGGTTTATTTTATTTTCGTTACGGAATTTCTTTTTCAATTTTTCGATTTTTCGATTTTTCGATTTTTCGATTTTTCGATTTTTCGATTTTTCGATTTTTCGATTTTTCGATTTTTCGATTTTTCGATTTTTCGATTTTTCGATTTTTCGATTTTTCAATTTTTCGATTTTTCGATTTTTCGATTTTTCGATTTTTAGACGCTGCACGGCTTTCAACGCCGCACCGCTGTGCCGGTCGGAGTGATGGGGTGTTAGGTTAATTTTCGTTACGGAATTTCTTTTTCAATTTTTCAATTTTTCGAATTTTCGATTTTTCGATTTTTCGATTTTTCGATTTTTCGATTTTTCGATTTTTCGATTTTTCGATTTTTCGATTTTTCCATTTTTCGATTTATCGATTTTTCAATTTTTCGATTTTTCGATTTTTCGATTTTTCGATTTTTCGATTTTTCGATCTTTCGATTAGTTCGATTTTTCGATTTTTCGATTTTTAGACGGTGCACGGCTTTCAACGCCGCACCGCTGTGCCGGTCGGAGTGATGGGGTGTTAGTTTTATTTTCGTTACGGAATTTCTTTTTCAATTTTTCAATTTTTCGAATTTTCGAATTTTCGATTTTTCGATTTTTCGATTTTTCGATTTTTCGATTTTTCGATTTTTCGATTTTTCGATTTTTCGATTTTTCGATTTTTCGATTTTTCGATTTATCGATTTTTCGATTTATCGATTTTTCGATTTTTCGATTTTTCGATTTTTCGATTTTTCGATTTTTCGATCTTTCGATCTTTCGATTAGTTCGATTTTTCGATTTTTCGATTTTTCGATTTTTCGATTTTTCGATTTTTCGATTTTTCGATTTTTTGATTTTTCGATTTTTCGACTTTTCGATTTTTCGATTTTTCGATTTTTCGATTTTTCGATTTTTCGATTTTTCGATTTTTCGATTTTTCGATTTTTCGATTTTTCGATTTTTCGATTTTTCGATTTTTCGATTTTTCGATTTTTCGATTTTTCGATTTTTCGAGTTTTCGATTTTTCGATTTTTCGATTTTTCGATTTTTCGATTTTTCGATTTTTTGATTTTTCGATTTTTCGATTTATCGATTTTTCGATTTTTCGTTTTTCGATTTTTCGATTTTTCGATTTTTCGATTTTTCAATTTTTTGATTTTTCGATGTATCGATTTTCATTTATTAAATAAATGAGAAGTTAATATTGTTTAACGCCGCACCGCTGTGCCGATCGGAGTGGGGGGTGTTAGGTTTTTTTCGTTACGGTCGTTACGGAATTTCTTGATTCGGTCGCCACGCTCAAAGCCCGCGATAAAAGCTATGCAATAGCTTAACTGTCAGTGTTTTAGATAGGTATATTATAAACTTTCTAAAACACTGAAAGTTTTTTCATACATCTGTACTGATACCTATATTCTGTCACTGTGAACCACCCCCACGAGTCGCCACTGGATGCAAACCCGAAGTAATAATTTCAAAATGTGTAAATTAAATTACAGACTTTTAGGGTACCAAGCTAACGAATAAGGATGTTAGAACTGATTCATTTTATACAGAGAGTTATAAAACCTGTCTAAATAGGGATCATTTTAAGTTTAATTTACTCGATTTTTTCAAATGCAACACTAGTCGAGGCAATGAAGCACTAAAAAGGCCAAAGTTCCTGGGTTTTTCCGTGCAAGTATCATTCTCCCGTAATTTTCGGGTCATACAAACAGGAAATTGCATTGCTGCAGCCAAAAATGCATTCAAAAAATGCATTATTTGAGAGGCCTCTTGGATGATTTCAAAACTTGTTAAATAAGTGTCAGAACTAGCTCAGATCAGGTGCTCGGGGGTTTTCGAGGTCGCTGATCACGATTATGATGTCTAAATTGACCCACAGCCGACCTGGAGCTCAGGAACGTCATCTTCGTGAGACTCTCCCAAAACTCACGCGGGGAAGGAGGGCAATTAGGCGATCGGGGTTTTTTTGGGTCGCTGAATCCAAATATGGCATCGGCGAATACCCCCCGGACACCTGGTGCGCCCAAACCTCGACCTGGACGTCATCTCCGAGAATTTTCCTCGCAATATTGACAAGAACAACCCGAAAATTATTGAGCGAAGTTTTTTGGGGCGCTGAATCTAAATTTCACGTCGAAAACGACCCCCTGAACACCTCGTGCACCGGAACTTGGCCCTGAACGTCATCCCCGAGGGGTTTCCAGACACAATTGAAAAAGACGAACCGAAAATCGTTCCGGGGGGTTTTTTGGGGCGCTGAATTCAAATTTCACGTAGAAAATGACCCCCCGAACACCTGGTGCGCCCTAACCTGGCCCTGAACTTCTTCACCGAGGTTTTCCAGACCAAATTGAAAAAAACGAACCGAAAATCGTTAAAGGGGAGTTTTTGGGTCGCTGAATCCAAATATGGCATCGGCGAACACCCCACGGACACCTGGTGCGTCCGAATCTGGTCCTGGAGGTCATCTCCGAGAATTTTCCTGACACATTCGAAAAAGACGAACCGAAAATCGTGAAGGGGCGCTGAATTAGAATCTCCGAGGGTTTTACAGTCGCGATCACAAAAAAACTCCCCAAAACATTAATTTTATACATTTATTTATGTGTAACTCTCTCCTGGGGCCCTAGAAAAAGTTCATCCATTCTGGTTTGTCCAGCGAAACAATTTTTGAGAACGGGGCGCAGCTAATCCTGGCAATGGACAGTGCTCCAATGTCATTTAGGAAACCAAATATTCCTGACAAGCCAAAATAGGACCAGTTACTCCAAACGTACAGGTGCGAAATGTTCAAGAGAACCGCTGCGACGGGGAGAGTAAATTTGGCCAATATTCTCCCTACAGTAGACGCCATTCAACAACATCTAAAGAGGGTCTATTTTTAAGTACAACAATGGCTGCGCGGAGACCAGCTGCTCATGGACCCAACAAAATGGGGGCGGAGAAAGGAAGGCGACACACTAGTGCCTGTACAGATGGAAGAAAAACCTGTGCCCAAGAATATTATGGAACTAATATTCTGTGGATGCAAAGGAGATTGTAATCTGAACACCTATAGTTGCACGAAGCACGGCCTACCTTGCAATCTTGCCTGTAAAATTTGTGAAGGTTCAACTTGCCTTAACACTGAAAGATATTCAGATGAAAACGTTAATGTGCCAGAGACAGAGGCCTCAGATGAGGGAGATGAATACATCAGTCGATGACGAAGAAAATGATCAGACATATTTAAGGTAACTATTAATTAATTAAGGAATGACAAACAGGTTCATTGTATTAGATTTGAGGCCAATAAAAATTGTTTTACCGTAAATTACATAAATATTGCGTAATCTAGAATCAACAATTGCACACAGCCATTGCAGTATTGACGCCTCGGAGATAACGTCCAGGTCTAGGTTCAGATGCACCAGGTGTCCAAGCGGTGTTCGCCGATGCCATATTTGAATTCAGCGACCCAAAACCCCCCTTTAACGATTTTCTGTTCGTCTTTTTCAGTTGGGTCTGGAAGAGCCACTGTGAAAACGTTCAGGGCCAAGTTAGGGCGCAACAGGTGTTCGGGGGATTGTTTTCCACGTGAAATTCGGATTCAGCGCCCCAAAAAACCCCCTTTAACGATTTTAGGTTCGTCTTTTTCAATTGGGTCTGGAAACCCCTCAAGGATGACGTTCAGGGCCAAGTTCCGGTGCACCAGGTGTTCAGGGGGTCGTTTTCGACGTGAAATTTAGATTCAGCGCCTCAAAAAACTCCGCTCAATCATTTTCGGGTGGTTCTTGTCGATATTGTGAGCAAAATTCTCGGAGATGACGTCCAGGTCGAGGTTTGGGCGCACCAGGTGTCCGGGAGGTATTCGCCGATGCCATATTTGGATTCATCGGCCCATAGAAACCCCGATCGCTTAGTTTTCCTCCTTCCCTGCGTGAATTTTGGGAGAGTCCCACGAAGATGACGTTCGTCGACGTTCCTGAGCTCCAGTTCGGCTGTGGGTCAATTTATACATCATAATCGTGATCAGCGACCTCGAATACTCCCGAGCACCCGATCTAGGCTAGTTCTGACACTTTTTTTTACAAGTTTTGAAATCATCCAAGAGGCCTCTCAAATAATGCATTTTTTGAATGCATTTTTGGCTGCAGCAATGCAATTTCCGGTTTGTATGACCCGAAAATTACGGGGGAATGATACAAATAATTTTTTCAAACGAATGCAAAAAACCGCATGAACTTTTTGCTTCATTGCTTCGACTACACCTATATAGGGGAAACTAGGGAGCATTGGTATATGTTTTTATATTTTAGCCTATTTATTACAAATATTAATATTTTATTTCAATATTATAACATTATCTTAGAACCATTTCCTAGATTCTTATTGTATTCGTTAAATAAAAACTATTTTTTTCTAATACACTAAAAATATAAAAAAACAAAATTGTGTCAACCCTCCCACAATATGGGAGCCTTGATACTAGATTATGGGTGGGTTGATACACGAAAAGGAGGTTTAATACACTAAAAAGATATGTTTGATAAACCATAAGAAAACTAAACTAACATACAACAAAAATTAACATTTTTAACAGCCTTTTTTATATTTAGCAAAGTTAACAGAAAATCTTTGGTAAATCAAAATAAAACTAAACTAAAATAAAACAGAAATTAAGATTTTTAACAAACATTTTCATATTAGGCAAAGTTAACAGAAAATCTTAATCTTCTTTGCGTTCTAGCAGTACCCCCAACAAAACTTGGAACAGGAAGCTTTGTGGTGTTAATAGCTAGTACTACGGATGTGTCAGCCTCATCCGGATACACAAAATAATACCCAGGTACTCTTCTAGGCAAAAAAGTAACAAAATATTCTTTTTCTGGCTGGATTTCTAAAACTTTTGCTACGAAATATTTTATTGTTTTTTTTTTTGTTGGAAATTATACCAAGATGAAGTCGTTTATTGCAACATTGCCTTGAATTAAGTTAAGTTCTTCACGCATCTGTTCGTGGATGTCCGTTATGTCAGATGAGCCAGATTATGCAATAGAAGAGGAATCGATATCTGAATCGTCAGATGCGTTATTCTTGTCCTGTTGACATTTTATAATTTGCTTCTTTATTTTCTTTCCAAATTATTTTTTTTTTCACTTTTTCTTTTCCTTTTTTATTTTCGCGTCTGACCAATCGTCTTTTACTTCTTGCATGTAAGGTATATCGGTTAAGATTTTAGTTTTAACTGGCTTTTTTCCTTGCTGTGTCTTTTTAGGTAACGCTTTAGGAAAGGGACGAATTTCTGCAGAAGTTTTTATTGTCAGTTGAGGAGGGACCGGTGGGTTTGCGTTCACAGTTTCTTGCTTTATAGGGGTTTTTTGTTGTTTAAAATTTGATGGTCCAGGGTGATTTATAATCTCTGTAAGCTGTTCTTTATTATTTGGGGACTCAAAAATGGCTGCTTCCTTAGAAAACGTGGACAAATCATTTTCATTGGGTCGGTCTGTTACGAACGAAGTCATAAAATCTGTATCAGTGAAGATATTAGTATTAAACGGCCATATGCCTGTCTTTAAAAATCCACTTATTATATTATTTGGGGTGAAAGCTCTTTGATGTGTTTTACCAACCAGGCTAGCAATGTCTTTCAACGTAATTGTTTGACCTGGATGTGACACCATAAAGTTATCTGATTCCTGATTAAAGTAGGTTTTGAATGGCCCATAAACAGAAACATTCAATGGTTGGAGTTTGTAGCTTGTATGTGGCGGTAGGGTGAGTAATGTAATTCCATTTGATTTGCAAATATCAAGTCCACGAGAAGATGTGTGACTTCGGTGGTTGTCCAAAATTATTAAGATTTTATTTTCCTTTGTGAATTTTATAAAATGTAGAAGGTACTTTTCAAAGTTCTTCTCCGTCATCCAACCGCTTAAATGTATTGCTACTCCAGAGCCCGAAGGTGCGCCTAATGTCATGTAATCTTAAATGTTTTACCTTGGAAAGATGAAAAATGGAGGTATGACGTTACCAGATGCGTTGACAGCACAATAAACTGTAACAGTTGCTCCTCTTTCTGCTGAAGTGACCTTTGTGACTTGCTTTTGACCTTAGAGATTATCTTTCTTGGTTTATGGACAGTTTACACGCCAGTTTCGTCAAAATTGTATATCGCTCCAGGGCACATACTTTGATTATTATACGGTGCAAGAGAGAGATCTGATACGCCCAACATAGGGCGCGGCCATTTTGATGCCTTTACCACAGTTTATAGCTAAAGAATTAGTTCGCTCACTCTGCGTCGGCACTTTTGACCTCAATGTTCCAGTTTATACACTGCGCAACTCGGATAATACAATATATGACAACCGCCTATAATAAAACAGCAGTCTTCTGCGCATCCTGAATTTGTATCCCTGGAGTGGATGTTATTTTGGAACTTTCAACTGGTCCGAGTACGCTAACTGATTCTTTAGCAATAAACTGTGACTCCAAAAATAATATTTACTGACACTGACAGCAGCAAGCAAAATATCAGGTGCGTTTTAATCATCCGCTTCTGCTTCCGGGATTGTCGGTTTAGTCGTTTTAATCTGTCAGATTAAAACAAAACCGACAATTTCGAAGCAGAAGCGGATGATTAAAACGCACCTATTATAAATATTGCGCCAAGATGTAGGCAACACGTAATAAGGCATCAAAATGGCGGAGTTTTCTATCTCCTTTCAAAAGGCACTCAGAAAGCTGCGCAGTGCGACCATTCTCCGTATAGTAAGAGAAAATTAAAGTATGTGCTCCAGGGCCATATTGATTGCGTTCCAAAACATATCGCAATAAATTAAAAAATTCTGTGACTGTGTGCTTGTGAAATGCTGTTGAACGACTAAGGCTAGTGGCTTTAGAAGTTCTAAGTGACAGATAGCTATTATGTGACATAAATCCTCGTAACCAATCGTAGGAAGCTGTTTTCTTTTTATTCCAAACATCGGGTATTTTGATATGATTTTGGCTAGCAAATACATAATCCAGTTCCCTTGTTTCCTTGGCTGTTAGTCCATAGTTATTACTTGATGTTAGTAAATAGTCTCCCAATAGCTGCTTCTGAATGTCGCTAAATATCTGTTTTGTTTCATAATTTGGAGGAATTAAAACTTTATCAGATAAGTCCTCACGAGATTCTTTGTATCTTTTGTATATCGGCTCAAGGTCATTTTATCAATGTTGTACTTTTTATCCATAGTTCGAAGCTTTGATTCTTCATCAGTGACCTCTTTATCTGCTTTTTCATGGGATGGATATGGATACAGAAACCCTTTCTGTCTTTTTGACCCACTTAAATGGCATTGTGGTTCTGAAAAGACATTTTTTGGTTAAATATTTATAATAACATTTCTAATAATTGGTTGCATTTTGTAAATAATATGTTAAATTTCGTAAAACATATGAAAAATCCTTTTCCTACGACCTCATACGAAAACTAGGTAAAATACACTGCTTCGGAAAATACAACTTAAACATTTTACCCGTGTCTTAATCTAAATAAATGAGGTCGGGAGGTATGATACATTTATGGGAGGAGTGATACATTTATCATTCCTCCCATATGAAAAAGTATCATTGCTGCCTATGAGAAAAAGGATTGTTTTCATCTAACCACATAACCTCTAAATTGCGCAAGCCGGCTAATATAATGACAAATCTATGTCGAATCAACTGAATGCAACAAATTTGCACAATACTTAAACAATTTGCGGAAATATGATTTCTCTTACCTTATTAAAATTATAATTTTTTCACTAAAAATTTATTTATCCTTACTGTATACCGATAATGGCTGTTTGCGCCAATTTCACTCAAACGATTACTGAACGGCTAAACGGTAATTTAGTAATGCAGCGGAGATTATATGTTTCTGTTGGCGGGAGCTTTAAAAATGTATCAAGGTTCCCAGAGTATCAAGGATCTCTAGTTTCCCCTATCATTTTATTTTTAAATTTATTTTTAATATATCTATCTAACGATAGTATAATAATAGATGCCTAACCGAAAATATTGATGAAATAGACTCTATAGAAGATCCTTCTAAAACGTCTACTAAGAAGGTTGTAACTATTTTCTTTTCTTCAAACCATTTTATTCAACCGATTTTGAAGCAATTGTTGACCCTATTTTTAATCCTATTGTATTTACAGATAGATACATTTGTTTTAATTTTGCAGAAAGCTGCTAATCATTTTTAGACCATTGAGATGAACTTTTATTGCCTTTATGATTCCAATTCTAGTTATCTCATATTTAGTGTTTGATTTTATATTATCATAATAATTAAAATAATGCGAATGAACAACTAGAAAACCACAAGAAAATATAGAGACGAGAATTGGAGCTGTATATGATAAATATTTACTGTTTTTTAGACTATAATTAAAAGCATTACATTGTTAGCTTAAAAGCATATTTAACCTAGTTCTATAGTTAGCACAAATAATTTGTCAATAACCGCTGGTGGCCATTAACTAAAATGTAAACATTTTGAACATAATATTTAGTCAAGTCCAAAGTTACCGGCCAAAATGTATAAAAGTAGTAGTAGAATCAAACTAGGTAATTCGTAATTTTCAAAATAATGCAGGAAACGTTCTCAAACTGCAAGAAACTCTTTATCTTTCCATGTAATTTTTTTCCAAGATTATACAGGTTTTGCTTTTTTTTGTGTAACGGGATAACGTTGACTCAGTGATTTTTCTTGATATTATTTTCGTACAGCTGTTCAAAGTTTTGGGACCCAACTCATTTTCTTTAAATCTATTTTGCCATATAAAATTCATAATATTGTGGTTTTTGAAAATCCTGATTGTTATATTTTTTAATTCTGTTTTGGTAGCACATCAAAAGATGGGCAGCCAGAGCAACTATTTTCAGAATCTGTCTTGGTAAACATTCTTAGTCCATTCGTTAACCACCAAATATTTTTGTGAACATTTTCGCTCACCATATAAATGTCGTATATTATATCGGCAAAGGTTTCAACTCGTTTTTCTCATACATTATTTAATGACCGCATATGATACTAGATTAGTAGATGAGATTAGCCAGTTCTGGACGGGATGTAATGAGAGGTAATTAGTAATTATCCTAAGTACCTACCCCCTATCCTTCGCGCAATTAGCAAGTACGGTGTAATGAATGTATATAGTAATGAGTGTAATTACTTCATACACATAGAGATGTAAGTACCTTGAGTATATACTATGTATATCAAGTAGTGTGTAACGAGCATAATAAGTACCTCTTAGATAGTAATTACTACGGATATCATGTAGTGTAATGAGTTTAGTTTAAGTACATCTCAGTGATTACTATTGTAGCATAGGGGAAATACGTCGGGGCACACCTAAACACATCCTTGACTCTCAACCGTCATAGCTAGAGTGAAGCGCTAGTCTTCAGCAGACGTAAACATTGGTGGAAGGGATAATACCCTACCCTTAGTACATCTTTATTCTTGTATATTGTGAATATTGGAGAGGGGAGCGTAGAAGAGGTGGAGATTTTTAGAGAGGATATAGTATTGCTCATATCCCAAATGAAAATCAGTTTAAAATCGTAAGCTTTAAGAGCGTTTAGAAGTTCCAAATAATAACCAAGTGTAGTATTGCATGTGTTATACAGGTTTAAAAAATATTTGTTTTTATTCTTCCATATCTCAAGCTCAAATAGATATGCTAAATAAGTTAGTTGGTGAATGGTGCACAATATTGGATCAAGTCATTAGTTGTATGCCAACTTTATATTATTAGGGCGATATTTGTCAAAGATACGGTAGATATGGTAAATGTTTACTTATTCATTTAATTGATCGGTTTTTACTTAAGCTTCTTCAGTGTTGCTTGCCGAGGCGCATTTTTGAAATAATGCCACCTGTAATCATTGCTACGATTAATGCTGCTGCCGGTCAATATGTGTTGGTCTATTTAGGGGAAACGCCGTGTTATGATGGCTCAACTACTAGATCTCATATAAGGTTCGATTTAGTTGGCCAACAATAAATTAATCCATCTGTGGTAGAACCACTGTAAATATTTTTTACTTTTAATTACATATAGTATACACATTATTTCATTAAGAATTTCTACAATTTTATTGTCTGTAAATATTTTTTACTTTTAATTACATATAGTATACACATTAGTTCATTAAGAATTTCTACAATTTTATTGTAAGTATAACTTGTTCCATATCTGTTCCGTTAATAACTGCCATATATTGTTTCACATTATTACGCAAATAAGATTGACGTCATAGTGTACTTTAAATGGGAAATCTCAACTGCGGCTTCTACCAAACATACTACAAATTTTGGTTCGAAAAAAAAATCATAAATATGCCTTTTAGTTAATAACATATGTGTTTCTTACATAATATGAGCATATATAAGGCTACATAAAAAATTAAAACATACAGAAAAAATGCAATATATTTTAGGCAGTATGGACCTTTTTATATATAGTCAAATACTTGACTAGGACTGGTCATTGCCCGAGTATGGAAGCATCTCCATATTATGGGGCTCTTAGAATACACACTCTGCAAGGAGTGCGAACAAAAAGATGAGACCTCGAGCATATCCCCTTACGTATTATTAAAAGATTTATATTCTGCGAATATCCGCTAACACCGACCGATATGAAAGAAGCACCTCTTGGCGACGGTGTCACCTACATTAAATCTGTAGGCTGGCTCACGAAGCTTGGTGCATATCATCTTAGAAGGATGCACAATGGGCCCTAATGAGGCATAAATGTCGAGAGGTAACCCACCATCCATACGTTACATGTGACTTTCATATATAAAAGGCAATAAAAAAGTCAAATAACCGATATAAAATAAGTAAAGCTCAAAAGCGGCTAAAAATAATTCATTTTAATACAAAGTACATACAAAAATGGAAAATAACATCAAAATAATTGCAATATCTTTCTTATGTGAAAGACACCAAAAATTTAAATTTAAAACAAAAAAATAAGTAAAACGCAGTCACATTGGCACACAATAAGTAAACATTTACCATATCTAGTATCTTTGACAAATATCGCCCTAATATTATAAAGTTGGTCTAAAACTGATAATTTATTTAGCACAGATATGGAAGAATACAAACAAATATTTTTCAAACACATGCAATACTACACCTGGGTATTATTTGGAACTTCTAAACTCTCTTAAAGCTTAAGATTTTAAACTGATTTTCATTTGTTTTTTTTTGTTTATTATTGACATTCATAAGTGTTTTACATTTTTCTAGGACATTTGATTTTCCCTGCTATAGGAGTTATCCTTCTTTTCAGGGTGGACATTTGGGATATGAGCAATACTATATCCTCTCTAAAAATCCCCACCTCTTCTACGCTCCCCTCTTTAATATTTATAATATACAAGAATTAAGATATGCTAAGGGTCGGATATTATCTCTTCCACCAATGTATACGTCGCGCGTGTCTGCTGAAGACTAGCGCTTCACTCTAGCTATGACGGTTGAGAGTCAAGGATGTATTTAGGTATGCCCCGACGTATTTCCCCTATGCTACAATAGTAATCACTTAGATGTACTTAGACTCAACTTATTACACTACATGATATACATAGTAAATACTCTAGGTTCTTACATCTCTATGTGTATGAAGTAATTACACTCATTACACTATACAAGTACATTCATTAAACCGTGCAATTACACTCATTACATGATGTATCTGAGTAATTGCGCGAAGGGTGGGGGTGGGTACTTAGGATAATTACTAATTACCTTTCATTACCTCCCGTCCAGAACTGGCTAATTTAATTTACTTAGATTTTTGGATCATAGCTAGGGTTGCTACCTTTTTTTTTGGAACAATAAAGTATTTTTTTTCTGTGACGGGAAAAAAGTTTGACATTTTATTTCTCTTGTCAGGTAACAAAATGTCATTTTTTATTAAATTACTTTTTTCCGTTTCCCGGAAAAAAAGTATACTTTTTTCCCGGATATATAAACATATAAGTAAAGGTAGATATTTTAAATATTTTTTCAATATTAAATCGCCGTTTTTCCCGTCATAGAAAAAATACACAGGAAAAATATCAGATTTTCCCTTGTATAATAAATAACTATTTTGGTTTTGGTAGAACAAAAATAAAGTACACAGAGCAAAAAAACATATTTTTGATTACTTTTTGCAACATTTTACAAATATTTATTATTCTTAAAGGTTGTTACAGCATCTTTGCAATCGAAGTTTTATTTAAAATATATGATAAGCTCGTTTTTGATCAAGTTTAGGAAAGCTTTGTTCCTTTCGTCTCCCCCCTTTTCATTTATAACGAAAAAAAAACTCTCTCAATGATCGCTGAAGTGGCAGCACAGGCAAAATATATGATTTGAATTTATTTATATTTGGAAAATTTTCACTCTTGAGCTGTTGATAGGGTAGAAAAATCTTTATCATTTACATTCCTTTCTCAAACATTTCATTTAGAAGTATTGTTTCTGAATATAAATTGCTCATAACTATTCCAAGTTTTTGATAATGCTTCAATTACACTTTATATGAAATATGTGACTGTTAATTAAGGTTGAAGTGAAAAAAAAAATAACTGTCTTTGTAAAAATTAAACCACTTTTTCAAATATCATAAACCTTTGTCAAGAATTAATTAAAAATTATTACAAATCTTGTCTTTTAAGTTAAATGAAGATTCTCCAAAGTGTCTTAGCAATTTCATAGTTTAATATCCAAAGCACAAATCTTCTTTTCTTATCGTTAATTCTTTTGAGAGACTACTCATTATTTTGTTACAATATTCTTATTTAGTTTCCTTCTAGATATTTGACAGTTTTGTTAAACGCCTGAGTTTTGTGACTTTGTATACTGGTTTATTTAGTCTCATAGATTCTCATAACCAGTAACAAACCAGTAACAGGATTACGTAAATAGAGTATTTTTGCCAACTTTATTGGTTTCATAGAATATAAAGTAAACCTACATAAAAAATAGGACGCTGCTCTATTTTAGAGTACGTGTGGCAACCTAGTAATTATTTATTGGTACTATGTAGAGTATTTTTAAAACGTTGAACATAGATACCTAGTCTATCTAATTTCCTGGGAAAAACAGGCTTCTCTTTTGTACGGTGCGAATTTGAAAAGAACTTGTACATTTTAATCATCTTTTTGTCGGAAACTTTTGGACATGATCAATAATTTCAAACTCAAATGTTACCAAGAAGTACATTAAATAAAAACAAGAAAATCTGGAATCTATTTGCAACAAAATAATACGAACGTTCGATTCTCTACGAAAACCATTACTCCTTCAGGTAGTACCACAACTGGTAATGGATTAGGTATATCCAAAGAAATACCTTGGAGACAGAGATTTATCTTCAACGCTCTTTGATTATGCTTACTAAGGAGAACGTCGATTTTGGAATGGTTTCGTCCTTATTATAACTCATCAGCCAGAAATAAACATTTTAGTTTCCAATTTCTAATGAAAGCAGTGGCGACTGGTGTATCACTGCTGTAGAGCTGCAAAACTGCCAAAAAAAGTATCTCATCTATAGTCTCACATAAATTATTTTAAAGATTCTAAAGCATAAACTAGATTTTATCGATAATCTTATTAATTTTAACTTAATTTAAATTATTCAATAGTAAATAGTGTGTGTGCACTGCATCGCTTGGGTCGCTGCCCGCTCATCGTCTCTTTTAGATGTTTTAGTAGTCTTAATAGGCAAATGCCTGCCAAAAAGATTATTTAACATTTGGAGTGAGGGTAGCCATATGTGAGTAGTAGGGATTAAGTGTAAGGGGTTAAAGAAAAGGTCCTTTATTTCTCACAAGGCAATTTAATTGGCGACCGGTTTCGAAGCTGTCACTTCATCATCAGGCCAGAGCTGTGCGGTATTCAAGTACAAGTACTCGATAGCTGTACTCTAAGTACATTTAGTGTACTTGGTACTCAGTCCAGAGTACATTAGGATCCTATGTATTTGTACTTGTACTTTCACTGTATTGAGAACGTTTGTACTCAAGTACATTTTAGAGTACTGTAAGTACTTTTGAATGTACTTAAGTACTTCAGACAAATAAGTACTTTAAGTACTTTTGAATGTACTTAAGTACTTTTAAATACTTAAGTACTTCACACAAATACAAATATTGCGCAGTTCATATTTGTTTAAACTTGTCTCAATTTTAGTCTGTCTGTTCCAACTGCCACGTGCAATGTTTGATTCGATTTGTCGGTAGCCGGAGACGGTAATGTTTTAAATGTGCCGATCAGCCGAAGTTAAGTTAGTGAACTTTATCGTATAAATTATTCAATCTTTGTCGTGTAAAACAAACATTTATTTCATGTGCTGAACGGCTGTTAGATTCTGAAAATGTTGATAATGACAATAACAGCAATGATAGTAATGAACACGATGCTGAAAACGAATATGACGGTTTTTTTGTTTTTGACGAAATCTAAACATCAGAATCTAAGAAATCTAAGAAAGTAAACAAACACGATAAAAGAAGATCAAAAGTTGAGTTGGAGCTTTTACATTATCTTGAGGATAAGAGAACCGATCTGTCCATGCTGGATGAGCACCCAACAATAAAAAAGTTTTTATACGGTATAATACATGTTTACCGTCTTCGGCTACAGTGGAGCGACTTTTTTCATTTGCAACAATGTTAAACGACCCTCGTCGCCATGCTCTTATTGATGCAAATTTTGAAAAACTTGTAATATTAAAGGCAAATAAAATTGGTTCCTAGAAAGGCATAGATTTTATTGATTTATTGTGGTCATATCCAGAGTTAATCAACTAAATACAACACAAAATTTTCTGTAGTACTTAGTATTTAGTTGCCCGACTGTGGATATCTAATATATTTAAACCTATACTAGTATATACATATAGTATACAAAAGCCATAAGATTATACAATAACAAATTAATTATTAATGTACTTGTTACTCTGTACTTACAAAAGTACTCGAGTACTCATTAAGTGTGCTTTTCTACGTTATGTACTTGGTACTCGAGTACTTTTTTGGAAGAGTACTTGTACTCTGTACTTAAGTACTTTTTTCTTGTACTTGGAACAGCTCTGCATCAGGCACACCTAAATGGAATGTCAAGGAGTCAGTTGTAATAAAAAACAATTATAAAAGCATGAACGGACTTTAACATATACAAAATAACAGAAAAAACACAAAAGAAGTTAAACAATAACCTTGACTCACCTTGACTATTTCCATAAAGGAAGCGCTACATAAAGTTTAACAAAACGAGTTAAAAAAGTCATATGTAATACAATAGTATTTTTTTAAAAAAAATATTGTAGGTTAGGTTAAACCGCGAGATGTTATATTTAATATTATATTTAAAGACTTATTTATTTTAAAACAATACTATTCTAATATATATATATATATATATATATATATATATATATATATATATATATATATATATATATATATATATATTTCTAATGTCTTTTAAATTGTTCACTATTTATCTTCACTGTCCATATACAACTGACTGCTGCGTTGTTCCTCCACCAATATTTATATACAAATTTAAAATTCTGGTGGATACGAGAATGATCTCCGCCAAAACTAGAGACATTATCATGTTTTACCTGGAAAGGTCTCGAAAGCGCCTCCGCAGTCGTCACGTATGTTTGGTCTTAAGGGGTTTAATTATGTATGATAATCGGACAAGTTGAGCCTCAAAGGCCAAATAAGACAGAGGACTTAGAGGATTAGAGCATGGCTGAATAATGAAATGGCTCACATTACATTAACATTAAATTAAAATGAATGAGATTATCCATAAAATCTATTTTACATATATTTTAGAACGTCTCAAATAATTTCTGTGAAATGCAGATGAAATATTTTGGTAGTTCTGCAGCTCTACAGCACTTAATGGAAGCTGTAGATGCGTAAAATTCATACCCTGCATACCCTTGATCTTGATTGAGTGAAATTAAAATATCAAGATAGCGGCAAGAATGGCATTGTCCTTAGTAAGCAAAATCATGGCTAAAGTGTTGAAAATAATTTTCTATCTCTGTCATTCCTCTTTGTATACAGGGTGTCCCATTAGTGCGTAATTGTTCAATATTTCAATTTGTGTTACAGATATTCAAGTTTTAAATAAAAGTTATATGGACTTGAAAAATACATATTTTAATGATAGTTGGATATACAGGGTGTTGTGTTTTTGCCTGGTAAATGAAAATGTATGTTTTTTAAATGGAACACCCAGTATTTTATTTTATTTTTAGAATGATTTGGAAATATTATATTCAACCCTAAAATGTTTTTAAAAAATATTATGGTTTTGTCAAGCATTTAATTTTTATTTTGAAATTAGAGAATAATGCAAACTTCAAATTAAATTATCATAGTTTAAGTAGGTTTATATTGATTTCAAAATTGTTTAATATACAGATATGAGATTCTATGCTAACGAATAGTGTAGATAGAACTGGTTTATTTTATACAGAGTTTTGAAACATGTAATAAACATGGCTAATTTTAAGTTTAATTTACTCAAATTTTCAAATGCAACACTATGTATATTATCTTAGAATAAAATTCCCTATAAATTTGCCTATACAACGATACGAATATGTGAACCAATAACACATATACGCTCATCAGTGCGACATTGATCGGTAGCTGTTTTATTATTAGAAATATGAAGAAATTTTTAATATTAAAGTTGTATGGCCATACCTAACAATTATTCTTAAATATACAAGGTGGTCCATAAACGAGATGCTGACCAAATTTATACTCTTTTAAAGCAAAACACCTTGCAGGTAGTTATACATATTTAATTGTTTTCACAACGTCAAACAATTTTCATTGACTTTATTCATTTGCTATGTTGTATATAAGGTTTGTAAAAAACAATTTTTGAAATGAAATGTATTAATTAATTTGTGGTAGGGTGCAAAAACGAGACATTTTTAAGTCTCTTTAAGCCTCTCGTGTTTTCATACGCGACCACCGCCAGTCAAATCTGATCACTGGTTTGTCCTTGGCAACAAAAAATTTCGCAGCGAATATAAAAGTTTTTTGCCCCTTATAATTTCTCGTCAAGTGCAAGCAGTGTCTTTTTTTTTTTTTTTTTTTTGCTTGGACTTTTGTCATTCAGCCAGTCACTTAATGAATATAAATATTACAATACAAAATAAATGGTAAACAACAATGGCAACAAAAATAATCCATCGGAACAAAATCAATCTGTCGCAACAAAACTAATCTACCGGAACACAACCAACCTATCACGTCAAACAAAAATTAAAAAGACAATACTTTTCAAAGGAAATAAACAAGGACACTCGTTTCTCGTCCAGGGACCCATCAGGACATTTTTTTTTTCAAGACACACTAGAAATAGGCCACGAAGTGGGTGGGGTAATATAATAAAGGTAATTAGGATATATCAAAAACAAAGGTAACAAATCTACTACAATCTTATATCTGCTTTAGACAGAAATTTTATCAAACAATCAAAATTTTCTTTTTTAGATGAAGCCAAAATTGACAATACATTAAACGGAGCAGTTATATTTACGTTGCACAGTTTTTTATATAATTCATTTGACAGATTCTGATGCGTTGTGCATTCAAAGAAAATGTGATCTAAATCACCTATAACTCCACAGTGTTCACAGTTGTCACTAGGTATAACATTTATACGAGAAAGATGTTGGGGATAACATGCGTGTCCAAATTTGAGTCTAATTATTGCTGTGATAAATCTGCGAGGAATATTAAACTGCTTGTGCCAATATTTTGTGGGTATAGTCGGATGTAACAATGTATATCTTGTTGGGTTAGTGAAAGAAAATTCACTCCATGAATGCGACCACATTAAACGTAGTTTGGTTTTGAGAATAACAAAGTAATCACCCACGCATAAGTTGTAGTCTGGATGTGGATTTCCAATATTAATACTATCTTTAGCAAGTTTATCGACATGTTCATTTTCTGCTAGGCCTATATGAGCTTTTATCCACAAAAAACGAATTAGTGTACCAGTTAGAGATAACTCTGCGACAAGTTTTTTAATTTTAAAGATGTATGGGTTACAATTAACAGTTGGGAGTTTTGTATCTTCCAATGCCTTTAAAACAGATAGAGAATCGGAAACTAGCACTGCACTGTTGTGATGAATCGATTCGACATATAGTAAAGCTTCATATATAGCTACAGCTTCGGCACTAAAAATAGAAAATGAAGAGTGATTTCTCTATGTTTCTAGATGGAATATAATAAGCAAAACCTGTTCCAGTGGAGGTTTTAGAAGCATCAGTATATATGATTAGGGCGTTTTCCCAATTAGATAGAAATGATCTTAATAAATTTCTACTTATGCGTACTTCAGAGTCATAATATGGTTGAATGATACGATTTTTGTGAAGAAATAGAGGATAGTCAACAAGTTGTGTCAGATCATCAGTTTTATATATGCTAGGCAACTGAGTTTGGCATTGTTGAAACGCAATGCACAATGGTGGGTAATTTTTTAATTTCCAATATTTATTAACAAGGTCAAAATACATGTAATCGGCTAATATTTCTAAAAAGTTCTATGTTTTGAAGGTGTACTTTTGCCAGAAATTTCTCGCTAAGATATGTCGGTCGATACTCTAGTGGAGGTTCAAGTGCTTCTACGTGGAGAGGATTAATTGGTGTTGATGTCATTGCTCCAAGACATAAACGTAAAACTGTATTTTGAAATACATCTATTCTTTTTAATAAATTATTACTAGCAGATCCATAAAGTATGCAACCGTAGTCCAATATTGACCTCAAATAAGCGCAATAAAATAATAAAGCTGTTTCTACATCAGCACCCCACCAGGTTTTTACAACCATTTTCAGAAAATTCAGTCCCTTGTTACAGTTGTTTAACATGTATTCTATGTGCGATTTCCACGTGAGTTTTCTGTCAAGGATTAACCCTAGGTATTTTTTTTCGTTTTTTATTGTGAAATCTACGTTATTAAGTCGTATATTATTATTATTTGGCAAATTATCTCTAGTAAATATTGTAACTGATGATTTATCTGCTGATAATTGAAATCCATTTTTGATTAACCAAGAATTTAGTTTATTTGCTGTGGAGTCCAATGATCCCACTACATTTTCATATTTTCGGTGTTCAGTATAAAAACAAACATCATCCGCATATTGTATAATTTTAAAAGGAATATGAAAAATATTAAGTTTATGGAGATCGGCTGTATACATATTGAACAAGAGGGGCTCAAAACTGAGCCCTGAGGTAACCCTGTGGTGTTTATGCGAGGTCCGATAATATGATTATATGTTCTAAGATATACCAATCTATTACAATAGAATTGTACGATACTATTAGCAACATGTGATTGTATAATAAATTAGTTAATCATTTTTTCTTTTAAAATTGGAAGACATATAAGACATATAAGTTGTAAACTAAAATTTCAAACATTTGCATTTTTTGTAGAAAAATGAGAAAATGTAAAGTTACTGCCTTGTTTTTGCCCAGAGTTTTGGTTGTCTCACTTTTACACCACTTGACCATATAAAATATGGGATATTCCTTTTAAACAATTAAGAAAATCATTACCCCGCATTTTGACACACCTTATATACAATATAGCAAATAAATAAAGTCTATTAAAATGTTTTGGCAATGTGTATAACTTCCTGCAGGGTATATTACTTTAAAAATATATATGTTTGGTCAGCTCCTCGTTTATAGACCACTTTGTATAATTAAGAAAATTTATATTACTTTTTTTCGTATTTCCAATATTAAAACAGCTATTGATTACGCAACGATGTATTGTGACGCGGAGCTAACCCTGTCTAGCAAGCCACCTTCAAGCTTGTCACCCGACTCATGATCGAAATGTCGCTGACGCATCTCGAATATACCTGAACAAGCGGTACGTGACGTTGAGAAATGGAATTCTAGGATATTCCACATCGTCTAGAGACTTCTTGTACAGAGTAAGCTTTGTATAAATAGCACAATTTCGTCGACGGACGAGTAGTTTAGAATGAAGTATTGGACTGGAAAGATAAATTGTAATAAATAAATTAGAATTGTGAATTAGTGCCTAAGTATTATATAAATTAATTAGTATGTCATAAATAAATTGTAAATAGTACATTGGTGTTAGAAGTGGAACTGCAAATAAATAGTGGACAATAATGCCTAAAAACTGTGTGATTTAAAAGTGTCTGAGCCATGTCGAGAACTAGAAGATCGTAATCTGGAGACAACAGGGAAGACAGCAGAGCTGGCAGAACGCCTTAAGGAAGCACTAGAATATAAGGATTGTATCCGGAAACATATCTATTTTCGGATAATACATCTTCTGCAACAATTTCTTCCGTGGAAAGTAAGATCTCTTCCTTAAAAATCGAAATGTCTTCTAATATGACCTCTATGAAAACCGATATTTCTTCTAACATTTCCTCATTAGAAAGTAAAGTTTCTTCAGATATTTCTTCCTTAGATAGTAAAGTTTCTTCCTTAGATAGTAAAGTTTCTTCCTTAGAAGAAAATGTGTCTTCTGACATATCTTCTTTAAAAACCGAAATTTCTTCCGACTTGGAAAACAAAATTTTCTATGAAAAATTAAATGTTCGTCTAATATTTCTTCTTTAGAAGAAAAGGTTTCTTCCGAAATATCTTCCATAAAAGGCGAAATTTCTTCTATGGAAGATAAGATTTCTTCCGTTGAGAATAAAATAATGTCTTCCGTTGAGGAGAAAATACAAGAGATAGGGAAGAAGATAGAAGAACTGGAACATTCAGAACCAGTCAAGGACGATGAAATAAAAAGTCGAAGTGTAAATTGGAAGGATCTGTAAGCTCTGGTCGTGTTAAAGTCCCAACCTTCGACGGAAAGATGTCATGTAACTACCTTAAACAGTTCGAGACGGCTGCGAGGGCAAACGAATGGTCTGAGAGAGAAAAGGCAATTAATCTGACAATCGCCCTTCGATGAGACGCTTTAGATGTCCTTCAGACTATACCCGTGGAAGAGACAGATGATTTTGAGTAACTCAAAAAGGAGACAAAATATGCGATACGGTCACGAACATTTGAAGAATTTGTACCAATAACAGTTAAAGAATCGTAAACAGAAACGATACGAGACTCTTCAAGAATATGAAGTAGATATTGCCAGGTTGGTGCGATTTGCCTACCCATCAGCTCAGGAAAACATGATGGAATGTTTAGCAGTCCAAACATTTGTTGATGGACTCCGTGACCACAAGATGCAGAAAACACTTCACTTAGCCCGCCACAAAACATTGGTCGATGTCTTTATCACTACTTTAGAGTATGAGGCAGCTACGCAGGCTTCTGGAGGATACAGTAAAGTGAGAACTGTAGAAGAAGAAAACGTAGAAGATAAACTCGACCAACTAGTTAACATAGTGAAGAGCTTTACTGATAAAAAGATGAAGACAAAGACCATCAGGTGCTGGAATTGCGGTGAACTGGGACATGTACGTAGTTCGTGCAAACGCCCTAGGGTCCCAACAAATGAAGACAACACGCCACAGGAAAACTAGAGCGGGTTGGCCTACAGGGGTCAGCTTCGACCCGAAACCGTTCCAAAGACTCTCTCATACTGATAGCCTCTTTGAAATGTCGCGATGATAGTGTATACTTAGACGTCGAAGTAAATAGTAAAAAGTATACACTGTTGATGGACAGTGGAGCAACTAGGACGATTATACGACCAACAACCATAAATAACCGTAAGAATATTCTACCAACAAGATTCCGACTGCGGACTGCCACAGGTGAAAGTGCCAACATCCATGGGAAAATCCAGGTTTAATTGAGAATTGGTTTAGAAAAGTTCCCTTATACTGTTGTCGCTGATATCGAAGATGATGTTATTCTTGGAATGGATGTAATGAACTTACAGGGTTCCAGTTGGACTTTAAGAACAGAGTGATCAAATAAGTTGGTGCCGAAGAGGTATTCCTACATTTATATGGGGACAGTACCGTGCCAGTTGCTGTACATTTGAGGGCGACCATGAAGAGGAAGAAGAATTAAATCATCTCCAAGAAATACTTGACCTTGTCTTTGAAGAATTTATGGGTGCATAGGGAGGTACCGGACAAGCAAGACATGATGCTACAACCGAGCACCAATAAGACCTGCTCAAGGTTCTTAAAGATTACTCGCTGGTCCATAGTACTTCCGTCAATATCAACGACGCTCGAGGTCTGGCATCTGTGTTCCAGAAGAAGTTTTGGTCGATTGCCAGAACTTCAAGATCAGTTACCAGCCCTTGGAAAAGCATTTAAACTTCAAGAAAAGATAACGTGAGCCCTTTTCTATTTGATAACGAAGACCACCTTCCGAGATCGATCCACTGGGATGCATTACTTAGTCGGAGGGAGCACGTACTGGAGTCCAATGTACATAAACTAGCCATGCCAAGGATAGAGAGCAACCAGCTAAATTGGAGGATCGTTAGAAACATGCTAAAAGTAATCTTCCAAGATTTCGAGGTCCGAATACTGATTTGCAGCAATTCGCCCAGGGTTCAGGTTTCAATAAAAACCGTCCCTTGTTACTTACATGCAACTGGAAATTGTAAAAGAGAATCCAGTTGCAGATACAATCATTCAGTTTTAGTTCCAGAAGGAACTATTTCTTAAGGACGGTGCAATGTGACGTCTAGCAAGCAACCTTTAAGTCTGCCACCCCCACTCATGATCGAAATGCCGCTGACGCTTCTCGAATATACCAGAACAAGCGATACGTGACGTTGAGTCATAAAGATGAAATTCTAGGACATTCAACATCGTCTAGAGACTTCTCGTATAGAGTGGGCTTTGTATAAATAGCGCAATCTCGTCGACGGACGAGTAGTTTAGAATAAAGTATTGGACTGGAAAGATAAATTGTATTAAATAAATTATAATTGTGAGTTAGTGCCTAAGTATTATATAAATTAATTAGTATGTCGTAAATAGTGTGTTTTAAATAAATAAACTATGAATAAATTAAACTATCGTTACATTATTATTGGCTAACATGTTAGTATTGTTAGATAGGTAAATATATAAGGAATTTTTTGCTAAAATAATATACAGGGTGTTGTATTTGAAAAATAGAGTAAATTGAACTCAAATTATGCCATGTTTAGGATATGTTTTAAGACACTCTGTATAGAATAAATCAGTTCTATCACCACTATTCGTTAGCTCAGTATCTTTTAGACTGTATTTTAAACAAATTTACCTAAATTATGATAATTTAATTTGGGGTCTGAATCATTCTCTAATTTTTAATTGAAACTTGTTTGCGTGTTAATAACGCAAATTAAAATATTGAAGAATTACGTCTAATGGTACAGGGACGCCCTGTATAATCTAAATATTGTCGTGATTTTAGCTAAAGGAGTAGTTGTTTTTTTTTGTAGGGAAACAGTCGCTCGTATTATTTTGTGACATATAGTTTTGAGATTTGCTTGTGTTACTTTATTTTAACTTTAAATTATATTGTATTTTATTTTATTTACATATTCTGATCTTCTAGAGATCGGCATGGTTCAACGGAACACTTGTGGCATGGTAGGCATCCCAGAGTCGGCTCAATTCTTTACGATACCCAATTGGATTTTGTAGATTTCGTTACTCTTTTTCGTTCTTTCAGGTAGGTAATTAATCAATTATAATAAGGACCGATCTTTTCACCTCTGAGTAAAGTTACATGTAGGTTTATTTGATAGATTAACAAACAATAGCCCTAGAGTTTAATCACCAATTAGTTACTTTCAACTTTACTCAGAGGTGAAAAGATTGGCCCTAAATATTTTGATATTAGTCGCCAGTTTTTCGAATAAACAACTGATTATTGTTTTTTTTATTATTATAGTTTACTAATTAGGAAAGATCTTAGAGATCTGTTCGAACAACTAGCAATATCTTACAGAAGTATGGCTGTGAATACTACTAAGTTAAACGGAGTCAAATCCAAAGTGGAACAACCAAAGAAACCACAGAAAATAGGTAACTCTATACTATTTTTCTTTTTATTTTTTTGTTTAAATATTAATGGAAAGGAGATCATAAGGAATTTAGTTATGGGGCTAAAAAATAAAAATCAATGTAAATTAAATAGCGATATAGCTACACCTAAAATAAATATAGTAATAATTATATATTTATAAAACAAATTATTTCCTACTTAGCATTCTCCTCCTTTTATCGGAGATTTTTATGTTATTAAATGATTATGAAATTATAATAACTAGTTAACACGAAATAGGTATCACATATACAAATGCCTAAAGCTTTTATACTTTTCAATATACCCAGGTAAATTTTTAAATTTAGTTTTAAGGTACAGGCATCGCAACCTAATTTGTCTGAAGAGGGGATGCGCGGTAATCTCGAATTTCAATTGTCAACGCCTACTGTAACTGTTAAAGAGAGGTGCATACAATAGCCCAGTGTTGCCGTTGCTATTACAATTGTAACAAATCTATTACTAAAAAGTTACTCCAGTACGTTATTACGACTTTTAAGAAATGAGGATAAATCTATTACTTTTTAAAATATCGAAATTTTATGAGTGGCTCTATTTAAACTTCAGAGCTTATACTTACAAAACTTTAGAAATCTATGCATTTGTTATTTCTGTGTTTTCTTGTTTCAACAAATCCAAGATAGGCGTCACTTTATTATATTGTATTATTTTTTATGGGTCAGTTTTTAATTTAGTAGGGGATTACCACCAGCCTCCAGCATTTCAGCATAATTTGTATATTGTTTTTAATAACTTAGAATCCTTCAAAACTTTGAAGAAACATTAAATTACAAAAATTTACCTTTAGGTGAATTTTGGGCTAAAATCTTTAAAATAAAAAAATTCACTGGATGAACTAAATATTAAAAAATTAAAAAAATTATTAGTGGTTTATTATCACTACTCCATTCTTTTGCAGCAGCAAAAGTAATGTTTTCTCAACTAAATAATATTAAAGTTTTATTGTTAAATGTATGTAATAATAGTTCTGGTACATTTATGTTACTTTAAAATATTATCTATTACGATTTTATTACCTTTTGGTTCAAAATTCTATTACGAAAAAATTAATTGGTGTGGCAACACTGCAATAGCCGTGTTGTCGGAGGCGATCAGTAGATGATAATATTTTCTTGAATTTGTGTTTGTGTAGCGTGTAGATTTTGAGTTATATTTTATTTTTATTTGTAGTGTTTTTTTTTAATAGTGACTTACTTTTGTTAAAATGCCGAAACATTTAGGTAGTCAAGCAAAGGAAATAATATTTCATCTATTCGAATATTTTATGAAAAAAAATGTTCCTCGGCAACAAATAGTTTTGAAAAAAGAAAACAACGATGATAGTGAAACTTATAGACAATGTGTTGTGAACAATGATCCCAAAACTCTCACTAAAATTAAAGAACAAGTTGCTGAAGCTGCAGGATACTCGGGAGAAACAATTGAACGAAAAATTATAGAAGGTGAGAGATATCAAAAGATGAAAAGTCTACGTCGACCATACCTAAACAATTGTTTAAAAGTCCAGAAAAGCGCAAAAGAACATCAAGTGTAACAGATATTCCATCCTACAATATTGGAACAATCAGAGATATAGTTTCACGAAACAGAAGGTATGCGCGTAACAGTCAAAACTCTTAGTGAAAAATTAGAAAAGGAAATTGAGTGGAAAGGGAACTACACATCATTAAGAACTATTTAAAAAAAAAATGGGTTCAAGTGGCGAAAAACACGAAACAACAGACAGGTTCTAATAGAACGGCTTGACATCAGGGAAAAAAGAATAGATTATATTAAAAAAATAGATATTTTCCTCCTCAAAACCATCCCATTGTATATACGAGGATATATCAGTACATAACGAGACTGGTGCAATAACTTCTTTCAGAGGTAAAATTTTATAACCCAAAAAATGAGACATGAAAGCCTTATATTTAATGTACTACCCCGCAAGTAGGCTTTGATTTAACTTTTGACATTTGTTACAAATTAATTATTGAATTGTCAGTGTTTGGCGTACCCATCGAAAAATGAAAGTGGAGCAAAGATACGCGATAAAATTTTGTGTTCGATTGGATAAAACAACAACTAAAACTTTTGAAATGATTAAAGGTGCATATCTAGATAATAGTTTATCACGATGTAGAGTGTTTAAGTGGTATAAAAAGTTTAAAGACGGTTGTGAATCAGTTGAAGATGAACCTCGTCCTGGTCGACCACAAACTGCGAGAAATGACACAAAAATTGTAGAAATTAACGACTTGATACAAAATGATCGCCGGATTGGCATAAAACGAATTTCTGACAATGTTAATTTGTCTTACGGTACCACTCAAAAAATTATTCATGAAGATTTAGAGTACCGGAAGATCGCGGCAAGATGGATTCCAAAAGTGATGACCGATGAACAAAAAGCGAATCGAGTGACAATTTGTCAGCAGTGGAAAAGGCAATTGCAACGTAACCCACAGTTTTTAAATAATGTGGTTACATGTGACGAAAGTTGGTTTTATCATTACGATCCTGAATTGAAGTCTCAAAGTATGCAATGGAAGCATAAAGGCAGCCCAAGACCGCAGAAGGCCAAAACTGCTAAAAGCGCTGGTAACGTGACGCACCTGATTTTTTTTGATAAATTTGGCGTTATTTACGATCACATTGTACCTAGAGCACATACAGTAACAGGGGAGTACTATTCTAATGTACTTCGAGGACCCTTAAAGGCAAAATTAAAGAAAAAAAGGCCGCTTTATCAGGACTTTGGCTGGACGCTGCATCACGACAATGCTCCGGCTCATAGATCAATGATTTGTCAATGAACAATTAAAGAATTAGGGGTTGAAATTATGGTTCATCCCCCCTACTCTCCTGACCTTGCTCCATGTGACTTCCATTTGTTTCCTGAAGTTAAAAAAGAATTGAGAGGTAGAAGATTTGAGTCGGATTTAGAGCTTAACAACGCTGTGATGGGTATACTAAACAGACTATCAAAAAATGGTTTCTCAGAAGTTTATGATAAGTGGATAAAGCGATGGAATAAGTGTATTCAACAGAATGGAGAGTACTTCAAAGGATAGTTGTTGAATTTTTTTAAATAAATGTTTCGTTGTTATACTATTGCACCAGTCTCGTTATTTTCTGATACATCCTCGTATTGATGAAACTTATATACATAGTAGCCATACATCATCACATAATCGGAGTGATGATAATGCAAAAGGTTTGTTTTCCACCATTTCGAAAGGAAAGAGACTTATTATAGTTTATGCTGGTGGTGACATGGGCTTTATTCCTAACAGTTTGTTTGTGTCTGGGGCCAAATCTGGTGATTATCATAATGATATGAATCAAAAAAATTATAAGAAGTGGCTAAGAGAACTGTTAATACTAAATTTACCACCAAATGCTATTGTAGTTGTGGATAATGCACCGTGTCACAATGTTATAGAAAATCCTGCTCCGAAATCAAATTCAAGAAAAGCTGAAATGATAAACTGGTTGACGTCCAACAATATTGAATTTCAACCTTCCTTATTACGACCACCATACCACCCAGACTTAAATCCAACAGAAATAATCTGGGCTGTAGTAAAAAATAATGTAGCTATAATGAAAATTCATTTTAAATTAGCACATGTAGGTACAAATGTTAGCTGAAATTGAATTTAAATCAGTAACCTAAGAAGACTGGAAAAAAAGATGTACACATGTAATAGCTGTCGAAGATAAATATTTAGATCGCGAATTTATAATAGATGACGTTGTAATTCCTACAGTTATTATTAATGTTAATGAAGACAGCAGTGATAGTTCTGGTGATAGTGATGATTTTGATGACGATTTTTTAGAATTCTGTTAATTTGTTTGTTTATTTTGTTTGATAGTAGTTATAGCAACAAGGAATAGAGGTTAGTATAAATTCTGTATTTGTTGACCTATAACATACTTTTTTAAAAATCCTCGTTGTCTTATTTTAATATTTGTATGCTGATGACTTTTACCACTTCTACTTCACCCTCACATTTTGTTAAAATAATAAAGATATCAAGTGCAAAATCACCATTTTTTTTACCCAATAAATTTTTTTAACAGAATACATTTTAGCTCATAGATAACAAATAAATTTTAACAAATTCTGTAGTACTTAAAAACCTATTTACATAATTGCGTTTGATCCATTGTGTAGGTAATCTGGTATTTTCTATAATACCATCAAATTATAGGCACTGTTGATAGAACATTCTTAGAAACGAGGGCGGACTTGATTTGCCCGTTATTAAGGATTAAAATTTGACCGTGATCGTTTTAAAAATCCTAGAAAATTTATTTTAATCGAAAGTAGTATACGCTACTGAGCTTTAATAGTAGCCAGTAAGATCGTTTAAAGGTGTGTCAGCAGTGCGCAAACTTTACCCCACTACTGACAAATTAGGATGCGATGCCTGTACTATGGTGTTTCTTTTATCTTAAAAAAAATCATTCCTTCGTTTGTTATCTTAGTAACAAAGTAATGTGATGTTTATTTATTTTAAAACAACATTTTATTTAATAATAATTTATCTAAACACTTATTTATTTTATAACACAACTATTCTAATTTATATATACTTCAAATGTCTTTAAAATGATCACTATTTATATTCACCACTGTCTATCTACTAATTACTATTTATTTTCACTGTCCATATAATAACTAACTGCACTCTGTTCTTCCACCAATATTTATATATACATTTCCAAAGTTTGGTGGAGTCCACCAAACTAGAAATATTTGGAACAGACCAGAAATATCTCGTCCTTTCTAGAATAGTCATCGAAATCACCTACGCCATAGTCGTCCCATAGGTTTGGTCTTAAGGGGTTTAATTATGTATAATAATCGGACAAGTTGAGCCTCAAAGGCCAAATAAGACAGAGATGGACTTGTAGGTTTAGAGCATGACTGAATAATGAAATGGCTCATATAACATTGCCCCCTCCTTAAGAGATAGTTCCTCCTGGAACTCTTACGAAACTAAACTGGAATGGTTGTATTTGCAACTGAATCCTCTTTTAAAATTTCCAGTTGCCTGGAAGTAACAAGGGACTGTCTTCGCTGTAACCTGGGTACTGGGCGAATGGCTGCAGACCAGTATCTGAACTCCAGTATCTTGAAAGATTACTTCCACCATGTTCCTAATGATCCTCCAATCCAGCTGATTTCCTTCTATCTTCGGCATGGCTAGTTTCTGTACATTGGACTCCCGCACGTGCTCCTTAGACTAAGTAATGCTTCCCATACATCCTGATAGGTGGATCGATCTCGAAAGGTGTTCTTCGTTATTAAATAGAAAAGACAACGCGACCCGTCTTGAAGTTTCAAGGCTTTTCCAGGGGCTGGTAACTCATATTGAAGTTCTACCAGTCGACCAAACTTCTTACGGAACACATATGCCAGTCCTCGCGCGTCGTTGATGCTGGCGGAAGTACTATGGACCAGCGAGTGGTCTTTCGAAAGCGAGAGCAGATCTTGTTGTTGCTCGGTCGTAACACCATATCTGGCTTTTCCAGTACCTCCATATGCACCCATAAATTCTTCAAAGACAGGGTCAGGGGTTTCTCGAAGTTGGTTTACTTCTTCGTGGTCACCCTCAAATGGCGCCAGCCTGTTTTGATGCACTACCTTCGGTTACCGTTTGGGATCTTGCTTATACGGTAAATTATATCATTTATTTTATTCTTTATGAGGTACGGACCTTCCCAAGACCTTTGAAGCTTCGGAGAATAACCCTTTTGTCTTTTTGGGTTATGGAGCCAGACTTTGTCGCCTTCTTTGAAACATCCTTCTATTGCTTGGGTATCGTATCGCTTCTTCATTATGTCGCTGGCGATTTGAAGATTGGAGTGAACTAATTCATGCATGTCGTCCATTCTTCTTCGTAACTGGATCACATAATCTTTACCAGCTACATCTTCTCCAGGTCGGCATCCAAACTCGAGGTCGCACGGTAGTCTCATCTCACGCCCAAACAAGACCTTTGCTGGTGTTTGGCCCGTTGATTCATTGACAGCGGATCTATAAGCCATTGCAAAGAGTGAAAGATACTGATCCCAATCTCGCTGATGGTTTGAAACCATTTTTGACAGATATTTGCCAATGGTCTTATTCATTCGCTCTACCATTCCATCGGATTGTGGGTGCAATGCTGTGGTTCTGGTTTTCTTCATGCCTAGTCTGTCACAGATTCGACGGAAAATTTGACTTTCAAAATTTCTGCCTTGGTCACTGTGGATCTCCAAGGGCACTCCAAATCGACAAATAAACTCTTTTATCAATACATCTGCAACAGTTGCGGCCTCTTGATTTGGAATGGCATAGACTTCCACAAATGGGCTACCAACGTTATATTGCTTCATGGGAGCCTTCCTTTTTCGTTGAGGTCCATTACTCATAGCACAGGTGGTACATTTCTTACACCAGTCCTTTACATCATCGGAACTGTTCATCCAGTAAAACCTTTCCCAAACTCTCTGAAGGGTTTTCCTAACACCGAGATGTCCTCCTGATGGACTGTCGTGTAATTGACGGAGTACTTCAGCTACTCTACTTCTTAGAATGACCAACTGTCTTCTGTTCTCGGAACCATCATCATTTTCAAGTACTCGCTTTAATAAGCCGTCTTCCAGGATAAAGGAGTCTCACTGAGCCCAATATGATTTAACTACTGGAGAGAATTTCGATACTTCTTGCCAAGTAGGTCGACGATTTTCCTCTTTCCATTGTCGCATCTTCTTTAAAACGGGATCGTTCTCTTGTTCTTTCCTAAGTTGTACAGGGGCCCACTCATCGCTGACAACCGACGTTCTTCGTACTGTAACTTCTTTAACAGATGTGGCCAACCCCTTTCCAATCAGAGTTCCTTGACCAACACCTTCATTGCGCTTCGGAGGTTCCGCCATGACAGACGTTGCTTTCTCTACAGTTCCTTGCAACCGCCTTACTCTTATGGTTTCACTACTTTCAGGCAACACCGTTCCTTCCTGTGCAGCCACCGGCACGGTTTTTTGATTCGTAGTGTTCTTTGGGCGTTTGCGCGAATTGCTTACTTTTCCCATTTCACCGCAATTCGAGCACTTAATAGTCTTCGGTTGCTTCTCAATAAGGCTTTTTATCATGTGAAACTATTGGTCCAATTTACTTCCCTGTTATTCTTCTTTTACAGTCCTTACTTTACTGTATCCACCAGAAGCCAGCGTAGCCGCTTCATATTCAAGAACAGCGGACAAGACATCGACCAATGTTTTGTGACGGGCTAAACGAAGTGTTCTTTGCATTTCATGGTCACGAAGTCCATCTACAAATGCTTGAATGGCCAAACATTCAATCATGTATTCCGGAGCTGATGGGTAGGCAAATCGCACCATCTTCACAAATCTAATTCAAATTCTTGAAGGCTCTCATCACGTTTCTGTTTGCGATTCTTCAACTGTAATCTGTATACCTGCTCCAAGTGTTCGTGGCCATATCTCATATTGTTCAACATCATCTGTTTCTTCCACGGGTATAGTCTGAAGGACATCCAAAGCGTCTCCTCGAAGGGCGATGGTCAAATTTATGGCCTTCTCTCGTTCAGACCACTCGTTTGCTTTGGCAGCTGTTTCGAACTGCTTAAGGTAGTTCGTCCAAGACATTTTCCTTCGAAAGTTGGGGCTTTAACACGAGGAGAGTTTACAGCTCCTTCCAATTTCAACTTCAACTCCACCTCATGGCACCTAATTTCAACGTCCTTGGCCGGGTCTGAATGTTCTAGTTCTTCTATCTTCTTTTCCATTTCTTTTATTTTCTCCTCGACGGAAGTCATCTTATTTTCCACATCAGCAGAAATTTCATTTTTTAAAGAAGACATTTCGAAAGACACCTTTTCTTCTAAAGAAGAAATATTAGACAAAAATTTATTTTCCATAGAAGATATTTTGTTTTTCAAATCGGAAGAAATTTCATCTTTTAACAAAGAGATATCAGAAGAGATTTTAGTTTCTAAAGAAGAGATTTCGTTTTTTACGAAAGACATATCAGAAGATACCTTTTCTTCTAGGGAAGAAATATCGGATGAAACTTTACTTTCTAAGGAAGTAATGTCTGAAGAAACTTTAGTTTTTAATGAGGAAATGTCATTTTTTATGGAGGAAACATCTGAAGAAACTTTATTTTCCATGGAAGAAACTTTATTATCTAAAGAAGAAATGTCAGAAGAAATATCGATTTTCATGGAAGACATTTTATTTTCCAAAGAAGAAATTATAGAAGACGCATCATCGGAAAATAGATACATTTCCGGATCCAAACCTTCACTTTCCAGTGCTTCCTTAAGACGTTCTGCCAGTTCTGCTTTCTTCCCTGTCGTCTCCAACTCGCGATCTTCTAACTCCCGACGTAGCTCGGTCACTTTTAAATCACACAGTCTTTTATCCATTATTGTCCACTATTTATTTACACTATTCCACTTCTTGACACCAATGTGATGCTTATTTATTTTAAAACAACATTTTATTTAATAATAATTTATCTAAACACTTATTTATTTTATAACACAACTATTCTAATTTATATATACTTCGAATGTCTTTAAACTGATCACTATTTATATTCACCACTATCTATCTACTAATTACTATTTATCTTCACTGTCCATATAATAACTAACTGTACTCTGTTCTTCCACCAATATTTATATACAAATTTCTAAAGTTTGGTGGAGTCTAGAAGCTCCTCCACCAAACTAGAAATATTTGGAACAGACCAGAAATATCTCGTCCTTTCTAGAATAGTCATCGAAATCACCTCGGCCATAGTCGTCCCATAGGTTTGGTCTTAAGGGGTTTAATTATGTATAATAATCGGACAAGTTGAGCCTCAAAGCCGAAATAAGACAGAGAGGGACTTGTAGGGTTAGAGCATAACTGAATAATGAAATGGCTCACATAACAGTAAATACGAATGTTAGCACAGAATATTTCTTACTCGTGGTTTCTGATACTATCACGCTGCTTTAAAAGTATCGTTCTCATAGGTACGTGGCTCAACTTCTTCAGATAAGCCAACCAGCTATTCATCATCTGTTGAATAGAGTCAGGAAAATTGGTACTAGTCGTCGAAGACCGTACACTACTCGCCAACGGGTTACTACCGACATTTGGCGAGATTATCCCTCCAACAGAGGTTTCTAACAGCTTCTTACATAAGAAATTTACATATACTGCCGCTGAACTAAGTCCGGTTTACCGCAGAGCGCGAAGACATTTTACCCAAGGACACTCCGACTGGGATATGGGGCGCATGTTCACTTTTTGGATAAGTCCCGATTTTGTTTAAGATCAAATTATGCCAAAGATTCGATGTATGTAATAGGAAATGATTTATTGACTCCGCTGTGAGGAAAAAAGGGCTTTTAGAGGTGGTTAGGTAACAGTTTGATCTGTACACATTTACATGCTTTACGTATTGGAACTCGAACAGGTAGGCTCTACATTGATGAAATTATCCAACCTATTGTCATCCCTTTTGCCCAACAACACTGTCATCATTTTATTTTTCAACAAGACAATGCAAGGCCACATACTGCAAGAATCGTTTAACATTTTTTTGAAGAACAACATCTTGATTTTTGGACCTGCAAATAGTCTGGATATGAATCCAATAATACACCTATGGAACATACTCAAACGACGATTAAGGCAGCAAGAACCTCCAAATGACCTGGATGAATTAGCCGAATGGACTCAACAAGCATTGGACGACATACCCCAATATATCAAATACGCAATCTGATTCAATCGATGCCAAAACGTTGTACTGAACTTATGCAGGCCAAAGGAGGCAACACACATTACTAACTTTGAATTTTTACCGAATAATGTGTTTTCTATTTTTTGTCTAGCAATAACATTTCCAGTATGTTTTTTTTTTGTTGGTATTATGAATAAATTTTTTTAACCAATTGCTTTTGATTTTAGGCATCTCATTAACATACAGTCAAATTTTAAAGTAGATATGTTATTCAATAAAAAGTTATTTACAATTATGTAAGCGATAAATATTTTATGTTGACTAGTTTATTTATAAAAAGAGGGTGTCAATAATATTACACTTACGTCAAAACATTACAACATAGAGACAAAATGTTTCATTCCTAAATCCCATACAATTACGGACTGTAATTGTTTTAAAATTGTTAGTGAGTGAAAGAGAGAAAGACAGATCTCTTAAGACCGGCTGGCAATGTTGTAAACAGTGTCCATAATATGCTCGCCAGCGGCGTAGAGTTTTAAACTTACCAGTATTGTCAGAGTAATGTGTTAAAAAAATACGTAAATAAGTAGATATATTTTTTTAGTAATATAATTATGATGATTTTTTTCATGTAGGTAAATTCAAGTATAAGTAAATTCAAATACAAGAGAATTCAAGTTACCTTCCGATTTTTAATATTTATTGGTTTAGAGTTTATTGGCATTTACTATATATTTGCACGGTATGATGTTAACTAAAATTATTTAAAATTTTAAATTAACATTAAGTAGGTAGGGATATCTAAATAAAACACTGTTCTAAAAATATATAATTTTTTAATTAATAATTACAAAAAAACATGGTATGGCAAAAAATATCGTAAAAAAACTGTAAAAATTTTAAAAATAACCTTAATTTTATTAACTAAAATTTCATTTAATTTTTTTATGCTTAGTTATTAGTGTTATTACTTACTGCAATGTTTTTTGCAGCAGGTGGTGTTCCAAAAACAGTTGAATCAGAACTAAAAACCCATACAATAGATATACATACATATGGGTAATAAATAATGTTTAGAGGTAAACAAATTTTATATTTTGAATTTTTACCTGTTGGATAAGTCATCCAAAAATAGAAAGCCCTCACATCGTCTGGGGTTTGAATCTTTTCTGGGGCTGGTTTTCAAGGATCCCTACTAGAGAAAACCAAAGTTTTCTTTTCTCAGGATCTTGCGGAAACCTAAATAGAATATAAAAAAATATGTATAGGTGCCTAATAAGTAAATCATTTTTAAGGTATTCTACATTTTACGTTAAATTTTATTTGCCACTATTCAATAATTATTTATTGGTATAAGAATAATTTACTAATTGGTTAACTGGATAGTCATTTTTCAAATAATTTACTATGTGATCCTATACAATTTAAATTTTATAAGAAATTGTATCAAATCTTGTACAAGAAATTGTATAGTCAAAACAGTCTTAAGACGGGTGCCCTACTCCACTGGTTCAAGTGAAAACAACATATCTTAACCTAAAAATACCGATGAAAGGATAAATTTCGATTTAAATGATCTACCTTATTGAACACTACACAAGCATGCACCATAATTCTTTATATTTCTCACAAAAGTTCACAAAAATACTACTTTATAAATTAATAAATCAATAAGTCACACAGAAACTGTCAGAAACACAAAATAGCTGTTAGACTCGATTGGCAACGTTGCGGTTGGTTACGGAAACTATATTTCATTTGTAAAAATAGGTACTAGTTGTAAATTCGTAAAATTAGATATTCAGCGTTGCCGTATTTACGGCGTTCTTTGCAACCTTAATATTTTATTTAGATTAATATCGATTTTTAATAAAAAAATTAGCTCATATTAAAACTTTAAAGAATAATTTGATTAAAAATATATTTTTATTTATATAATATAAAATTATAGTTATAGGATACATTAAATTTTATTTTTCGAAAGTAATTTCTCCAAATAATTTGTACAGACTGATAAAACCGGCAAAGGCGCAAGATTTGCCACATAAAAATGTAAACAATTTGGTCTCTTAGTTGTAATGTCTTTGACTTACGTGCTGTCAATAGCAAAGCTAATAAAATTAGTAGTTAAGTTGCGTTCCAACTTATTTTTGTGTTCGCTATTGTATTGATTTATTTATAGTCTTTTATGTTTTTACTTGGTTTAGTTAACCATCTTTTTTTCTGTTTTTGTGTATTCAAATATCTTCATAAGCACCTTTCTTTTCCATACTTCTAATATTATGTGTTCTGTTTTATTTAATATTCATGTTTCTAGCTCATATGCTGCAATTGGTTTTACATTTTTTTTTTCTCTTTTTATTCAGAGGTTTTTAAAAACAAAATTTTAAGTTATTCTTTATTTGGGCTAATTCTTATCTTTATAAATCTTGTTTATGTCGTTCAGATATATTTAACGCTTTTATGCAACTCTTTCTTACCTCTTCTGTCAATATGGACCAAGGTAGAAGATATTATAGATCACACTTATTTTCTACTATTAATGTGAAATCTTCATATTACATATTTTATAACCCTATGTTTTTAATTTTTGTTTTTTAATTAACAGTTCAGTAAATAACGCCCAACTCTATTGGAAATTTATTATAATGACGTTATTATCTTTAAGAATTTACCCATGCGCAAATTAAAGATTTTAAATATGATTAATATTTAATTTTCACTATTTTTACTTTTAACGAAAATTCTTAAACATCCTAATTACAAAAATCTTTAATTATTCTTAAAGACTTTACATTCCTAATTAGCCTAGTCTTTCTAGGTTTATTAACTCGAAACAGTAAAGCAGAACTCGATGGCGTCGTTATCAACTCGCAGAAGAAAATTTTTGATGCAATCGCCGCTGCTAGTATTTTTACAAATTGTGCAGGAATTGATACGAATAATTCGCAAGTTATAACATTGTCTACGTTCACGAAATTTTTGGAGACCAGGCAAATGGAAGTGTGGTCCGAGGAACAAGTGAAAGCTTTAATTTATGTGAGTATTTGATAATTTGTAACAAAGTTTTTTCAAAACAAATATATTTTGTATTTTAACAGTTGTATAAAATAGGTCACAACCTGACAAACAGAAATGTGGGCTCAATACTCCAATATTGCTCATACGTATCAAATAACCTGGACTTATACGTTTAAAACGCGATTAAACCTTTCGCGATCCACATCTTTTAGTTGGAGTCTTCGCGATCTGGAGTCGCTACTGGGAATTTTCTGTCAGAAGAGTATCTTACATAGAGAATTATACCCTATGTATCTCCCAGATCACTTTTTTTATTTTACTTAATAGTTTACTGCTTCTTTACTTCTGTTATTATTATTATTAAATAATTAACCTTGTACTTGATAACCTTATGTGCGACTTTAAACAAATCTGCGAATAAATTAAACAATAAGGGAAAAGGTTACACCTCTGGACACTTTTTTACTTGTAATTGTTTTTCAAAGACATGCGTAACGTAAAGGAGTTAATTTTTTGTCCAAGCATACATTGCAATATTAGGTAGCTTTTGGTTACCAACAATACATATATTTTTCAATATATGCAAGTCTCAAAGTGGTCTTATCCAGTACTAACATCCGTCTCGAGGTACAACCACCCGTTCCTCCTTGGGACAGTGCTGGTTTACCTTGGGACGTAGTGGCCCTGTAGTAATAAATTTGTAAATTGGAAAAATAAACCATTAATCATTAAACTTATTTATCGTAATTTATTTTAGAACTAGATCTGTTGGAAATGTGACATTAAAATAATGCATCGCTCGTCTAATGGTTGGAGTTGGTAACACTTTTGCAATATGTTTGTCGAGTAACTATTCTAATATAGTCGACATTTGGGAAAACAAAATGCGACCTTTTCTTCCGTAGCAATCTAATCCTAAAATCGTCTTTGGTACATTTTTTTTATTATAATTTTATTCAATGCTAACTTACAATCTACTTCAATAAAGTAATAAGTAAATTTGATGGAAGTGGGTGGCTTGAGGCAGGTGTCGTCCACTGACGACTCTCTGGAATTCACCTAGCAGCTAGGTCTTCCGTCCAAAGTATTTTTAAGCGTCTATCGATGAGTGGAGGATTAAAGAGTTCGACTATAAGGTGGTTTGGATGGTTTTCACTGCGATTCATATATTTTCTGGAGTGGTGGATAATAACATCATCTATGAATGGAATGTTGAGGTCTGCATGAAGGGTTTACTTGGAAACGTACCATGGGGCGTTAGCTAACATTCGAATACTCTTGGACTGGAACGTCTGTAGTATTTTAGTGTTAGATGTTTTTCTGCAGCCCCACAGCTCGTTTCCGTATGTCCAGAGTGGTTTGAGTATTGCTTTGTAGATGACCATTTTGTTTTCTAATAAAAGTTTCGATCTTTTGTTGATTAACCAGCTCATATTTTTAACTTTTAGGTCGAGGTGTCGTCGTTTAGCTTTAATATGTGATTTTCAAGTAAGTTTTTCGTCTCAATGAAGTCCAAGGTATTTTACTTCTGTATTTATTGGTATAGGCGTATTATTTAAGTATAGTAAAGTTCTGGACATCTAATTCTTCGATTTATGAAATTAACTTGACAGGATTTGTTGGTAGTTGGATAAAGTTTCTTTATATTTAACTTAGAAGTATCTGTCAGATAAATGTGATTTCAGGAGGAGGTATGATTGGTCGGGTAGATGGGTTTTGATTTTAACGAGGAGACCCTAATGCCACATTTAATCGAATGCTTGCTGTATATCAAGAAATGCTGATGTACAGATTCGTTTTTCTTCTAAGCTCTCCTTTATTCTGTTGACTAACCTGTGGCACTGTTGTATGGTTGAGTGACTTGAGCGAAATCCAAACTGGTGATCTGGTATCAGATTTTCTAGAGGTATTGTTCTTTCTATTCTGTTGAGAATAAGCCTTTTAAAGACTTTTGATAAAGTCGGAAGGAGACTTACTGGTCGGTACGAACTAGCTTCAGTTGGAGATTCACCAGGTTTAGGTATCATTATAATTTGTGCGTACTTCTGTTGCACTGAAAAATAGCATAGCCTAAGGACGCTATTGAAAATGATAGTTATTAGGACGATACCTTGGCTTCTTTGTGGCTTTCCAAAGGGAGTGGTCGTCAAGGGATAGGTTGGTAACATATGTTTCAAACAATTCGTTTTTGGTAGTTTAGATAGCACAGCGAAGTCTGCGTGTGAGGCTGTTTAGATTTGTTTTATCTAATGGATTTCTTGAAGTTTGCCATTTACGACGGGCTCTTTTTCTATCTTCCACTAGTGTTCTAATGTGGTAAGTTGTGGCAAGGTATACTGCATCTTTCTTCAATTATTTTTTCATTTACAGGAGTAGCTTCCCAAGCGGCGCTTTGAATTTGTTCTGTTAAGTATTTTACAGCTTCTTAAATGTCATTTTTGTCTTTGAGTCGTATGTCTAGAGATATTTTTTCATTCATTTTATCATGAAACCGATTCCAATTTGTGTTTCTGGAGCAGAGCCTTGATGCAGGTGTTTTCCATATTATAGTTTACACATCTAGTGGTTGTGTTCTTACAGGCTGCTTTATAGATGCAGATTGCGGGTCTGACATCGAAGATAGGAAATCTTTAAATGGTTACGTGTTCATGTCAGTGGCGGCTCGTGGGGTGGTTCACAGTGACAGAATATAGGTATCTGTACAGATGTATGAAAAAACTTTCAGTGTTTTAGAAAGTTTATAATATACCTTTCTAAAACACTGACAGTTTTTTACCTATATCTGTACCAGGATCTATATTTTGTTACTGTGAACTCCCAAAATTTTGGTCACGAGCCGCCCCTGGTTCATGTTTGCTGGTAGCTCGATATCTTGGGGAAGCAAAAAGCAGTCTTCTGTTGCTACCTAGTACTCAAGCAGAGTATGTTGCGTTATTAGATGGATTAAAAGAAACCTTATTCCTTCGACGGGTTCTAACAGAACTATATAAAGTAAATTAATCCACCATTATTTACTGTGGTAGTCAAAATGCTATTAAATTGGTAAATAACTCACGGACTAAACATATTCATATTTTACATCATTATATCCGAAAAGTTGTTTCTGAAGGAGAAGTTCAAATACAGTATATGCCTACAGATAAAATGGTTGCTGATATTTTTACAAAGTCCCAAAGCAGAATCAAAATCGAAAATTGCAAGAGAGACTTGGTATGACTACAGAGACTGAGCCACTGTCTTAAGCGGGTGTGTTGTTCATAAGCCTGTATGTAATCCAGTGTTCATTCTTTACATACTTTGTCAATAAATGTTTTATTTTTACGTCACTCATAAGATTTGTTCTCCTTCATATTTAACACACATAAGGTCAGACACTCTTAACGTAGCTCTTATTTTCACATCTGAGCATGCTCAGATCTTTTAAGTTAGTGAACTAACTTTATTAAAGATAGTGCCTATTCTTATTTGTGGATCTTTAGCGGCAGCAAAGAACGACGACTTTATTAGCTTTCGACTGCGCTCGTTAACATTCGTACCAGTGTGAAGTTTTCTAATATTAAATATTCAATATCATCATCATCATCATCTAAATCTCCTAAAATAGCCATTTCCAATGCCTCTTCTATATTATATACTATTATAGACAACAGCAAAGATGTTAAAAGATAATAAAGTTTTTAAAATTATATTAGGAATATGTATAAACGACAAGGACACTAATGTTAAAACTTAATTTAATTAAGCATGGAATTTATTTGTCTCTAATTATTACTTTGGCACAATTAGTGGCTGACGTTATAGAAATTTGCAATACATCTCTGATATAATATTAATGACGCATAAGAAAAGATCCAGCTCTTGAACTGTAGACAAATCCGCAATGTATACCTACCCTTTATTAATGATTTCTGTTTTATTTTAATTCTACTTTTTTTTTAAATAAATGTATAATAAATCATTACTTTTAAATGCTTTTTTGACTTTACTTCGTTTTGTAGAGGCATGAACCTGACGCTACCTTAAGAGCACAGAACTGCCTTTCGTTTGAGGGATTTGCAAGGTATCTCATGGACAAGGATAACTTTGCCTTCGTTTCAGAAAGAGAAGTTCCTATTGAGAGTGATATGACGCGGCCACTGTCTACTTACTACATATCCTCGTCACATAACACTTACCTGACAGGACACCAACTGAAAGGAGAATCGTCTGTAGAATTATATAGTCAGGTGGGTTTTTACTTTATAGTTCCGTACTTAAATCGCTAGCTAAATTATCAACCAATTTGTTTTAGACAAAATACACATTCTTGTGTGGCGAACATATTTTCATAACCTGATTCAAAATTTTCAAAATTTTAAAATTCAAAATTTTCAGCTATCTTTGTCAAACCGTTTAAGCAAAACTAATTGTATTCTATCTTTAGGTATGTTGGGTAGATATTGTTACTGTTTCGCACCGCTATTTTAGAAACAGCAATGTACAGTGTACACATTAGTTTAACATATAATTCCTGAAAATAGGCAATCCTATAGTACATGAAGTCATACCGAACCTTTACATTCTCTATACACTTATAAAGATATATATGGTCTCACCCTGTATATCAGTTGTATGTACATACATGTTGAAAGCAGATAGAGAATTATAGTTAGTTCTACGTAAAAAAAGATTTCACTTATTTTTGTCCTAATATTAACAAAAACATGCATTTTATAATAATGTGAAACTATGAAATAGTGATTTTGGACACCATCTGTAAATCAAACATATCAAAATTTCGTCATATTCTGACCGAAGGGTATTTTACATTTAAAACGTGTTCCCTCCTCAATTAATTCACACCTTTCTGCTGTTATTTACAACTGCATTATTTATACAACCTAAAATTACGTATTTTCAGGTTTTACTGACTGGCTGCAGATGTGTCGAGCTAGACTGTTGGGACGGGGATGATGGATATCCCATGATATATCATGGACACACATTTACTACGAAGATACCCTTTAGCGCCGTCGTAGAGACCATTGATAAGAATGCCTTTATTTTGTCGCCGTATCCTGTGATTTTATCGATAGAGAATCATTGTTCTTTGCAACAGCAAACACGAATGGCTCATATATTTCAAGTAAGGAGCTCGCTTAAAATATTATTTATATTACCCTGTAATCTTGAAATACCTTTTCGTGAAATTTTTAAAGAGAAGATTAGTTAAATTATTATTAATCACAATTACACTGTATTTTTGAAATAGCTTTTCGTGAAAAATTCTAAAGAATTGTCTTTATTTTTTCTTAGAACTTTCTGTTTTCTTTTGCATGAAAATCTCTTTCCCTAATTTTCTGTTTTTTTTATATGATCTGTCTCATCTTTTATTTAAACAATAATTTCAAAATGTAGGGGAGAGATGGGCAAGTTGACATACCCATTGGATAAATAGAATTATCTCAGAAAAAAACAAGATTTATTTAAAAAAAAATTAGTAAAATGATGTAAATAGTGTAGGTAGTTAACTTTCATACGTAATTGGACATAACATAAACTGGTATAACATAAAAAAATTTTCAACAAAATTATGTCAAAAAACCATCTTGCCTTACACCGTAGGGTAATATGACATACGAAAGAAATATAATAGTATATTATGCAACGATCATGTAATAACCATTACATGAGAGTTGCATACGCTATTTTTTCTACACCCGATAAATAATCAAGACCTATAAATATTATATTTATATTGGTATTGAACACAATAACAGTAATTACTCGTATTTCTATAAAAAATTCTACAAAATTGTAATTAATGGTATTACTTCAGGTATTGGTATTTCCCTAGATTTTTGCGGTAAAATATTTTGTACTGTATTTTCTGCTTTCTCCGATATGTGTGGAGGAGTCTTCTATATCGCTAATATCAGACATTTTAATATTATAATTATCGAAGTTTAGCTACCTACGAAAATTTAATACGTTTTGACAACTAAAATAATTACATAGGAACCTAGGACAAACGTCAAACAGCATGCTTGATTGAAAAATTGTAGGTTTCTATTGATTAAAAATCTGTATCGTAATGAAAAATCTGTATCATAATGGGTATCATTATGAAACGGATTATGGGCATATAAGTGCATTATTATAATATGGGTGTAGAAAAAATAATTTTAATTACAAATAATAATAATAATTAACACATAAGTCAAAAATGAATTAGAAAGGCCAGCACACTTAGCGTGCGCCCATCTATGACACTCTTGACAACACAACCAACCTTCATGGGATTTTGAATGACTGTATAGTTCACGGACAGTCACTGTCATCGTCGTCCTTGGTATTAAAAGGTTCCTCAGACTCTGAGTCGTCAAACACTTTTTTGTCACAGTCTTTCTTTTACTTTTCCTTAATTCTTCGGCTTTTTTGTTTATCTCTTTTTCACGTAGACTTTCCAAATATGGACTTGCTGTTAAAATGTCCTGGTAGAAATTTTTTTTGCGTGTCGTGCATTTTCTTGTATTTCCATGTGGTAGAGGCGATATATTTAATAACATTTCTGCTGCAGACTTTTCTTCTGGTAGTGCTGGTTCTAAAATAACTATTGTGGATGAATGAGGTTCTTCTATATCTGTGGTTGTAGCTGCATCCATATCTTGAAGTACATCTGTTACTGTATTTGGTAAAAACATGTGTTCCGGAAATGCATTTGCAATAAATGGCGATATTCCAGTGGCTTTAGAGGTACTCAAACATAACGCATTAGTTGCTGATTTACCATAAGCTTCAGCAAAAAAAGGGAAGCAACTTGATATAATGTAATAGGACGACTTGGGTGAATTTTTAACCACTGAGTTACGGCTGCGTCGTAATATTTGCTTAAAGGCCCGAAAAACAAACGACTAATGGTTGCAGTCTGTGCCTACTGTGGGACATGGCAAGCAAAACAGTACTACTGAGTTTTGTTTCGCTAGGTCTAAGTCTTCTACGTTTTTATGGCTAACATGTCCATCTACTATTAGCAAAGCTTTATTTTCGGGTGTTGGTCTAACATGAGCAATAAAATGCTGCATCCATTTCATAAATAATTCCCCAGTGATGTATCCAGATTCATTGTATAACGGCAAAGTCCCAACAGGGGCGCCATCATATAAGGTTGGGTTATATTTTTCCTAGGAAAAATGTTTGCAGGTGGAATATAACTTCCAGCTGAACTCATGCAAACTACTACGGAAGAATGAACACCCCTTTCTCCATTACTAATTGAACCAACTTGCAAAAATTCTTGGTGGTTTCTGCACTGTAGTTATTGCAGATTCGTCCATATTAAAAATCATAGAAGAGTCAATATTTTCCTTGTTAGTGGTATGTTCTAGATTCCAAAAATATTTTTCTACCTGGGGTTTATTAAAAGCTTCTGCCCTTGCCATTTATGTGGCTTTTGGGCGACGTAATGATATATTTTTATTGCGAGAATGAAACGAACGTAACCATGTCTTGCCTGCTATCATTTTTTCCTTATTAAATTGATGGTTTATATTCATTTTTTCTGCTAGCTCAAATGTCAAAAACATAGCTTAGACCCACAAATTTTGCAGTGCAGGCAAGATGACATACTCTCTATGTCATCATACCCGACAAAGAATACACATATAAATATCGACAAATAGGCATTTAGAATTAAACATAAAACAATAATGATTGGCTCAATAGGCAGCTGAAATCCTAATTTATTAAACAAAATTAAAGAATATTACAAAAACGGTAAAAAAAAATATTCATTACAATACAGTAGTTACATTGAAATGAGATCACTAAATTCCTAAAAATCGTAAATATTTCTTACATAGTGAAAAACTTTCACCCTCCGACACGTCTGAATTCACACTGGCTATGTACGTGACACGTCTAACGTATAAAATGATCTAATGGCGCTGTAGTTTATATGGAAGGGGTACTGTGTCATCTTGCCCACCTATGTCAACTTGCCCACCTCTCCCCTATGGGTTTTATAACGCATTATAGCTTTATTAACATAATAGAAACGTACCTAATACCCTAAACTGCAGAAAATATTTTATTCCGTCATCTCGAGGATATTTCGGGTCTTACTGTTGTTATTGTTTATCCCATTATAAACATAGGCAGTGTTTTCCACTCGACCATTGCATGCGTGAAACGTGACATTTTAGGCAGTGTGTTCGAAAAAATACAACTGTCATAGAGGTATATTTTTTAAGTGGGTATAGAGAACCTCAATAATACCACATAATTATAATGTTCTCTTTGACTTCTTCCATCTTAATTTAATATTATACATTTGTGGTTTACCTAGTCAGTAGTGAAAAGAGAATATGGTGAATTTATATGGTACATTTTTCAACTTTTCCAATGTTTTAAATTTTTATATTATATTTTTATTTTCTTTTATCACTGTATACGTTCTACTTTTTATCCAATTCATTAATATTTTTATCAATTTTTCAAAGAACTTTACCTGTAATGTTAGTTATTAATTGTTTAACTTTTTTTAGTATTGATTAGTAATTATTAGTAAATAATTTTTGTCCATTAAGTGTGCCAGATAATGAAGTAACATACCTAACTTAAATTTGAAAAATACATATATCTTTGTGAGATTTAAAGGGCTTTCTTTCTTCGCCATTTAAAATTATCCCAACTCTACCCCCAGTATCAATTTTCAAATTAGTATAGCACGATCTGTTTTAATGTTTTGTGATGAAGCATATTATATTGTACCAGTCTCTCAAAAACCATTGTTTTTAATTTATCACACCATTGTAAATTTTAGAGAATTTTTGGAGAAAAACTAGTCACGTCCTTCCTTTTCGAATCAGACTACAGTGATGAACCTTGTTTGCCTTCGCCGGAGCAATTGAAATATAGAATATTAATAAAAAATAAAAAATTAATAATGGAAGTGCCTCCCCCATTGACTTTCTCCTCCATGTCGACCCCCGTAAGACCAGGTAGTGGAGGATTGCGTCACTCGGTACCCGGAAGAACCAGCTCGATTATCAGTAACACCAGCAGTAGTTCTTTCAATGATGATTTCAGCGATGACGACTACGATGATGAGGATGACGAAGATAATATTGATGGTAAGCAATAATTGAATTATACTTATAAAAGAGTGATCAGAGCCACAAAAAATGTTACCAAAGTAGGCTATGACTGACAAAGATAGAGATACGAGTCATGTCATAAATTCAATCGGCCTTTTAAAACAATAATTTAATGATTTTTACATGGTGTGCTTTAGATAAATTTGTTTTGATCGATTTTTATTGGATATAGTATTTAAATATTAAGGCCCATTTCTTGAAAGAAAAATACAGATGCGTTAAAGGTAACGACATGCGCAGGAAACAAATTTTTACTTTGTAAGCAAAGATCTTTATCAGAAGGAGTGGCTTGTATAGTGAATTATAATTTAAATATGATGAGCTATATTATATCCACCTGGATTGCAGTGGAAGGCTCATTTTAAACCTGAAAATGTTTTGGTTGTTATTATTATACCTATTATTGTCTAATATGTTTGTTTAATGTTATCTGTAAGGTTAACAAAAAGTTTGTCAAACGTGAGAATATCACAAAAATAAATCGTTAATCTTTAACGTTTGGTAAAGGTTAACCTAAAATGTTTGGTAAGCGTCAAATTTAAGGGTAGGTATCTGAAAACGAATAAGGAATAAAAAATATATGTTTATTAACAAAAAAATTGTACATGTTTTGTAGTAAATAATACTAATAGTTCTACCAGATTTTATTGTTTTTTTTTTTTTTTTTTTTTTGATAAAACAGTTATAACTTCCACTTTTTAGATTTTCTTCGGTTGAACAATTAGTATGTTTTATCCAATAAAAAAATATATTAAGATCCCGCTAAACTAACAAAATAATTTGTAAATTTAAATAAAACTATATTAAGTACTAAAGCAACAAAAATAAAAGAATATGTGGTCCTGTGGTAGCGTTGTTGCCTTCCACACTGAACACTACAGTTCGATTCTAGAATGGGGAAAAATGAAATGAACTATTTTTTTGGTTTATTTTATTTTAAAAATTAATTAAAGTCATAAATTATTTTAAAATTAGTTATTTTGTCTTAATGACCTGAAATATTTTTTTATTTGTAAATTTTCGGTAGTGGGTCGTAGAAAAAATCTTCTGTACAACTCGAGTAGATTTTCCACATCGCACTTAGACGATTGAGCACTCCGCCTACGGGGTCGTGCTCAAATTTCGTCTTCGTGCGATATGGCCATCATATACACTCTTGTGGCACAAACTACTATTGTAATAACACCACGCTCGACTCATTAAAAACTTTTTCTAAAAATTAAACTATTAATTAAGAGGAATATTCTTCTTCTATAACTCGCACCCACATGTGGTAAATATGAGAATTTCCTTATGTACATGTTTAGTTCCCAAAATGTACTAGTTTTTGCGATGTTATTAATTACACCCTGTATCTGAGACTTATCGCAAACGCACACTAGAAATACTTAAAATAGGTTGTAGGCTGTCAAATAAGGAAGTATTTCTTAGGTATTTGGTAAAGTATAGTACGCGTCTTTAAATTGTATTGCCTGAAAATTCATTAATATCCAGTTACTTTCCATTTGGTAGGTAAATCACAACCAAAGTGCAATTAGTCGTTTACGTCATTTGATGTGCAGTTCTAGAGAGATAAATAAATAAAAAAATCTGATGTGTCAAACACATGACTTTCCTATCTAGTTTTTATAGGCTTTTTCCAGTTATTTTGTACAACCTATTGCAGCATCTCTATAAATGTTTAGAGGATAAACTAAATATATACATTGTCCACATACATCTACCTCGAAACATTTTTCTATAGATATTCATTGAAAACGAAAATACTGAAAAATTTAAATTTAGCACTTTTCCATTACGGTCCATTTTAGAAAAATCATGTGTAAACAAAAATTATAGAGATCGATATCGCAAACAACTTTTAGTTCAACAATTTTCATAAAAATCAGAATTTTGCACATTTTGTCAAATTTCTCGGATACGGACCATTTCAGGAAATTTCAACATAAAACAAAAATTTAGATAATAATATTAGAAGTAACTTTTATTTGAACAATTTTCTTCTCCAAACATAAATAACAGATATATTCCATAAAATATAAAAACGGCCTCCCATAAAGTACCCCCCTAGATGTTCCGACTTTGCCCAAAATCTAATCATTTTACGTCAGGCCGAAATAAACCTTAAGTTTAAAATTTAATGTTTTTTTCTTTATCCGTTTTTGAGTTTTCTTCAAAATTCGAAATTTACACATTTTCTCAAATATCTCGAATACAGTCCATTTTAGAGAAATTATGTAAAGAATAAAAATTTAGAGAATTATATTACAAACAACTTTTATTTAAACAATTTTTATAAAAAAATATTTTTTTTTACATTTTGTCAAATTTATCGAATACGGACCATTTTAGGAAAATTTTGTATAGAACTAAAATTATAGATAATATTAGAAGTAACTTTTATTTGAACAATTTTCTTTTCCAAACATAAATAACAGATTATATTCCATAAAATATAAGAACGGCCTCCCATAAAGTACCCCCCTAGATGTTCCGACTTTGTCCAAAATCTAATCATTTCACGTCAGGCCGAAATAAACCTTAAGTTTAAAATTTAATGTTTTTTTCTTTATCCGTTTTTGAGTTTTCTTCAAAATTTTAAATTTACAGATTTTCTCAAATATCTCGAATACGGTCCATTTTAGAGAAATTATGTATAGAATAAAAATTATAGAGAATTATATTACAAACAACTTTTATTTAAACAATTTTTATAAAAAAATATTTTTTTTACATTTTGTCAAATTTCTCCAATACGGATCATTTTAGGAAAATTTTCTATAGAACAAATATTATAGATAATTATATAACAAGTAACTTTTATTTGAAGAATTTTCTTCTCCAAACGTAAATAACAGATATATTCCATAAAATATAAAAATGACCACCCATAAAGTACCCCCCCCCAGATGTTCCGACTCTGCCCAAAATCTAATCAGTTCATAAGACGCCGGAATAAATCTTAAGTTTAAAATTTGGTGTTTTTCTGTTATGAGTTATGCGACCTGCAGACACACACACACACAGTCATCATCGCGAAAATAGTCAAAACGGATTCAGGGACCTCAAAACGTAAAAATCCGTCGAAAACTCGAGGTCGAAAAAAATCATGATTCCTATACTTTCCTTATATCTGTATACAGATAGGAAAGTAAAAATTGGATAATTTTGTCGGAATGTTTTATAATATGAGCCTAAAAATAGCCTAAAATTGTGATGTGGTTGTTTTAAGAAATAATCTTTATATACTCGACTGGCTTCGTTTGAAGCTAGCTAAACACTACGTATTTTTTAAAAATGTCGAATTTTTTTTGGAAATGTTTAAATTTTAGGAGTCTAATAATATTAAAATGTAGCATAGTTATTTTAAGAAAAAAAGAAACTAGAGTAAACTAGGTGATCTGGTGACTTCGTTCGATGCTAGCAAAACATCGCATATTTTTTAAAAGAATAATTTTTTTCGGAAGTATTATCATATGTTAAGAGTCTAAAAATAGACAAAAAATATAGTATGGTTAATTTTAGAAAAAGACCTTCAAAAAACCTAGGTGCTCTGCTGGCAAAAAAAATTTAAGTAGAGAATAAAAATAGCCTTTAAATAGCTCAAAATTCCTTAGGTGTTCTGCTACATTCTTTGGCATATAATTATCATAACGTTTTAACTGCAACTACTTTTAATAAATATATGTAAATATTCTAACTCGAAAATTTTGAGCTCAAAATATGAAGATTTATCCCAAATACCTTAGACAAAATATTGTTCCTTACTGAGTTATAAGGTGTTTTATTTTAATATTTAAAAATCAATTTTCATCATTATTTTATTATCAATCAGTATTAAGCAATATTTTTTCTAAGTGATTTGGGTTACTTCTTCGTGTTTTGAGCTCAAAATCTTCCAGTTAGAATATTTAGTTTAATGAAACACCCTGTATACAGGTAATAGATAAATAGACCACTTTTTGTTGTTATAGAAAAACCTATGCACGGACTAAGCATCACAGACTCTCCTCGACCTTATGGAGTTCCGCATGCAGTATCAAAAACAAGTTCACAAAAAAGAGCTGCACCTGATGACAAACTTAAGAAAAAAGGCAGTCAAATTTCAAAAGAGCTATCAGACATGGTGGTCTACGTGCAGGTGAGCAATCAATATTTTTTATTTTATTATATACAGGCTCTTTTAGATTAGTACCGTAAACTGGAAAACTTGTAGATGTAAGGGAAGATATTTAAAAAATTATGTGTCTATAAAATTAATTTTGTTACGCTGTATAATGAAAACTGGGACATTTATATGAAAATTATTTCAGCTTTTCCTATTAATTAGTCCTCTTATTTAAGATACTTTATTCTGATACGTAATTATCTAAAAAATATTTCTTAAAACAAATATGTACATTCTTTTAGTCGAAATAAAAAAAAATTTCGGCTGGTTTCTTTTAGTACTTCTGAATACGCCATATTTATTTGTTTATTGCAACATCACATATTTTAAAATTTTTTAAAAGCAATCATATATAAGTTATCTATGTTGGCTAAGTGCTAACTTCATTTAACAAATTAAACTTATATCTTCAACAATCTATTTAATATTAAGTACTTAAAAAACTTGCAATTTTCCTAATAAATGGAAAATATCTCGTATCTGTCCAATTTTATTAAGTATCTGCTAAATTATCGTCCCATCTCTATCCCCAATAATATTATAAAAATTTTCGAATTTTTTTTTACAATAAAATGTATCCACTCTTGCGAGGCACTTAATATTAAAATATTGGACTGTCAGCATAGTTTCATGGCAAATAGATCTACTCTAACAAAGGACCCCGCACTTTTCTTATGCAAACGGGAGCACCGTCAAATTGTCTGAATTTTTTATATGTTATAGTCCTTGATGTCCTGATTAAAAGTCTCCATAGACCCAATCCTATCCTATGGCTAGATTTTGACATTCAGGGCGTTGAAGTTGAAAATCCCGACTTCTTTAAAATGGACTCCAAAAACCCCCTTTTAAATATTTTTGGAAGTTACTGACTGATATATGTAGAGAATATACGTAGCTAATAAGCAAAATTAAAATTCTGATACTTACAGGGTGATTCATGCTTTCACAGACCTGTTTTGGAAAAAGTATGTATTTTTACAATACAAAAATAGCATGAAATGTCATTAAAAAAAATCACCGTCAATATTTCTCAATATTAGATATAGTGTAGATCTCGATGTCCTCGTTCAAAATTCTTATTGGTAAAATTAGATCATATGGCTAGTTTTCGAAAAAATTAAACGTTTTTCTATAAAATATCAATTTTTAGTAATAAATAATAATCACGAAATAAGAGAAATACCGTAAAGTAAATATTTTTACACACTGTGTTGGATTATATTGTACCTTTGCATTATTTGGAGACAAAATAAAAGAATCATACTTACAGGGTGATCTCACTTGAGCTTGTAAAAGGTCAAAATGAACAAATCAAAATAAAAGCTGCCAAACAATAGAAATTGGTTAGCTATTTTTTTTTTAAAATCGTTTTTAAATTAGGTTTTGGAGGTTTTACGTATGATGCACAAAACCTCATACAGGGTCATTCAATATTACGATAGATGCAGAACGGACTTACTAGAAAACTGTAGAGCATTTACATATTTTAGTTTTTTATTGAACCGATATTTCAGATTTTAAGCTCGTTTCCACACCACCCGTGAGGTAGAGCCATGGGCGCGTTTTGTTTTAAGTGGTATCCCCTTTAGGCCTATTCCACTGATAGTTTTGTAGAATCATTATATTATGTTCATTGCCATTGTTGAAGTTATGGACAAAAACTGTAGGTACTTTATAAGGTCATTATGTGCGACAATAACAAGCATATATTAAATTAATGAAGGTGTCCAAATAAAGAGTAAATTAAGGTATTAAAATTGAGAAGTCCAAATTACAGGTACATTAATTAAATTATTAAAAGTAGAATGTTTAATGATCGTTGCAGTTTAATTATTATCTTCTATTATGGGACCGAGATCGATTTTTTCTGGTAGCAATCGGTGCACTGCATCGTCTACACAATTAAGAAAACGTGTTTGTGGAAATTTAATATTATTGTGGTGTCTAGCATATCCAAAAAAACCATAAAATTGTTGCAATATGTGCGCAAGAACTTAAAGTTCTCGTACCGGATGGACATGTGCAGTAATGATAAAAAACTGGAGGATTGTCTTGATTAAGTGTTTCCTCGTATACCAACCACAACATATATTTAGTGGCATTTCTAAATCTAGAGTAGATTCTAAAACGTAAGAAATTAGGTTCTTCTCTTAACTCATCAATTTATAAAACATTAAGTTCCTCTCTTTGTAATTTGTCTTGTATACAGGGTGTTAAAAAAAAGTGTCACAAAATGAAATGGTGAATAGTATGACCCAAAATAAGCAGAAAAGTCTTAATAAATATATGACCGCAAATTAACGGTTTCGGAGATACGGACCATTTTGTGTTTATAAAAATTTTTTATTATTATAAAAAAACAATGATATTTATTAACAATCAATAACAACATAGAGTTAAATGAAGGGATGTGGCGATTAGGGAAAGCGTCGATATACTGACGTAGCGCTTCCCTCGCATTGCCATTTGCACGACCGTACATAAAATGCATGTCAGCTAATTCAATATTAGTGTAAACAGGCATAACGAAAATTTATAAAATTATTCACCCACAACAAAATAATAACTGCAAATAGTATCTATGAAAAAACATCGGTAGACTCCGATAAGAAAAGCAAGTTTTTGAGAATAAAAAAGATAATCAAAAAATGATACAAAACACTCCGTATCTCTGAAACCATTTATTTGCGGACATATGTTTATTAAGACTTTTCTGCATATTTTGGCCCATACTACCCCCGTTTTATTTTGTGACACTTTTTTTTTAACACCCTGTATATGATGGACTTAAATATAGATGGTAGGGACCAACGAGGTGTTTTAGATCATCTATATCTAACCGAGGAAATTCGGGAACATGCATATGGTTTAGCCTATTCCAGCGACCATCTCTGAATGCTAGATTTTGGGCTTCAACGCGTGCTTGGACAATATTTACATCATCCGGTTTATTTAACATTTCAGTTGCTATCTCAACTGTTCCTGGTATATTTATTAGAGGATGATACTTATTTATTAATGCACCAGCAATTTGATAAAAGTCACGTAAGTTGGCAGCATGATTCGTGGATATCCGTCCATTAAAAAACTTGAAAATAGACTTAGAATGTCCATTTCTAGCTTCTACAACCCAACGCGTTTTGGTTATGAGTCTTGCTCTATTAGCTTCACTAGTAGATAATTGACGTTGGTTGCGACGAAGCAAAGGTGGCATATAAGAAATGAGACCTAATTCTTCAAATGTAGGAATGGCATCTCTGTAGCCTCTATCTACTATTACTATATCTCCCTCTTCAAACCAGTTTCTCATTCCATTAACGTCATTCTCTAAATCGTGCCGTAAAATTGCCGCATTGTTTCGTGCATCAGAAAAATAGGGACCGTTGACTGATAAAATGTATCCATCAGGAGCTACTATAATTTCTGGCTTAACTAAATGTTCCTTCTTAAAAGAGCAATAGGACTGACGTAATATTCAAAAATTGCTGCTCCTTTCAATGGAGTTATATGTACAGTCTACATAAATTATAGCCTTTGGATCATCTGGTGTAGGGTTATAAAACTTGTTTACAAATTGAGGTATATTATTTATTATGTAATTGTCTCTGGTTATTGATCTGAATTCAATATTGTTAGGCACAAATCTTTGCAGCAAAGACAGACGGACATTAGACATTATTAAACTAGTGACTTGTCTCGAAGAACAATTAAAAAGTAATTTTATAAATTCATCTGATAATCCATGCCTTAGCTTAACAAGAAAAGCAAGTAAATCTTTTTGTCCAATATTTCGCCTGGTACCATATTGATCAATTGGTTCACACAACTCATACAGTTCTTGAAAATTTTCTTTAGAAATTGACGTTAAATATTTAAATTCCTCTAAACTAAAAGTACCTATATCTTCCCAATTTGTTACATGAATATTTGAATTAGCAGCAGTTCTTAAACTGGACAAAAATGACTGAATATTATTTAGAATATAAGACCTATTAACAAAAGGCAAGCCACCATGTAAATTAAGCATTAGGATACCTGAATGATCTAAATGAATTTCACATATTTTCAAATGTTCAGGTACATAAATATTAGATACTAGAAAAATATTTGCTCTACATTTTGCCGATATTTTTCTTACATTACCTTGCACATTGCATACTATGCAACCACTTACTGAATGGGGTGTTAAAACGTTAAGTCTATGGCAATTTGGATTGTTTTCAATATGTCTTAGGTCCTCTGCAATTCCATGAAAACAATTTAAACATGACCTTACTTCTTCTAGATTTTCGACAGCAGGAAATCCGGCAGCTTGTCTTCTATAAGTAGCCATATTTAGAAAATCTATATTATTGTCTTCATTTAAACGCGTCGTAAGTCGAACTTGAAAGTTTCTATTACAAACATAACAATTTATTCTATTTGCAAATGCCATATTTGCAACAATATTTAGTTGAAACACTACAATTTTAAATTAAAAAATTTAATAGCACGTATTATAAAAAACCATAAATGACATTTATTATAAAAATCAACGTAAAGGAAATAAAACAAAATATTAAAAATGTATTCTTTTGTTACTGTGATGTTCATAATTCTTTTCTCTAATGAGAATGAAACTCACTTTTCTTAGAATGCTGGTAGTCAAAATTAAATTATTTTTATTTCCTAATACTTTAATAAGATTTACAACCTTAATCTATGAACATTATGAATTTTAAAATCAAATAACTACTTCTTTGATCCTCTAAGTCTTATAATAAGTATTATAATAATAAATTGTCTAGACTTAGGTATTTACCTACTTACAAAAAGTGAAATCATTTTAATTTAATCCCAGTATTTTTTAAATTTGTATCTTATATTTCTTATATTGTAAAACAATGAAAATAAGAGCAATTTATTTTTCTATCTAATGGAGTTAAAAATTCTTTTAAAATCAATATAAGAGGTAAATATTTATTTCCACAGGTGTCAACGATATACGCCATCAAATACTATGGGATTTAAACCCGAATCACCGAATCCAAAGTCCCAAGCTCTGCTCATTCCTTTATTATTGATATTAATTTATATACATCATTTTCATAAATTTAAATATTTCGTTTTCAGCTAAATCAAAAATCGGTCATTTAATTATAGGTGATTATAAATTTTCTCCGTATTTAAAAAAATTAAATTTATCTTTTTTTGAAAACATGGATCTAGCAATCAGTATGTAGGTATATAGAATTAATAAATACAAATAAAAAACTCGTTTTTAAAAAATTTAAAAAATAAATAATTATATAATAACTTATTGCTTTGTAATTAACTATTTAAATAAAATAAATAATATAACTGTATTATTTTTTTTTGTACTAAAATATTGATCTTCCCTCGTTTCCGTATCCATATAGAAATGATTCTACGCTAGGAACTCCGTGAGTAGCAAATAGCAAATTCAACGGATCGATAATTCATTTTACCAAATATTTGACTACAGGCACTACTGGTTAGACAGTCCCGCAGTACAGAATTTGACCGCAAATCCTTTGGAAACTCTGTCCTTAGCAGTAAAAAAAGTAAAGCTCTAACTTATACTAGAAAAGTGAACACAATACATTTTAATTAAGTGGTAAACAATGAAATTTTGTTCTGATATTTTAAAGTTGAAGATCTTGGTGTTATTTTTGACTCAAAGTTATTTTTCAATTATTAACACAATTTGTAGCCAATGAAACATTTTAGGTTTTTAATTAAAAATTGTCTAAAGTTTACAAGCGATCTTTCTTTCAAGTTGTTGTATTTCGCTTCCGGGCATTAGAGACTTGAATATTCATCCTTAGTTTGGTATCCAAAAACAGTTACTCAAAAAATCTGCATAGAAAATTTTTAATTTTTTTTAATTTTAAAGTCCACGGCGTATAATTTACTCTGGGTTTTAAAAAGCAAGTTTTGCAAAACCGATTTTCCATCCAAGCACTTAAAACTTCTAGAGTTGTAATATCAATTTCTATTATTTATTAAAATATGCATGATTTAATTGATTGCCCATTATTTATTGAGCCAGTTATGTTTTTAATTCCAAGAGTAAATGCGCCTGAGTCTGAAACTTTTTTATTGCATACTCCTAGAACCACTATTTTATATTATCGTGCGAGACATTTTCAACCAGTTCGTTCATGCTTTAATCCCTTAAGTTCCTCTCTGCCTTATGTCGGCCTCTTACGGCTTCCATTTTACGATTGCCAAGAATATCCGATGAAATTAGACAACCCCAAAACTATCGCGTTTAATGCTTTGTTAAATAAGTACACATATTGGTATTGTTTTTTTTTAATTCTTTTGTTGAAAACATATGTTACAAAATAATTACTGGTACGTGACATGACGTGCTTATGAGTCGTCTGTTATCCGTCGCTGTCAGCCACATACTTTGATTTTCTCTTACTATACGGAGAATGGTCGCACTGCGCAGCTTTCTGAGTGCCTTTTAAAAGGAGATAGAAAACTCCGCCATTTTGATGCCTTATTACGTGTTGCCTACATCTTGGCGCAATATTTTTAATATTTTGCTTGCTGCTGTCAGTGTCAGTGAATATTATTTTTGGAGTCACAGTTTATTGCTAAAGAATCAGTTAGCTCACTCGGACCAGTTGAAAGTTCCAAAATAACATCCACTCCAGTGATACAAATTCAGGATGCGCAGAAGACTGCTATTTTATTATAGGTGGTTGTCATATATTGTATTATCCGAGTTGCGCAGTGTATAAACTGGAACATTAAGATCAAAAGTGCCGATGCAGAGTGAGACAACTGATTCTTTAGCTATACACTGTGGTAAAGGCATCAAAATGGCCGCACAACATACTTTGATTACTATACGAGGCAAGAGAGAGGTCCGACACGCCCAACATAGGGCGCGGCCATTTTGAACCCTGTGACACAGTTTACAGTTAAAGAATCAGATCGCTCACTCTGCGTCGGCACTTTGGATCTCAATGTTTCTGTTTATACACTGTGCAACTCGGATAATACAATATATGACAACCGCCTATAATAAAACAGCAGTCTTCTGCGTATCCTGAATTTGTATCCCTGGAGTGGATGTTATTTTGGAACTTTCAACTGGTCTGAGTGAGCTAACTGATTCTTTAGCAATAAACTGTGACTTCAAAAATAATTTTCACTGACACTGACGGCAGCAAGCAAAATATCAGGTGCGTTTTAATCATCCGCTTCTGCTTCCGGAATTGTCGGTTTAGTCGTTTTAATCTGTCAGATTAAAACAAGAAAACTGACAATTCCGAAGCAGAAGTGGATGATTAAAACGCACCTATTAAAAATATTGCGCCAAGACGTAGGCAACACGTAATAAGGGTTCAAAATGGCGGAGTTTTCTATCTCCTTTTAAAAGGCACTCAGAAAGCTGCGCAGTGCGAACATTCTCCGTATAGTAAAAGAAAATCAAAGTATGTGGGCCGCACCCAATGTTGGACGTGTCGGACCTCTCTCTTGCACCATATAGTAATAAAAGTATGTGCTGTCAGCAGTCAGTTGTGACTACTTACCCGACATTCGTAAACACTACATTTATCCTTTACTTTAAAATTGATGTTGTACATTAATATATATCAACATTTAATGAGTAACTAACTAACTTAATATATAACGATTTTTAATTGACTTTAAAACAAATAACTAGGGGTCAAGTTCAAAATCTTGCTTTAAGTTCTTCATTATTTACTTTTTCATCTACGCTCAGTTTATCATTCACTATTTCATTTATTTCTTCCTCATCTACTTTCAATTCATCATCTTGTTCATTTGAAAAATCTTGGTCTCTTCTTTCAATAGTTATATCAATTTTTCCTGGATTTTCAACTTCATCTGTTGTTTCACATTTCAATTTAATTTTTGTAATTGGTCTATCTATACTTTTCTGAAATTTTCTTTGAATCTTTACAAAAAGTTTGAAAAATTAAAAATAACTTTTTATTATTTTACCTTCTCTTTCTGTTGTTTTTTTGTTCTATTAATTTTTGTTATTGTAAATGGGACATGATCATAAAATGGAGATAACGAATTTTGTTTCAATTGTTTACACAAAACAATGTCGTTACCATATTTGGCAGTGTTTGTTGGTACTGATGTTTGTATTTCTCTCTGAAATACAATTTCATAAGGATAGATACATACATAGATTTGTGATTCGAAATTCTTTGATTCAATCAATGCACATTTTAATGATTTCTTGCATGTTTTTACAAATCTTTAAATAATACCGTTAGCTTCTGGCTAGTGAAGAAATATTATGATGTATGATGCTAGAAAATCAATAAATTTCTTACTATTAAATGGTGGGCCATTATCAGATTTCAGTGATTTTGGAATTCCAAACGTGCTGAAAGTATTTTCTAGGATTGATTTGATACTGCTAAAACTGGTTGAATTTATTGCTTCTACAATTGGGAATCTAGAGTATTTATTCACTGTGATAAAAACATACTTTTTGTTGAAAAATAGACCTGGAAAATCTACATCTATGGCTTGGAAGTGGAAATCTGGTAATGTTATAAAATGAATTAAGTCTCTGTTATATATTGGAACTACCGCTTGACATGCGTTGTAGCCTTTTATGTAGTTTTCGACCATAATGTCAATGCAAGGAAACCATACTTTTGTTCTCAGAATTTGTTTAGTTTTTACTATTCCTAGATGACAACTACTTATTGCGTAAAATCTATCAAAACAGTATGTGGGAAATACCAAAGAAATCAAATTTTTAATTCAGTTGCTGTAATTTTTTTATTTTATAATATAGTTTTGCTATTAAAATATCTTAGAAACACTACATGATCCGATAAAAAAAAACTAATGAAACACGTAATTTTACAAAGTGTACATGCAAAAATGTGTGCATGCGTAAATTTTACGTGTCGATATCAACAAGCGGTAGACATTACCGTTCTAGGGTTAATAAATACCCTGTATAAAAAAGATTGTTCTGCTATTTAATTAAGTTTATAGATAGATATTGGTGTGTAAAATTGTCAATTGTCAATATAAATTAGTATACGAGTATTTGAGATATAAATAGTGTTTAGAAACGATTTTGTGGATGATGTTTTTACGCATTTGTAATGAATAATTTCAACTTTCAAATTTTTAACTATTTGGATCTGAAGATAAGCGATACGCCCTCTACTGTGAACTAAAAGTTATGCCATTTGATACTTGACCGTCTGTGTTCTGATAAGTTTTGTTTATTGTTTATCAGGTCATTTCAATATTTTAAAATTTAACAAGTATTTTGTTTGAAATATCTTATTTAATAATAAGCTAATGCTTTAAATTTATATCATATATATTAAAATATTATTTTGTTTGAACTATAAGTGGAATATCAGTGAAAAACACACTTGTTGGGTGCCTGGATGCAGCACTAAAAAAAATGGACCTTTTACATTTCATTTGCTTCCTAAAGTTGGTAAATGTAGGGTAATTTTTATAAATTGCAAGTGAAAATTCTGCAAGAAATGCATGGTTACAAAAATTAAAAATTGAGAAGCATTTTAAAGAAGATGATTTGCCTAGAGGTAATATAGATTTATTTTTCGATTGAATGTTTTTATTTTACCTTTTTTTGTGTTGTAGATGCCTCATCCAAAGTGAAAATAAATATAAAAAAAATCGCTGTGTCTTCCTGCCAGTTTTTAAGTAAATGTTTGACGATTCTGTTCAATAAACTTCAAAATCAAATATTGAGAGAACAAAAAGAAGATCCAAACCACAGAATAAAGATTTTGTGTCCAAACTAAAAAAAGTTCAATGAGTGTTAAATGTGATAGTGAGATTAAACAAAGTCATAGTTGAGAGTGATTTGTTTCAAGATAACCTAGCTACTCACGCCAAACAAGACAGAGGTTGCAAATACTCTTTTTCAAGTATATTGCCATTAGTGTACAAGTGCGCATACCCCAAAAATTAAAACAATTTCAGATCTTTTAAAATCTGACAAAGAGTTGTGTTCATTCACTGGTATTAACAACTTTAACATACTGTACTAGAAAATACAGTCAAATCAGCTGAAGTACTTCGGAAGATGGCCTATTGGGTATTGTAACTCAATAAAAAACGTTTATTATTATGTAAACATTGGCATATTTTGTTAACAGGAAAAATAAAAAAAAAATTGATTTTTATATTTATTGCTTATAATAATAGCCTTTTTACCAACAGAATCAACTCGACCCATGCAACAAAGACTCATTTTTGAGAGTTTTTAGTTACCTTTATCCAGCACATATATTTGCCAAAAGCTTTGATCTAAATAAGTATCGTATATCTAAACGAAGAGGTTAAGCAACCAGAAATACTACCATCAAATATAGTAAATCATTTTAGGCAATAAAATACTTTGAATACTATATTATCTTAGATTTTCTCAAAACTGGAAATAATGAGTTACTATAGTCTTCGTTGCATGTGTCGAACTATTCCATTACAGAATAATATAAAAAATGTACAAAAATACATTATCAATGTACAATCACTCATTAGAAAATGTAACTGTACACGATGACTAGTAAACTTGAGAATAAAAATAATTATTAAAAATAGTATTCTCTCAAGTACAAAATCAATCATAAATGTCAAGCTGTACATTTTCATTTATTGTATTAAAGAAGAGATCACATGAATTACTTATGTTATTAATATCATAATTATTCACACAATATCCAAACATTACAAACATCAGTGTGTTAAAAAGGTAAGAATAAGAACACTTGCGAAGTGTCATACAATTGTTTGTAAGATAATAAGTAAAAATAATATATTATAAAAGTATTAAGACTAAAAACTAATGCAAACTACAAATTATGACTAAGTAAATTTAACATCAAAACTAACAAACAAACAAAATAGTACCTACTTGTGTTAATAGATGATTTTAAAAGAATAATTATTCTATATGTTTTAAAACATCTTATTAAATAAAATTATGGAACATTGAAATAATAATTTGATTATCAAATAGTTTATGCAAACATAAAAGTGAAGCCATAAATATTCTGCTTCCGTACCAAGGACACATAGTTTTTGTAATAATCATAAACTGATTTTAGATTTATTTGAAAATATAAAAGAATATCTTGTGCAGTGCCATTTTTTATCGATTCTTCACAATAATGATTTGTAATTTATATTTAATCTCAATAACTAAAAACTATGCTGAAAATTAGTTTGACAGAATTGTTACTCATTTAAAATTTAAAAAAATAATGGTATCCTGGTGACCAAATATTGGTGGATTTCATATCTGTACAGTGTCCATAGAATGGATAAATATATTCGTTCAATGGCCTACTTTTTCGTTCTTTAATCAGTGCGTAAAATAAATAATATACATGTGGGTGTAGAACAAAATCAAAAGGTATTCGATCGAATTAGCTTGATAGTTCTTTTATTATTTGAAACAGTATACCCCTAGAACACTTTATTAAGACTCCTGAAATATGTTTGCACTGTCCACTGTTCCCAGCTTAAAACAAACACTGCCATTCACTAATTTTAAACATCTTACACTGGCCTACAACAATATGGGGACCTGAATTCAATGCACTAGTTTGGAGAACAACTGCAAAAACGTGTTTATCACTAAATTCACTCTTTCCACATAAAAACTATGTGGCCCGCATTTAAAATAGCATCTTCTTTAATAACAGTCCTGGAATTTTCACCTGCATCAATATACTTCATAAGTTCTATTAAACTTAGCCTTATTTCAGACATCTCACTAAAAATAAAATAAATATATTAATATTTTATTAAAAGATAACACAAATATATCTTAAATTAACATAATTGAATGAATGTAATTTAAAAACAAAATTAATAGGGGGTTACCTACCAAATAAAAATATGTATTCTACTTTAACCTAAAAACTATTGAAATAAAAGTACCTAATCACTAAAAATTAACAACAACAATATGTTTTCCCTCGTGTTTTCCTTAAAATAGCACAATATAAACTAAATACTTTTTATGGGTTGTTTGTTTACAAACTCAAAAATGTAAACAATAACAAGCCATAACAATTAGTTTAAATGTTAAGTACAGACGGCGCTGCGATCTTAATTTTAGATCCCAATACCAGTTAAAAGGTTTAAGTCGTCCATAAAATTACCTTTTCAATTACGTATAATATTTGATACTTTGCCTATTTAAATTGTATTAGCGTGAGTGATAGAGGTGAATGGAGTGTAACAGTTTAGGAAGATATCTCTAATAAAAAAAATGACGGATCCGAGCGTTTGTCTAAAATATTGACGCGACTCTTGATAAAGCCACTGGTACTACGTTTTAGTCGAGCCACCGTATATATATATATATATTTCAAATGCTGATTCCAACAGGGCTCATATATTTTCTCATTATGTCCCTATTCCAAGCATTACTTTAAACTTCTATTGAAGTTTTCGTGATAACAAAAAGTAGTTTTGCATCAAACTTTATTCATTTCCTAGCCTCGAGATTTTAATTTATAAATTTGTTCATAAATCGGGAACTTTCTATTATCCAGAGCAGCTATGCGCAAATTTTAATAAGTTGTACAACGAAATCCCTTACCCATTATCTTCAAAATTGCATAATGGACTGCGCGTTTGTGAAATATTTTAAAATATCAAAAATTATGTCTACGTATACACGAGTAGAATAAAAAACATGGCAAAATTATATTATGCTCTCAAAAAGTTTATAGTAAACGAGCAAATATATAGTAATAAAAATTATTTATAATATTAAGAATAGAACCACTGAGTATGGGTCTATTTATACTCCCTTAGTATTAGTATTTGTATTAGTATTATGATTAAGCATTAAATTTGTTAAATCATTCAAAAAAGGTATTTATACTCGTTTTATAATTAGTATTAGTAATTCTTTTTTAAACCTAATACCTAATAAGATATAATTCTGCAGTCAACAAAATATATGGTTACTGAAGAAATATGTAAGAGGCCAATTGTGTTCTTTTAAGATATTTGAGTTTTAAATGTGTTTTTATTAATATTTTTACTAGTTAATTTTATTTAAAAATATTATTATTCAAAAATAGGTTTAATTAAGGACATTTTAACGGATTTAAGTCTCAATTTATAACAGATAAAAAGAAGCAGAAATTTGATAAAAATCAGACAGAAAAGAGGCCTTTGCTTCCTCGTGGTAACATGTCATTTGTCAACTTTATAATCGTAAACACTGCTGATACACAAAAATTGTATACAGCGCATGATTTGTACCGAAATATTATCGTTTTCGAGCTTGTTGGAACAAACATATAAACAACAATCATATGTGTATTGTCAATTATCCCTATCCTTTTCTATTAAAAAAAAGGCCAAATACGTTATTGATTCATTTTATAGAAAAGAAGAAATTTAATATTTAATTTAAAAGTTGAACCTGTCAATTATTAAGCATAATTATTAATGCTAATACTAATCATAAATCGAGTATAAATGTCCCCATTACATTGTGAAGGTTCAACTTAATGCTTAATCATAATACTAATGCAAATACTAATAATAAGGGAGTATAAATAGACCCTAAGATAAAAGTGGTTTGGGAATTTGGATAGAGTGGGCAAAGAAATGCATGGGAAAAAAATAAATACTGCGGTTGAGGTGTAAAATAATTTGAAAAATTATCACGCGGTGACAAAGAAAAACTAGGGATATCTCAATAGCAGATATATTGAAAGATGAAAATCTAACCTGGAATCAGGCAATCGAAAAAGCATAACGTATGATCCAATATTTTTAAAGTAAAATATTTTATTCAAAAATTAGTTTTTTTTTAAACTACTAGACTATCAATGAATATAATTTAATTATTTAATAATACTTAGTGACCCATGCTGCTCTACAAGCCGCAAGTTTCTTCAGATGTTCCTCATATAAGTGTTTGAGTGTCTTCATCGTCAAATTATCGAATCTTATAGTACAGGATTCGTAAGTAAAAAACTATTGCGCTAATTTGAAATATAAAATAAAAAAGTGTGAAGGGGTGTAGGAATAAGGTAAAAATTTCATGAAACACAAAATATAAATAAATAAACTTTTAATAACTCCCGCACGGTAGTGTAGGTTTCATCAGGTTTCATCTCGAAAACTATTACCGTTTCTGAGATGGATAAAACTGCTTAAAAGTGGACTGTTCTTAACTGGTTCAAACTCATATATTATAGAATAGTTCTATTCTTTTTGAACATGGTCTTTCTATGAAGAGTTTCTCGCGTGTTTATTTCTGGATATTTTCCTAATAATTGTTATGTGAGCCATTTCATTATTCAGTCATTCTCTAACCCTACAAGTTCCTCTCTGTCTTATTTAGCCTTTGAGGCTCAACTTGTCCGATTAATATACATAATTAAACCCCTTAAGACCAAACCTATGGGACGACTATGGTGGAGACACTTTCGCGAACATTCCAGGGTCAACGAGATACTATTTCTAGAACGTGATAACGTTTCTGGTACATACTGGCAATTTTGGTGGGGGAGCATTCTCGACCACCAATTTGTATATAAATTGGTGGAGGAGAGCCATCAGGATCAGTTGATATATGGACAGTGAAGATAAATAGTAATTAGTAGATAGACAGTGGTGACTATAAATAGTGATCAGTTTAAAGACATTCGAAGTATATATAAATTAAAATAGTATTGTTTAAAATAAATAAGTGTTTAAATAAATTATTAATAAATAAACTGTTGTTTGAAAATAAACAAAAATCACATAATTCTACGAACCTAGTTTTTGATGAAACCTCGTACTGTACTTTTTGGTCCTTCTAGTTTATTTCTAGTTCCACTGGTTCTTCGATGCAGTCCGATATGGCCCTAAGGGCTCACATCAGTACCTTTCCGTCTATATACCAGGTTTGTTATTGTCTTATGGTGATCTCCTTTATATTCGTTTTATAATTTTGAATGGAGTGTTCAAGGAGTATCGCTTGTTTAGAATAAAATCAAAACGTTCGACCGAGCTGACCGACTAACTTGACATATTTTATTTCATTGGCCAAAAAATACAATGTCATGACAATCTGCTAACCCTTGTCTACAGTTTTAAGAAAAAAATAACCTTTTTATCATACGTGGACGTCACTGGTGGAAGTAGAATATTAATTTTTATCAAAAAAAAGTGTTTGGAAAAAAAATATATTACGCGAAAACGGTGCGTCGTACGAAATTTGATGAATAAAATTTGCTCCAAAATAAATGAGTATTTCAAAAATAATTTTGGATTTTAGAAACCATTTTTTTTTTCTTCATAATTATTGAGTTAAAATCCCGTTCGCACATCACTGGTAAAAATTTTAAAAAATCTTTTACATCAAAAAATGCTCCTTAATAATTAAAAGGTGTGTACAAAATTTTATAAAAATATCTGGGTATATTTTTAATTGTATTATTTTTGAAAAACACGTTTTCAAATTCAGTTAGCAAATATATCTCACAAGGTTCATAAAATATGAAAATCACAGTAAAACCGTCACTCGCTTAACCTTGAAACAACCAAATGCGTACCATTTCTATTAACCAGAAAAAAAATATATTATTGACTTGTGTAATTATTTTTAAATTGCAAATGTTAAAAATTATTAAAAATAAATATCAAAAGAAGCTTACAAACATTTTTAAATAATTTGACATTTAAGAGCAATTCATACATCACAACTAGATACTTGACTAGCTAAGCATTATTCTGATTTTTGCCAAATGGTCGGTTAATTACTCTATGGGGTTGCGACAGAGAGCCAGTAAATTATTGAAGGAGTCACTGTGGCTAGGGGTAGTAAGCTTAAGTTAGCAACACCATAAAAAAGTAATTTTCAAGAAACTTACATATTTTTCAAAAATTGGCTGGCTTGTTTCGAATAAAAATAGCCTCCAAAATGGCTATGGTTGCAACTCAAATGTGAAATGGATTTTTGGATTTTTGAATTTTTAGATATTTCAATTCTTCGATTTTTTGAATTTTTGAATTTTTGAGTTTTTGAATTTTTGAATTTTTGAATTTTTGAATTTTTGAATTTTTGAATTTTTGAATTTTTGAATTTTTGAATTTTTGAATTTTTGAATTTTTGAATTTTTGAATTTTTGAATTTTTGAATTTTTGAATTTTTGAATTTTTGAATTTTTGAATTTTTGAATTTTTGAATTTTTGAATTTTTGAATTTTTGAATTTTTGAATTTTTGATTTTTTGAATTTTTGAATTTTTGAATTTTTGAATTTTTGAATTTTTGAATTTTTGAATTTTTGAATTTTTGAATTTTTGAATTTTTGAATTTTTGAATTTTTGAATTTTTGAATTTTTGAATTTTTGAATTTTTGAATTTTTGAATTTTTGAATTTTTGAATTTTTGAATTTTTGAATTTTTGAATTTTTGAATTTTTGAATTTTTGAATTTTTGAATTTTTGAATTTTTGAATTTTTGAATTTTTGAATTTTTGAATTTTTCGATTTTTCGATTTTTCGATTTTTCGATTTTTCGATTTTTCGATTTTTCGATTTTTCGATTTTTCGATTTTTCGATTTTTCGATTTTTCGATTTTTCGATTTTTCGATTTTTCGATTTTTCGATTTTTCGATTTTTCGATTTTTCGATTTTTCGATTTTTCGATTTTTCGATTTTTCGATTTTTCGATTTTTCGATTTTTCGATTTTTCGATTTTTCGATTTTTCGATTTTTCGATTTTTCGATTTTTCGATTTTTCGATTTTTCGATTTTTCGATTTTTCGATTTTTCGATTTTTCGATTTTTCGATTTTTCGATTTTTCGATTTTTCGATTTTTCGATTTTTCGATTTTTCGATTTTTCGATTTTTCGATTTTTCGATTTTTCGATTTTTCGATTTTTCGATTTTTCGATTTTTCGATTTTTCGATTTTTCGATTTTTCGATTTTTCGATTTTTCGATTTTTCGATTTTTCGATTTTTCGATTTTTCGATTTTTCGATTTTTCGATTTTTCGATTTTTCGATTTTTCGATTTTTCGATTTTTCGATTTTTCGATTTTTCGATTTTTCGATTTTTCGATTTTTCGATTTTTCGATTTTTCGATTTTTCGATTTTTCGATTTTTCGATTTTTCGATTTTTCGATTTTTCGATTTTTCGATTTTTCGATTTTTCGATTTTTCGATTTTTCGATTTTTCGATTTTTCGATTTTTCGATTTTTCGATTTTTCGATTTTTCGATTTTTCGATTTTTCGATTTTTCGATTTTTCGATTTTTCGATTTTTCGATTTTTCGATTTTTCGATTTTTCGATTTTTCGATTTTTCGATTTTTCGATTTTTCGATTTTTCGATTTTTCGATTTTTCGATTTTTTGATCTTGACAGGTCGTTGGAGTGCATAATATTAGAATGTTTGTAATGTATGGAATGTTAGAATGTTAGACATTAGGAATGATTGGATTGCGTAAAATAAGTCTGTAATGTGATGTCTAGTTACAGTTAGTTATTCTATCTACTTGTATAACGTGTTTGAGCTCAATTGATTGGGCGTGAGTTAGGTTATTAAATAACTCGAATAACTTTGAAAAAGAAGTTGGGCACCACTATATTTAAAGCTTACTATACTTGACTTTATATTAGTGATAAAAATATAGAAAATCGCTAACCACTAACAAATTATATTTAAACCATGCTTTAGATAAGGTAGTAGCAAATTCAAATTCACATGGTTTTACTAAATTCAAATTTGCAACTTTTTTGAAGGGATTTGGGATCCTTATTCGTAATTCTGCAACTTGAATGATCTCGTGATATTTGGTATTCTAACTTAAACTCGAAATTGTCTAGATCTTCTAGAGATGAATCAAACCACGGTTTTCAGATTGTACCAAAACAAACTTCTAGGTATAAAAAAAAACTTCTTGATGGGAATTCAAAATTGCCGTAAGAGTCATTCCATGTGCCTGCACTGATTTTTCGATGTAATGTTTGTTCAAGGATACAAAATCACCATCTTCACTAAACATTTTATTCTTCAATCACACAAAGGGATAAATGATTTTACATCACTGGCTTTGTAATACAGTTGCATTAGTACTTTTAAAAACTTAACTTTAAAAACGTAGAAAGATGACGAAATCGCGTTGGATTGTTCTAGATATGCCAGGGCTGGTTTAAAGTAGACTGTGTTGACGTTTTAGTTTTTCTATGGTGTTGACTAACGAAAACATGTTCAAGTTTTTTCAACAGCCTCCACGTTCTGCCTTCCTGTATTTACTTTTCTTTACCTTAAATATTATATAGGCAAGAACCTACTACTTTCTTCTTACTCTGTTGAAGATTTTAAAGTAGAAAATCATATTATGCTTTTTTAATAATATTCGGCTTTCTTTTGTACATACTTGATCTCTTGTCGATTGTGTTAAATGATATTTTTTATTCCAGGCAATAAAATTTCGAGGATTAAACACAATTTCACCGAGCAGCTCGGTTAAGCAACGCCAGAAAGCGATAGCCTGCTCAGTAAGTTCCAGTGCAACATCGGGAATTAGCTCAGCGTCTAACATTAGCTCAGGAACGACTAGCGAATCCGACAACACCATATTTGAGAGTGAAGGGCAGAAACGTCCGAATGTTCATTTGCCCTGCTACCAATGTTCATCTATTAACGAAAACACTGCTAAAAAATTGTGCAGGTAATAATTTTGCTTTAAAATTTTTTTTAATTAACTATTCCTTGATCCAATCTGGGTTATTATCAAACACGAAGTAGAAAATATATCTAAACAAATATAAGATTTTGTATGATAGTTATTGAAATAGAGTAAGGGAGACCAGGGTTTGTTGTTATAAGGGGTAGATTGGCAATGTACTTGTAAATCACGGGTCATTTCAGCTAGAATGCTGCTTCTCACACCATGGATACCAATATTACTTTCGCTAAAGTTTCTATAAATTTAGTTGCTATTATGACGTTTAACAAAGAGTAGTCTACAAATGAGTATTTCTTTTAATAACTTGTTCAGCATAATAAATACAAAATTTCCGTTTTATAATCTTAGGTATCAATCATTTCTAATTTCCTAGTAATTATGCAAACAAAGAAACTGTGAAGCAACAATATAGTAATTATCTAACAAAAACCGTTTTGTAAGTGATGAAGTGATGTTTCAATTATCAAAGGATCCAGATAAAATCCCTATGTCCAAAGTTATCAGTTAAAAAATTTGTAATCATTTTAGGAAACAACCTTTAGCCCTGGTAGCGCACACCCAAACTCAGCTGATGAGAACTTATCCTGCAGGAATGAGAATAGACTCGTCAAACTTCAACCCGGTAATATTTTGGTCATTCGGCATACAGATGGCGGCACTAAATTATCAAACTGAAGACACGGCAATGCAGTTGAATACCGCACTTTTCGAGAATAACGGAAAATGTGGATATGTTAGTAAACCCAATATTATGTGGGACAGACAGCACGTCATGTATAGGAGGTTCAACCCCTGGGATAAGGTAAGTTGTTTGAATTCGTAAAATGACACCGAAATGGCATGTGTTGCAAATATGTCGTGTTTCTTTGCTTGATATTTGTAGGCCGAAATCCATACATCGGAAATAGCAAAACTGGACGACAGAGTTTTTTTATTGTTATAGACTTTTAGAATCATATATTTTATCGCCAGCGATAAACAACTTTACTCTGAATTTGACAAGTTACACGACAGCTCCCACCACCGGGACATAGTACATATTATTCGTCTCCTTCTCCTGTACCCAACTACAAATAGCAAGCGAAAAACATAACGTGTCACTTTTTTACAGTCAGATGAGTGACTAAAAATAAAAGTTAACACGGGGATTTTTAGGATTTATTTGGGAATAATTATTAACATTTACCGTATACTTAAGACCTAAAAAAGACCAAAAAAATATGTTATTGAACCAATTTAGTAGTTTTGATATGTAGCATAAGCATAAGTCTAACCTAACATGTTAAGAGCTTATAGACTATATAACACATTGGGAGAAGTTAACATTAGACCAAATTGCATTAGTACTACTAGGTCAGTAACAGGGAATGTATTAATAAAATAGTATATTGTTTAACGAGTGACGAAAGTAGCATTTTCTGCAAACGAGAGAACAGTTTATCAAACGAGGCGCAGCCGAGTTTGATAATGTCCTCATGTTGCAGAAAATGCTTTTCGACGAGTAAAACACTATACTTTTTCTATAACCACTATATAGGATGTACAAGAAGTTTGAATGAGTTGAATTATCTTTAAAGTGATCTCGACGAAATCTGCGATTTAGGGGTAAACCCCGTTTTACCATGTTTGTTTTGGCATTTACCTTTATATTATAATTGAACTTTTCCTTTATAAAATCCTAAAAATGAATTCTAAGACTGCAACAATAATTTTATAATATCTGAAATTGCAACCACTTACTTTCGTCACTAGAGACGAAAATTAACGTTATGGGATATTCTATCACTTGTGTCGGAACTGGCGTTTTCGGTTGGAGTAAACCGTGACGAAAGTTGTTGATTTTTAAATGGCTATAGCAAAAATATGTTTTACTATATCTTTCAATCTAATGTCACCAAATTTCACTTATCAATCACCTTGTTTCTCCTGCTACTGAGTGAATTTAAGATGATCTATATAGTTAGCTATAGCAGCTATGTGAGAACAGATTACATGACCGAGCAATACTTCTTGACGCTCCATTGGAAGTTCTAATACCGAACAGAATGGATAATCACAACGAATTTCAAGACTTACTGGACAAGAACAAATCTAGTCTACATATGAGCTTCAGGCTGCATAAAACTCAAATATTCCTCAATATTCTAGGTAGAGGCTTACATAATTTCGTAATGTGCAAGAACAAAAAAATGAGAGGGCAACGGAAAGGTGGACGAACTTCTAATAAAGAGGTTCAAAAGAAGCACCGGCACCCGATACAAAACTAGAAGTACCAAAAAGTATTTTACGAAGTTTTATAAAATACTGGGTTCAGAGAAAACAGAATAATTACTAGGCTAATGTCCCAAAACGCAAGTTGAGCCAAGAACTTATATTTAGTGAAAAACCTGTTTTATAATATGAATGAACGAATAGGGTAAAAAACAATAAGCCAAGGGTCTGCAGTGTTATAGGAGTCTAAGACACCAAACCTCTTGGTTACTGGTAGGGGTAAAGCAAATCGGGAATATATTGTTACACTTTTTTTTTGTTTCTTTTAGCAAAAGACAGTAGAATTCTCCATTTGGACAATTATGTAGAACAACAAACTAAATTTATGTTATCCAATAAACCAACGAAATTGTATCAACATAATGTTTTATGGTTATTAATTTCAAAATAATCTTCGTAATTAATTCCAAAACATCAAAGAATTCTACTTAAATAATGTTTTTCTAATTTCAGGAATTCGATGGTATACATTCATCCCAAATGGTTATCAACATAGTGTCTGGTCAGTACGTAGGCCAAAATAACGTTAACCTCAGTACCTACGTAGAGGTAGAAATTATCGGTATTCAAGTCGACTGCAATAAGCAAAAAACCAAAATTGTTCACAAAAATTCACTCAATCCTATTTGGAACGACACGTTCCATTTTAGAATAATGTTCCATGATTTAGCGTTCCTAAGGTTCACGGTTATAGATGCTGCATGTAATCATCTTTTGGCTCAAAGAATAATGCCGCTGAAGAGTTTAAGGCCGGGTTATAGACATGTGAGGCTACGGTCATCATCGAATAAGAACTACAACATGTCGACGTTATTTATTTACTCTAGATTGGAGGAGGAAAGTTTGGAGAACACCGATTCTGGAGAGGGAATTGCCGAAAGGCCGAAAAAAACAGAAACCGATGCGGCAGAAACAAGCGGGCCTGATGGAACTTTCTTAGGTAATTTTGCATCTGTTTTAAGTTAGTTTCTCATGTTTATTTTGGACTACAAAAAGGTATGGTATGTTTTAGACCACCTTGTGTGTGAGTGTGAGAGTTGGTTTGGGCCTTGGATAAATTTCAACACATACTTACATAGTTTAAGCTTTATAATAAACACAATTTATATAAATATAAAGAAAAACACACCTGTGGTCGACAGACTTGGTGTTTTATCGTTCTATTTAATCTACTTCGAACCACTTTGAGATATGGATAATATTTGGAATTTACAATTTATATATATATATATATAATAGATATTTGTAAAAGAGAGATTTGGGCATACCGTAATCACTTGCCCCAAAACTTCTTGAAAGGCAGATAACTTGTTTTATTTATTTAAACACCTTCTGATATCTAGCTATTAAAACTATTTAAAAAGACTATTAACTATTAATTTGCTTTAAAAAAGGCTTAATACTAGATAATTCTTGATAAGTCTTGTTACTTGTTACATTATAACTTATATACCATACACCAAAATAGGAAAGTCATATGCGGACTTACTAAAAGAAGTCAAAGATGGAGGATGGACAAAATGCAACAATCAAGCTGCAAGTTCGTACCGCCGAAAACTTACTAAGAACTGAGATCTTAAAGGTGGGCTAGATGAGCCTCTCCATCAGGGAAAGAATAAATCTGCAGCGATGTTTTAGATGCCAACAAATAGGCCACGTAAGGGAGAACTGTCGAGGCGAAGACAGAACAAATGACTGTCTGAGGTGCGGCAGAAACGGCCACACAATTAGAGAATGCCCCAAAAAAAACGAGGAATATCGCCACAACTGCAAATAATCTGGCCAAAGAAATAGCAATATGAGGTGCCCAATATAGAAAAAACTCATAGAGGAGGCCAGAGGCCAAGCGAGACAGAGATTACCCAGCATTTTCTAACCAAGAAACAACAGCAGCGAACAACAACTACACAAGCAAAACAACAACAAAAACACACAAGCACCAAAAAAATGGGGGAAATGCGAAGGATACGTATTCTACAAACAAATCTTGGAAGACCCAGGGAGGCACACGATGCAGCCTACTCTACAGCATCAGAAATTGACGCTGATCTAATAATCGTTAGTGAACCCAACAAAAAAATTGCGCAAAAAGGGGCTGGTTTGTCGATAATCTAAAAAACGTCGCTGTTTACATAAAAAATGAACCGCATTTGCATCAAAAAAATAAACTCCTACGACCACTACCTGACAGTAACATTTCCAGGCTTCACATTGTACGCAGTCTACCTGTCACCAAATATATCCTACCAGGACTACACAACTAGCATCGACAACATCATGGAAAACGCCAGATACTGCCAGACAGAGCTAATTATCGCAGGTGACTTCAACGTTAAATCGGCCGAATGGGGATCGCCTGTAACTGATAGAAGAGGAACACTATTTATGGACTGGATCACAACACTAAACCTCAATGTGCTTAACAGAGGCGACAAACCCACTTTTGTGAGAGGAGCTTCAAAATCCTTCATCGATGTCACATGTGCCAGTCAGGAAATATGAAAATCAATAGGCAGCTGGCAAGTGCTAGAAGACGAGACACTAATACAACACAAATTCATAGAATACACTATTGATGGAAAATCAACAAAAAATTGTAGAAACACCGCCACTCTAGACTGGAAAGCGTGCAGGGCCCTTATTGACTAGCACATAAAAGAATGAACATAGACGAATACAGTGACATTATTAACAAAATATGGAAAGGGAGCACCGTAAGGAACAAAGCAGGTAGAGGGACACCCTACTGGTGAACAACTGACATTGCAAATAAAAGGCGTGAGTGCATAAGAAACAGAAGAACTGCTAGCAGAATTCGCACAAATAGAAGTCACAGCACAAGAGAGATCGAAACTGCAGAAAACGCCTACAAAGCATCGAAGACAGAGCTGAAAAAAATAATATCCACTTCAAAAAAGAAACTCTGGCAAGAATGATTGCAGCAACTTGAAAACGACATATGGGGGGATGGCTATGGAATAGTAATGAAGCAGCTTAGAGCTTACATCCCTTATGCACTACCCAGGGAGGAGAAGCTCAAAATTGTTCACGAACTATTTCCTAAAGGCACAAACAGAAATATCAGAAGGGAAACCAGTGCAGAAGTCAAGATATTTATTGCAGAAGAGCTATCGAAATGCTTAGACGCTCTCAAAAATAAAAAGTCCCCGGGTATACTCCCAGAACTTGTCAAACTAATAAGCGAGAAACAACCGAACTGGCTCTTAGGATTTCTCAACGAACTCCTGACCCTTCAAATCTTCCCCAGCGCATGGAAAATAGCGAAGCTGGTCTTGATACCAAAGAGCAACGTACAAACTGATCCAAATAGCACGAAATACAGACCAATCTGCCTACTTAACACTATGTACGAAGCGCTAATCAAGGGTAGACTAGAAGCATATCTGGACGAAGAAGGGGGGGATATACGAGAACAGTGCGGATTCCGCAGGAAAAAATCAACCATTCAAGCCACAGAGGTCATATCTCTGACACGGGTAGAAAATGAAAAAAAAAAATGGGGACTGCCAAAATTACTTTAGACGTAATAAATGCCTTCAACAGTGCTTCATGGGACAAAATCAAACAATATCTGGCGAGACTAAACATCACACAATACCTGCAAAACATAATTGATGACTATCTACACTACAGGGGCATAACTATCGGCAATAAAGAGGTCATAAATATCACAGCGGGCGTCCCTCAGGGATCGGTACTTGGACCAACCATGTGGAACATAGTATATGACGGGGTACTAAGTTGCAGATTCCCGGAAGGAGTTAATGCAGTAGCTTTTGCTGATGATTTAGCTCTCACGGTATGTGCAAACACAAAATACAACCTCATCCAAAAAGCAGAAGTAGCCCTTGATATGATAGAGGTCTGGATGGAAAAACATAAGCTAACCCTAGCAAAACACAAGACCGAGATGATAGTTCTAAAAGGCACCAAGAAAAGAGCAAACAGTACACATGGCAGATCCAGAAATAAGACCTTCAAAACACGTTAAATACCTGGGAATAACTTTAAGCGAGAAAGGAAAGTATGGAGAACACCTGAAAAAATCACCAGGAAAACAGAACAGAGAATTTCCAGCCTGTCTCGCATTATGCCAAATCTAGGAGGTCCCAGCAGCATGAGAAGAAAGATTCTTCACGGTGTGGTCCAATCCACCATACTGTATGGTGCACAAATATGGCATCAGATGCTGCATATAAAATACTACAAGACCTTGCTATCTAGAGTAGAGAGAAAATGCCTATCGCGAACCTGCAGCTCCTACAGAACTGCATCAACAGTCGCCTTAAATGTCGTGGCCGGGGTTATTGCTATACACCTGATGGTAAGGGAAAGATTCCGTTTACACCTTAAGAGACAAACTAACAACAGCCAAAAAAGGAAGAAAGGCAACGCACCATCGAGATGTGGCAGAACGAATGGTCGCTACAAAGACAACGGACACACATCCAGCTAGGGGTAATACTAGGCGCAGACAATTCCCTGGAAGAAATATTGCAAACGAGAGGTATGTTGCAGATAGTACACCAGTACATAAAAACGATACTGAAGACAAAAGCAGAGGAAGGTAAGCAGTAATAAATTACAAAGACCAGAGCTGCCCAGAAGATATGCCACTATGGCGGTACCTGTTCAGCTCTTTCGGAGGAAGTGAAAAAAAAAACTCATACACTGTCCTCTATTTTTACATGACATACTATATACAATATCAAATTTGATTTTCTTGAATGGTGTTAGTTGTCCAGTTGTTGACGATCTTCCATGTTGGCATGAATAAGGTGTATGTTTCATGTTTGTCAGCATACCACCTAATCTCTTCTTTGGGGATTTCTAAGACTCGATGTATTTACATCCACATCATGCACAAGAGGCCTTCACATCGTTGCTTAATACTTTGTTATGGAATGACTGAATTATTTTGGTATAACCCCACAACTGAATGCCGCAAAGTACACTGGTTTAAATATATAAATATTTTAATTTTTTATAATTTTATAACACTTTTTTGAAGTACCCCAGTTCTTGTTTCTCTTAGGTTCCTTAAAGTGTCCTAGGTATTGTTTCTTTTAGGTCGCAATATGCATTCTCCTGCTATACCTACTCTAATGAGCCTATCTGAAATATATGTCAGTATTTCTGAATTTTGCTTTAGGAACATTTTGTTCCATTTATACAATAAACCTTCGTGTCATATCTTATCAAAGGAGTGGGCAACAACCAGCAACACTGCAGGGCGATTTTACTTTTTTCAATGCTCAATGGCATCTACTATTTTATTTATTTGATTCTTTTATATATGGTTAAGAACAAACTATTAATATTTTGAAAAATAAAATTAAAAGATTTACATGAGAAATCAATAAAGACATTTTTTCTTCAATGAGTATCTTCAGCTGCACAATAAAAAATATTTTATATCTTAGTTTGTCTTTCTGATAACGTTTACGAGCCCAAAAATATATCACTTATTTTAGGAATTTCCGGTACTCCTTTATGCGTCAAACGAAGGATGTTCTTCTTGATGGTCTACGGAGTTGTTTCGGAAGAGCCTTATACGATTTTAAAAATCACGCAAGAAAGTACTACTCAAGATGTGTTACTACTTTGCACGCAAAAAGCTGGCGTAAGCCCGACCAAAGTGAACGACTACATTCTGGTAGAAGAGGTTGCTCGTGGTTGGGAGAAAAAGGATCATAATTTGCCAGCCACCCAACGAATTTTGGATCTACATGAAAGACCATTGCAGGTAAAAAAATATTTATATAATATCAATCTCTTTTATGAATTTATTTGCAGTTCTTCTTTCATCTTCTTATAGTATTACAGTCCATGGAGGAGGACCATTGTCTCCCTAAACGGTTACTGTTGTGTATTCAATAAAAGACACCTTTTATTTGATGATAAACTATCTTTATTGGAACACTGAACAAAACAGTTTTAAATAAGCGAGCCAGGACAGACGCTCCTGTGCCGCCAAAACTACATGACATGACTGTTGACTTATGTCAAATATGTCATCAGTCATTGCATGTTTACAACTTAGACTTCGACTACTAACTAGACTTACAATCATAACCTTTGAATATAAATAGTCAGGAAGGAGGGATCCTAAACGACCTTGGAATCGCGATGGTATCTAATTTTGACAGTGAACTAGTCGAATATGGCGACAAGTGTTTCCGGTCTACCAGTGACGTACTGTCATAAGGGTGCGTAGAAAAGAGAATAATAAATTCTTATTTGAATATTATCTAAATTTACGGATTTCTTTAATTTTAACGAATAGCTATTTTCTTGCGAGAAGTTAGCATTTTTTTTTAAATTAATCATCATTATGTGAATTAATTTTACTTTAAAATTGCATGTTGGGTGGGATAAATATAGGAAAATATTTTCGGTATAAATTATAAAGATTTAATTTTTGAAAAATCAAAGCAATAATGTATTAAAGAAATTTTGACTTTTTTACGTCTTTATTATGACAATATTTTTATTAATTTAAATTTTACAAATGGTATAAATTTTACAAAAACAGTATGTCGTGTTTAAGGTTTGAAAATTAAATATGTTTTGTAGATGCGTTAAAAAATAGTACATTTGTTCAACAAAAGTGGATATGATGGCCATATCGCACGAAGACGAAATTTGAACACAACGCCGTAGGCATGTATTTGCGTTTGTAATTATATTTTGCAAGCCTGAGTACATAAAAAACTTCCTAATATCGAAGAGAAGATTTGATAATTTTATTAACAAGCATAAAAACTAATACTTCCTTTGCTAAATCTATACTATGACCACAAAGCCCATTACCACAATCTACATAACCATAATATTTATCACCTACAAATTCTGAATGCTGTCTAATCGACATTTCATCAAATACTAGAGAACAAACCAAGTTTTTGTTTGAATTGACAACTTTTAATTTTAAAAAATCCAATGTTTCAGATGTAAAACCTGGCTTGGCATCTACTGAACAGTACCACTTTGACAAAGTTTTTGGATGTAGTAAACTATTGTAAAAACTTTGTCTCACATAATTATAAGCTTTTGGAGATAAAAAGTGTAATGTAACTGCAAAAGTTTTAACTGAATGTTCATATATTTTTTTAACACTCTTTTTTTGACTTTTTTTAAATAGGCGTTCAACTATTTCCTTATTTTTTCCAAAATGTTCTATCATGACATTTTCATGTTGTTCTAATAATATTTTTTTTTTGTTTTAACTCACAAACCATAAATTGCAAAGACATAAGTTGTTTTTTTTGCTGCCATGTTACCTTTAGTAGTTTCCTTATTTTATTACTTTTCAAAACATTTTCTTCCTGCAGTTCAGTAATTTTTCTCTTTAGAATTTTTTTTCGAGGAGTACCCTCATCTGAACTCTTTAGAGTTGAGGAAATACCTGGAACAGGAGAAGAACACTGAAGTGGCCTAGAAGGTCCTGGAACGGCCAATAAATCTATTTCCTGAAGATCCTTTCTTTGTTTTACAGCCTCAAAATTTGGCACATCTACAGGAATTCTTACTTCAGGATCAGAAGTTCGCACCTGTAAATAAATAAAAAAAAACACAAAATAGACCATATTTATATATTTTAGGACTATTTAGTTCAGGGTTTGAAAAAACTAAGAATTAAAAAATATACAAGTAGGTTTTTAGGTTTTTAGTTCATATACTATATATCAAAAGTTATTATAAATAAAATTAAACAAAAATACAAGCAAATAATTTTATTATATTAAAAAAAATCACATTCTGCAAAAAAGTGAAAAATAAATAAATGTTTGATTAGTAAAATTGTGAATTCATAATATTTATTTTATAAAACTTAAAATTGCAGAATTTTCACTTTTAGGTATTTTAAAAAACCTAAAAACCTAGGTTCAAAAAAACCGATATAATATGATGATATAGTTAGTAAAGGATTTATTTACTTACATACTTCAACCGGACCACTTTTATTGTTGGAACGGCTGTTGGCAGAAGTCTTATTCTCAGTTTTAAAGTTCGGTCGAAACAATCCTCTTTAAAATGGCGTGAACACAAAACATTAAGAGATTTTGGCTCACAATTTGTATCTTGCATGAACTCAAGCCATAAATTTCTTTTATGAGAATCTTTAGGAAATCTGAAAATTGTTTACCTGGGATTAATTTATATAATTTGTAAATCTAGAATTCTTAAGAAATCTGAAAATTGTTTACTTGCAATCAATTTACAAATCAACATTGAGCAATAATTTATTGATTTGTTTAAACAGAATATGTATATATACCCTATAAACCATGAGACTACGCCTATGAGCACAGTTGATCACATACATACTTACCATGTTTGTTTACAAATTTAAAACATTAAAAATTTAACAAATCTTTGATATGGTTGATAATTGAGAGAACAAAATACTTGCTTATGAAATGTAGTCCCTTCCTTTCTACTTTTAGCTGTGCTGCTGTATCCACAAGAGCAACAACTGACCATATTGTAATGTGTCTTTTAACGCGGAAAACTTAAAATTAACACTAATACTGACTAAATACTAAAACACTAAACACTTTTTAAAAAGGTCTACAAAACACACGTTTGATAAATTTTAAATTAACACATAAAATATCCAAATTATTAACAAATTTTAATCACTAAAATTAGGAACCAATTTTAGACACCATTTGTCATATGATGATGAGTCATCCATAGTCCAACATGGCTACCACTTCCGTCAGATTGATTAGATTAACGCAGACATAGCATGCTCCTTCCTGACTATTTATATTCAAAGATCATAACAGTTACCAGGCAGTATTTTATGGACAGCCTGTTTGACTCACTCTTATTTAATTTAACTTAAATAGAAGCTTCACGGAGAGTGAGGAAAAAAGAGGTCGCCTCTTACTCGAAACTCACTTTCCTGTGAGCACACCTTTTCTAACAAGGGACACAAGTAATGTATAAACACATTCCAGCATTAATCGGTTAAATTAAGTCGAGAACATGTTTGGTGGATGGAATATTTCCTGCTCTGTTTCAACGGACACAGAAGGTATTATGATCTGAAAATCTCAAAAAGGTCTAGAATTTGGGAACTTACTAGAACTACAGAGAGGGGCCAGAGTCACCTTCATTCTAAAAGTAGAGAAAAATTCTACCATACTTTCTTAATCATTCTAATCAATCTTATACATCATTTGTATTAAAAACACAGAAAGGCTGTTGATAATTATATCATAACAGAAATTCTGGAAAGGGCGTCATTCTACCTTAACCAGTACGGCAGATCAACAGTTGGCTGATTAAATCAAGGATTCACTGACAAACAAAGAAACGGTTGTGTGTAGGGTCCGATCACAATTAGAAGAACACCGCTACGTCATAACCATTTCAGTGGCGACTCGTGGGGTGGTTCACAGTGACATAATATAGGTATCAGTACAGATGTAGAAAAAACTTTCAGTGTTTTAGAAAGTTTATAATATACCGTTCTAAAACACTGACAGTTTTTTACCTATATCTGTACCGGGATCTGTATTCTGCTACTGTGAACCCCAAAACTTTGAATTTCGAATACATATTATCTATAACTATCAATAAATAAAAAATAAGAAAGTTGTTAGGTATATAACAATATTTCCTATATTTCTATATTAACTCTCCACTAAACCCCCAGTAGGCGGTGATAACCAATTAATTACTTTGCCAAATGATGACGTAGCTGTGTTCTTCTAATTATAATCGGATCCTACCTACCTTCTTAGATATAAAGAACCGCTGCAAAAATCCGTCAGAGAGCACTTGAATATAGAGGGGTAGACAGTACAACATCCAGATGGATGACTCAGCTACTATCTACGAAAATGACAGACAAATGTAGGTAAAGACACATCGCCATCTGCATGAATATGGGCTGTCTACAAGGAGAAGTGCTATCCTCACTTAATATGTGGAGCATAGATACGTCAATTTTGCGAGAGCAAACTTTAAAAATATCCTGCTTGTGAATTAGTTTAAGAAGGACCAGAAGGTGGTGCCGAGTTCAGACCCCACCAAAACAGAACTAACTGAATCTCAAAACTGTCAAATTAGATGAGATAGATGTAGAATAGAAAAAGATCAAGTAACTAGACCTACGTCCAGCACTTCTCTGAAATACACATGAGAAGGACACAAAAACGTAGCAAAAAGTAAAGTAGAAGGGAGTAATAAGGTTTAAAATATCAAAGACCGAAGATACCTGGAACGTGCCCCAGGACGAAATGAGAAAGAAGTACAGTTTTGTGAAAAACTTTTTTAAATTGCAAGAAAGAATAAAGTTAAAAATAATTGTTCACTGCGAACAAAAACATGCCATTCAGTGTTATACAGATAAAATGAACTGGAATAGGCCCCTATGGACCTGTAACTAACTCTGAAAGTTTGAAAAAATACCCAAGCAACTTCTATGGGGAAATAATCCGCATTTGGAAATGTATGAGTTCAAAGTCAATAAAAACTATCGCAGACAAGAGATATCATCATGTCCGATAGTCTAGCAAACATCAAAGCGCTGAGCTCTTACGTAATCGGCCCAAAAATATCTGGATCAGAGATAAGGGAGATAAAGATAGGAAACGCCCATAAGAAGCGAATGCTTAACAACGACCAGCTTTATCGCAGTTAACATCTGACCCACTATGTGGCGCTTTCATCGATATCAAACAACGCAGCGGGAAATTTAAAAACCCGATAATAAAGATTGCATAAATATAGACTGCACTCTCATGTTATTGTAAATAAAATTAAACAATGTAATTACGCTAAATTATTTATTAAAAAGAATACTACATTTACAGTCTATTATCGATTAATTATTGTAAATCTATATTCATTAGACTGGGCCAAAAAAATTGACTATTTTTTTTTTTTGAAAAATATATCGAGAATGTCATTCAGGATGATAAAAAAAAAAATTGGTGAAAATTTTAACCCTTAATATTAATTTTAAGAGGTCTATCATCGCTATTTTTGATTTTTAGTCATAATTTGATGTTTTACGTTAGAACTGTCAAAACATTAAAGTGAAAAACTCCTTTCCACTTTTTTTATATAAAATTAAATTCTCTACAAAAAAGTCTCATTGAAAATGTTCGTCAAACGAGCCGTTTCCGAGTAATTGAGCTTAATAGATCGATGTGTTTTTTTCGATTTGTCCTTTTTATTTTGAAATTTTGTAACTAATGAATCAATGAATATTTAAAAAAGCTCACATCGGTTTCTTAAAAAAATTTAATGTTCTACAAAAAAAATTCTCTTAAAATTTTTGCCTAAATTTAATTCTTCAAAAGTTATTTACGATTAAAATCGAAGAAAAAATTGAAATTTTTTGTAGAGAATTTAATTTTATATAAAAATAAGTGAAAAGGATTTTTTTTTACTTTAATGTTTTGACAGTTCTAACGTAAAACATCAAATTATGACTAAAAATCAAAAATAGCGATGATAGACCTCTTAAAATTAATATTAAGGGTTCAAATTTTCACCAAATTTTTTTTTGTCATCCTGAATGATATTCTCGATATATTTTTCAAAAAAAAAAATAGTCAATTTTTTTGGCCCAGTCTAATATTCATGACAAATATTTTTTAATTTTTGATTGTTATTTGTAACACTGCATTTTTGTTTTTATTTTGGTATCTTATTTAAAAATGTTGAGTGCAAATTCAATAATGGGAATTCAGATATTTTTCTTCCTATATCAAATCTTCTTTCTAACGTTTTGAATCCATTTTCTTGTTCTAAAACAATAAATAATACATAAACACCTACTTTGTGACAAAAGTTGATTACTATTTGTGTTACTTACATGAATAGATCTTACCCATTTTGGATAATTAAAGAACGCCACATTGGGGTTGTTAGATTTGTTCATGTGGCATGTGTTACTAATGCAATATATACGTTCTCCGACTTATTGTAATAATACAAAATATAATTATTGTCCTTACATTTCACACAACAACAGCCACAACTATTTCGCATAGTTCATTTAGAGGATAACACAATCATGAACTCAAAATTTAAAATTTAAACTCTGGATTCTTCGATATACATAAAACTGACATTTACATTTACAAACTGTCCACTGCTGTCCACGTCTACTATCTGTCTCAGTGTTGCCAACCGGACGATTTAAATCGTATTTATACGATTTTTTAACTCTCTGTACGATGTACGATTGCATCAGTGAGGTAGTACGTAAAAATATGATCTTTACTTTTTTAGTAGGTTTATTTAAATATCTGCAACAACTTTAGAAAATAAAACAATAAAAATCAAAATCTACTTGCAAAGATTCATAGGCCGTTCGTAATTTCTGAAAGCAGTCATTTTCGTTCTGAGTTATCGTGATTTTGACCACGGTGATTTTGTACACCGACTATCACGGCCTAAGAAAAGCTGGCATGCAAAATTTCAATCACTTTCAAGGGACAGTCGTAGATTACTTTAAATGTGTTAATTTAAAGTTTCATGTATTTTCTTTAGTTTTTTTCGTTGTAAACATTTTTATAAATAGATAAAGACATTATCATTTCATTCCATTTAAGTTATATTATGCTATGCATGTATTTATTGTACAATTTTCTTGTCGAAATACCATTTTTCTACTCTACTTATACGATCTCTCAAAAAAAATATTTGGCAACACTGGTCTCTCTATAAACGACGTAGACCTGTAGTTAACATCTGAGACGCTAGATGACGCCATCGTTGCTGAGGTCGTTGCGTTTCCAATCTTTATGTCCCTTATCTCTGATCTGGATGTAACTAGAAAAATAAAGTGACTTTCACTTGAGTAGTAGGACGCATCGGGGTGAAGAGTAACGGAATTGAGGATAGGAAAGTAGCTCAAATACCCTTTGTGAAGCTTGAGCCGTTCTGTGGTATCAACAGTAGCCCAATAATAGAAGAGAATAAAAAAGTTCATTAAAAGAACCGATAATTTAAATGATCTCTTGAGGCTAAGACAGGCTAAGATATTTCTGGGAGAATATAAAAGCAGGCATTATTGAAAGCCGGAGATGTATGTATATGCCCAAGCAAGCTACGCATAGTAACGGGACTCCCTACAGGGCATTGCCGATTTAAAGGTCATCTAAGTAAACTTAGAATAGTAGAAGATAGTGAATGCAGATTCTATGAGGAGGAAGAGGTCGAAACCGCGATTCTCCTTCTGACGGAATGTGTGGCACTATAGAATCCAAGTTGAGAGCATTTTAGATAGAAAAGGACGATCTGACCAGCCACTTCAAAATCTAAACTTCCTTGGGAAGATAGGATTGGAAAAGCCGTTATAGACGTTGAGACTATTACCTTGGCGTTTTAACAACAACATGGGACAGACACATTAGATATTTTAGTTGGCAGTGTATCTGACAACCCATGTCAACATGACATAACAATATACATAGTACCTGCTTATTTTTTAATTTCTAGTACGATAAAGGCCTTACCTTATATTCTCGTCGTCCCTCTACGTGAAATGGCCAAGTTTCTTGTACCTGCCTCGAACAGCTGGAATCCTCCGGCTTTCATAAATGTAAAGCACAACCTTCCTTAAATGTTGGTTTTCATTAACATTATGTGATACACTTTACACTAACAACTTTTACATGGATGTTTCTTAAAGTAGGTGTTACAAACTCTGTATGTTGTATGTTATATGGAAGCAGATCAAAACTGAGACCTTTGTCAACGAAGGACTGAGATTGAATAACGCAGCCTTGTTAAATTTCTTGCTATTTATGCTCATAAAAGAATTATGTAATTCCTTTCTTTTTTCATTAGCGCGTTTGTTGGTATTGAATATTACTGGCTCTATGTTAACTATTATTTTCGCCTGGTCGTTGACCAAAGTATAGAGATGGGACTTGATTTTTATTGTTAAAGTTGGGTATTTTTTAATGTGAAATTTATGAATCTATTGGGCGCGTGTAATCAATTTTATATAAGTGATTGGTGGCGATTTAATTCTTTTAATTTTTGCGTGAGTTTACCATTAATCCTTAAAAAATATGATTTCAGGCACAATCGCAATGGAAAGGAGAAGGTCGATTCATCCTCAAAAGAATGGGCGACGATCCCAGCAGCCGAGCCTGGCTCTCCTCAATTCGAAGTGTCGCCAACCGAGAACGCGAAGCCAGAAAATCCGACGGCTGTCCAAGCAACGCTTGGGAAATAAACGACACATTCCTCGTGTGTATATACAACGTTTCCCCTGAAATCCCATACGCCATCCTCAAAGTTCCGCTAAACGCGTGCGCGCAAGATGTCCTTGCACAAGCCCTAGTCAAAGCGCGTCGCCTAGAAGACCCCATGAACTTTGTGATAGTGGAAGAACTAGAGTGGGGTGGAGCTAGTCATAATATCCAACAACGTGCGTTAGCCGATTACGAAAACGTCTACAGCGCGCAATCGCATTGGCAGACCATCGGCCGGTTCATACTTCAAGAGCGCGCAAACGCCACGCCTACTTCGTTGCGCAAAAACCGAATTACTGCGAGTCTGCGACTGGCGACGCTCGATAGAATCAGCAGAGGACTGAATGTCGCTAGAAATGTCGCATCTAATAGCATCAAGATGCCGGTGCAAGTTGCCCTGAGTGATCCAACCACTTCCAAGTGGAAGAGTAAAACCGGAGAAGACTCTAAGGGTAAATCGAACGCCCGTAATAAGTCTACTTCGGATAGGGATTCTACCGTTTCGGCAAACGCGAGTAAAAAAGACGTTACGCGCGAAGTACACTCTGAGGGCGAAACGTTGAGTGACGAAGACGCTAAGGAGTCGGATTTAATGTCGACGATGTCGAGATTGAAAAAGGTGTCGATAAGAAAATTTAAGGAGTGGAAGTCGTGACTTCTGGGTTTTAAATAAAAAGACTTTATTTGAGTTACATATTTCGTTATTGATGACGTGGTTTCTATGAAATTGCAGCTTTACTTTTGTAAAATACTTTGGTGGGCAGGCAAATTTGATTTTGTTTAATGTGTTTGTGGAATGTTTTATTTAGATTAGGGTTTTTTAAAATTCGAACTTTAAGATGAATATTAATATTTTTCAATAATGGCTTATTAAATTAAAATATTATCATCATAATATTTGACATAATATAGGCGATACTTCTCTGGTCGATTTTGTATCTGAAATTCAGATAAAATTTATATTTAAAAAACCGGAAAATTAGTAAGTATTGGACCCTAATTTATTGTTTAAAAAAAATAACAATAATTATGATGGATTATAATGGACTCTAAGATTTTGCGGATCAATTTTAAAAATTGAATTTTAATTAATCAGCCATTAACGCTAGGAATAAAAATAATTTTTCAAACTTCCGTTTCTTTCATGTTTCTTGTGTTATTTTTTGCATATTCAATGCTTTTTTAAAAAGGGTAGACTAACATTATGTCAATTTTCTTTCTTTTCTAACCTTTCAAATTATTTAAAAAATGATTTCAAGTGTTAAATTAAAAATGGTTTGGTTTTGACAATAATTCCGAAAAACCAACATTTGAAACCATTTCGTCTATACAGGGAATGTTAATGAAATAATTTTTAAAGTGAGGCTTTATTGAAAATAAATGAAAAATAATTATATGGAAGTCAGTTTAAACACCTAATAAAATAATGTTTTATTAATATGATAACAATTTCATTAATTTGTTAAGAATTAAACAGTTTCTGTTAATAATTTGAAATTATCTGTACCTTCCAAAAGATTTACTTTACACATGAGGTAGGTATACATTTTTGGAATCGAATATTAGAGGAAAATATAAAAAAATGCAATAATATACAGGGTTCCATTGCAAAAAACATTTGTGCTGGCCATGTAGAGTATACATGAGCAAAAAGACGCCTCCTTTACATGATTTGTGACTTATTTTTGTATATTTTCAAGCCTCGCCTTTAAAATTATTTAGGGCGGATAGTTTTTATTGAAATTCCCCGTATATTACCTTAAAATAAAATTAGATTTGTAATATTGTTTTAGATAGAAAAAAGCCAAAATGCAAAATTGCAAAAATGTATTCACACCCTTCACCAAAAATTCAAATTTGGAAAAATAATTTAGGCAACATGGGAATTTAGATATGGACAGTAAATCTGTAAATGTATTGTTTATTACAGTTACAAACTATTTCACATCCCTTTTTTCAGATTTAAACCGAATTAGTAACTAACTAATATTTTATTGTGTATGTGTGTGAGTTTTTGGCATTAGGAAGCAATTACTTTTTTTATTATATTTTAATACTAATAATATTATGACTAGTTACAAGAAGTTCCTTTTACTCCGAATATAACATTTTTTTCTTCAAACGTCAATTAGTTATAAAAACTTATTATGAAAAATGTCGAATTTCGCCATAATTTGCCTCCACTTGCAAGCGAAGGCAAAAGTTATTTTACTCTTCTGACCCCAATAGCAAAAAAATACCTTCCCAGACAGCACAAATATGTCCATTTGGCATTTGGTGTCCAATCTATCTACTTACAACTGAGTATACAAATGGCGCACCCTTGACCATTCATTGGACGTCCGTTTCTGAATTAACTTTGAACATTGTAGATCCACGCAATGAACGTTAAATATAATGACCAATGGACTTCCATTGAACGTTTTTGATATGATACTTGATGTTCAAATTTCTGGATTGTATTAGGCAAACAATAGCTGTCGGTGGAAAGGGCTCGTATATCTAAGGGGGTTGCGACATGGCCTTTCATCGTGGACACTATTTTTATTCGAAATAGTAGTCGCCAAGCCTGCCAATTTATGAAAAAGCGGTTTGTTCGACATTTAAATTTAATTCATTATTAATGATTTCCCGTGTTGTAGATAGAATACATAGCGCTGATCATATAACTACATCTGAATACACCATGTCAATACACACTGTCATTCCGCAATTCGCAATTGACGGTGCCATCTATTTTAGATTATTATTAATATATTTATTAATTTCGCAACACGTCATATACCATTATTTTTTTATCCCTGACCGGGAATCGAACTCACAACTCGTTGATCAACGTTTAGCACCTTAAGCCGATCGACCAAGGAGGCATGTAACAATTTGATACTAGATAAGATTCTAATAGTTAAGATTTCAAACTTCCGCTGGTGGAATGAACTGAAATATATATCATATTCTTCAATTTTTAATGACCAATTCAATTATCATTAAATTTTGGAAAAAAAAAAGAAAATTTTAATAGGTATTATCTGGTAAGCTAAAAAAATTGTGACTTAAGATGGATGACTAATGGACGTCAAAATACTACTAAACGTGAGGAAGCGGTATTTGTAGTAACACATACCATGCTTATAAATGCGCAGATGTGTTATGTGAGACTTTTCATTTAAATTTCAGCTTTGTCCAGGCAGTTGGATTTTATGCCAGGTATGGGTTAATATTCTCTGGTGGTGGCAAAGCCGCTACCCGCTTACTTCGTCTGCTTGTTGTATATTCACGGGCTGGCATGCGCATGCGTTCATGGAATGTGTTACTACCAATACCGCTTTATCTAAACGTGTATCTATTAAACTTATTTTCAAAAAACAGACGTTCACTGCTGGGTATCGATATGCAGCTGTCAACTGAATAATGTTCATAAACCGACGTGTATTGAGAGTCCAAATACGGCTATAGTGGATCTAAAATCGAAGTTCATTGGACTATGTGTGCTGTCTGGGTCTGACGTCATCTAATGCATTACTTTAGTGATGACGTAAAAAATTAGCTAAACAAAGTTTTTTTATAGACTAAATATCTTGTTTTTGAATTGATTTCATTTAAGTCATGTTAGATCTTAAAATTTATTCCTAAAGTAAGTACGCTAACTTTTGGTTTATATATCGTTTGGTATACAATCAATTCTGTAAAACAATAAATAAAAATAGAAGTTAGGTGTCAATTTTAATTTTATTTCTGTTATTTTCAAGATCGTATTCAACTAAAATCATACCACTCCAACAACTATAATAAAAAAACATTTTCTTACAAACTACTTTTTTCGACCTTCAAACAATATATTAAAAAAAACTCCTAAACTTTTATGTCAAAATAAAAATTGACAGAATGGTTTGTTAGTAACACCATTGTATTTAAATAGCCTAGTAGAACAACCTTATGGACGTTTTATTATAGGTAATCCTATCGCGACATCTAGGGCTCTCTCGATCAATGAGTATAGAATTATATATACATTTGAGTAGATTGACAAATTTAAATTAATATTGTTATATTCTCTCATCATATTATCGAATCATATTATTCTAAAGCTCCCAATTCTAATGAATCATCTTCTGGTAATTCTTCGTCATTGCAGGCAAAACATTTCTAGTTTAAAGCAGGGCATTTTTTAACATCTTGATATACATGTAAACATCTTTTATAATAGAATTTATTAAATACTTTACCTCGGTTTGCCGTGTTAAACTATATCTTCATCTTTATCTTAGTTACAACTATAAAAATTATATCCTTCAGCAATTATTAAACGTTTTGGGCAATATACGTGCCTTTTTTAACTCGACTTTGTTGTGGGTGCCAATACATGTTTTATTATTTTGTATGCTCTCCTCCTATTAATGTTAGAAATATCGGTACTTTCTTGGACTGCTCTATTTCAATACAAACAAATAGTTGTTCTAACGTTTCTACATTCTATACGACCGATTCACTAGGGCTGAAGAGTTCTATTGTGCCAATTAAAGCCATTTCTGTTCACTTGAATTTGGCTAAACACGTGGCTGGTATAGGTTACGACAAGACTCTTACTAATGATAACAAGTTAACAAGACTTTCAAACACGCAGGAACGATCCCATCCTCGTCGCCAATATTGTTGTGTATTTAAAACGATACACAATAATCGAGACAAGACTGAATAAAGTTTGTTGATTCATTGAAGGTATTTAGCGGTAAAAGGCGTTACAGCTGCAGATTACGAAAAACAACGTCGCACACCTCGAGTCCAACATATCATATGATAAAAGACACGTATTTGACAAAAGATATAGTGTTGGCAAACTCTCAGTAACGCCAACCCTATAAATATGAAATAATCTAAAACACCACAAAATCGTAAATAAATATGCATCAAAAATACTAAAACTGGTATATTCTGTTCATACTTAATCGACTATCAGTCAATCTGTTAGTAAATAGAGAAATTAAATTCTTTATTGAGGTTCGTCAACCGTTCTATGGTTCGATAGAAGACGACAAAATTATCAAAGACATGACTTGGGCATGATGGAGCTTGCCACAGTTCTTAAACAACACGATGGCCTCATCACGGTTACTAAGGACGCAGTGACGTCACGGAATGAAAAAGTGAGTCGACAGAAAATATTCTACTTCGCGTCGAATATTAATTTTTTAAAAAATCAAATATTTTATTGTTTGTTAGTAGTGTTGTATTTTTATTTTTGAACTTTGTTCTGGTGTTAGAGTTTCTATAATATCGGTAATTTGATTTTTTGAAAGACGAGCAATAAAATAACAAGGCAAAATAATGTAATGGTTTCCATCAATTTCAAATGAATTACTTTTTATTTGAATTATAAAGAGAAATATTATTGTGTGAATTGTTTATTTAAAACATTTTGGGTTAGGGTACGGCCTTCGAGCTGAATTCGGATCACACTTTGTTTATATCCCGAAATATTCTAAAGTTGAAATCCTCAGCAAGGGATACTTTAAACTGTTTCTGAGGTAAACTCAAACATCTTATCGAGAATGCCATACAAATTTGTTTTTAACTCCAAAAGGTCCTTGTTTTCTTCTTTAAAATAATTTGTAACTATGTACTTTTTACTAAAAACTTTCTGTAGTAAGCCCTTTTTTAAAAAATGTATGTTCTTTTAGTAAAGCCCTTCGACTTTTTTGCTCTCGGTTGTTTTTAATGTTTATAAGAAACCATCTTATCTACGTTTAAATGTAGGGTGAACAAAGCTGTAATTAAATAATAGTGAATGATATTTGCAGAACAACTACTCTAAATACTTACCATTAGCCTTTAATTTCAGTTTAGGCTCAGTTCCTTTATTTTTTCTAAAGATTTTTGTATGTATAAAGTAAAAATTGTTTGCCAACAGCAACACGTACTACGACTCGCTCCAGGCTTGCCAAAATTTCAAATTATTTCGGAATATAAACAAAGTGTGATCCGAATTTAGCTCGGAGGCCGTACTCTAATCTAAAATGTTAAACCTAAACCATTCACACAATAATATTTTTCTTTATAATTCATAAAAAGTAATTCATCTGAAATTTAATGGAACTCATTACATGATTTTTTTAATTCTTTTATGCCGTCTTTCAAAAAATGAAATTACCGATTTTATAAAAACTCCAACAGAGGTATATATTTCAAAAATAAAAACATAAACATCACTAAATATTAATAAAATATTAGATTTTTTAAAAAACTAATGTACCAACGGCAGCAGAATATTTTCTGTCAGTTCGATTTTCCATTCCGTAACGTTACACCCTTCCTTAGCAACGGACTCAAGAGGCCATCGTGTTGTCTACGAACTGTGGGAGCTTGCTGTCACTTATTGCTACTGTCCATTGTCCTCCAAGAAAATTTGAATTGAGATTGTTCTACTAGGCTATCTAAATACAATGGCCACACTAATGCAACGCATTGGTAGTAAAATATCAGCTTTTCTGAAGTTTGAAGAATAATAGTTTATTTTATTGATTTGATATTCTTTACCATTTTTTTTTAACTAATTTTGTTCCTAAAAAAATAGAACGTTAACAATAATTGTTACAACTAAGACTATAGCATTGAGAGTTTTTCATAAACATTTTTGTTTTCAACTTGCTTATTATTTGTTTATTGTTATAGATTCTAACTCCCACTAATTTATTTATGTTTTACTGTTGTAAGAGGAATAAAAGGAAGCAAATGTTACAGAACCAAATCTAGGAGCAATGGACGAGGTTACTAAATTTGAAAACTCATATTCTGATGAATACAATCAATAAATATCAAAGTACCTATCAACAACTGTTATCGCGACTACATAGCAAAAAATGTATTTCAAAAAAAGGAATGAAAAAACATATTTCTAGGGAAAAATTAAATCTTGTATACACTACGTGCTTATTTAGACTTGTCTCGCTACAAAGTTATCTTTTCAGTTTTCCCACTTAATACACATGAGAAAGAAATTGGAATATGGCTACGAATTTGCCGAATTCGTTTTCCTCTCACTGCTTGGGGACCTATTTTCAAACTATGGCAGTACTCATTTCTCTCAAGATTTGTATGAGGAATGTTATACTCGGGTCATATGTCAACGTGCAGTATTTTTAGAGGTAGTGAGAACTGTTTTTCTCGATATATTTCAATTCTCACTGGCATTAAAAATTCTGTTTCCATGTTGATGTATGACATTTCTCATGAAAATCTTAGGAGAAATGAGTACTCCCATAGTTTAAAAATAGGTTCCCTGCAAGTGTATCTTTCAAGTAGCGAGTAAAGTTTTAAAAATGATAACGCCCATCAGACCACATTTCACCCTCTGGCTGTATCATGTCGCCCTCTGGGCGTTACCATCTAGATTGATACATAAACAGCTATGTTGTTGAAAAGTTTATAAATTAGTTCCAAAACAGGGGATGCAAAAATCAAATTTCATCTTGAAATAGTTAAACAAACATTATTTACCATAGTATTTTGTAGAACAGCATGTAGGTATTAATATGATCACAGTGGATCTAATCTAATCTAGAAACTTTTTTAATTAAACAACGTTCGAAGAATATTACTAAAAAAATTGGTTTTCCTAAACCAACAATGTGAAATTTTATAAAATAAAATAAATATAAGCAGCTTTGTGTACAAAAACTATCGAAATACGAAATATAAATACGAAGTAATAGATAAAAAAAGTTTTTTAGAATTATCATTTTACTAAAACTATATGAAAAACTTACGTTTAGGAGGTAGTAAAAATGTAATATTTTTTTGGAAAAAGTAGTAAAAAAGTTTTTAAAATGATTTCGATCTCTTGTAACAAAATAATTTGTCTGCCAACCAATTTTTACTTAATCCACAACACTCTAGAAAATAAATAGTTGTAGCAACATAATGTTAAAGTTTGGTATTCTATATGAACTCAATATTTTGCTACTGTATTTAATAATAATCCTCAGTTTTCACAAATTTAGCACAAAAATATAATCGGAAAATCTCATATCAATTATTGATCAAGTCTTTCAGTATTAACTAAAAAGACATTTTATTTATACATAGGCCAGTTATTGGGACACAACGTTTTTTTAGAATTAACTGGCATATTTATTAATTCAGAACCTCATCCCTGCAACAAAGTTCAAAAACATGAAATTCATTATCTTCATCGAAATAACCCGATCATTTACTTTGGCAATAGATTCATCCCGTTATTGGTACCTTCTATTATTAGTCAACTTAAAATCAAAATTTGTTGTTGTTATGTTTAATACATAGAGTTGGTGTATTATTGCAAAAGGCTAAATTAGAAATATTTCATTCATTATTACCTTGTAGAGCATGGAAATACTTTGCTACTGTCCCTCCAGCGATGGGGCCCTAGACGAGTGGCCTTAAAAAACCCTGTCTAGAGAATACTGTCATAAAAAGACAAACTTGAAACGTTAAGATATTATTTACATCAAATGCTGGAAAAAAGTTTACTGCCACCTTTTTGAAATTCGGCTTGTAGTACCTTCTCGCTTGCTGCCAAGGCATTCCACCGCCAAATCGATTGCTGCAAACGATTTTCATTAATAACATAAGGTTTGTTCCAACAGCTCCTTTCTTATGTGTCTTTGACTCATGCATGGATGCATTCGTAAACTAATCACGGCGCATGTCATTCTGTTAATTCGTCTGTTGTTTAATCAGCGACTTGTACTTGTTGGAACGCAAAATGCAATGGAATTGGAAAAACCAAACACATGTTTGGTGGATTGGTATTTTAAACATTTAAAATACAACAAAATACATTTATTTAGCTGTCTCGAACGCTCTAAGTGAATGTATAATTTTGAAACCTTAAGATGTTTATTTTTAATAAAAATAAGTACGTATAATATATAAAAAAAAAACCGTACACAAGATAAAAACAAAAATTATTCATTTGAATTACATTTACAAACAAATAACCCGAACAAGAAGAGACGTTCAAATGCGCATGTGCTGATAAATTGTAGAAGCGATGAAGCTCTGATCGTTTTGACATTCCGCCGACTCATTTATGTATGAATCAGAAAATACGTTAAAACGTTTTACTAACAGTTCATACGTTTGTACTGAATTCAGTGCTTTTTCAACTTTTTCAGTACGACAGTGTTACGTTATTAGTTTTAGTACGTTTTTGGTACAAACACTCAATTCAGTATCATTTTAAGTACCATTTGGACATTTTTCGAACAAAGTCACATATTTTATCAATAAAATAGTCAATTTAGTATCATTTTTAGTACTATTTTGACATTTTTTGAATAAAGTGACGTATTTTACTAACGATGGATGACAGTTCACCATTAAGTCATGTGATGAGTCAAATAATTTATTTGAAATTGAAATTTATTGCACGTTTGTTGGTTGTAATTCTGAAAGTAAAATGGAATAAGACGTTTTTTTTGTTATACATAAAGTTATATAATTTATTAAAAGTGTACCATTAATACCACATTTGCTGCAATTTCAATACCTGGATAGGCCTGGCCTTTTTTCATCTCTACCATGATAACAAAAACACTATCAGCAAATTGTCATTTGTCATAAATATATACAATATTTTTTTTACTTTTGGCTAAAATTTGAACAAAATTGTGTTTTGGTTAAATTACTGGCATTTAGACAACCAATATTACTTTATTGTATTGTTAGTTGCATATGCATCATTTTATTGACAATAATTAAAACCACGATTAGAACATCCTTATAAATTATTTATGCTAAACGACTTGCAGTGTATTTATATTGGTTATTAAAGTTGTTTAGATTTCAAAAATGTGGGTTAATTTTTCGTGTATTGTGTTTTAATTATTTTGTGCTGATTTGGACTGGAAAATAAGGACCGAAACAACATTATTAATAGAGGATGTAAGTTTAACCAAATACACCTACTTTCTTGAAAACTAAATTACTTTAGCAAGCAATATAAACAGACTACAACAAATCGTTGGGAAGAAATTAATATGATTTTCTATTTGTAAATAAAATAAATGAACTTATTATTATGCAACTAACAATACAAGAAAGTAATATTGGTTGCACATATGTCAGTAATATTTAACAAAACACAATTTTATAAAAATTCTAGTGAAAATTAAAAAATTATTGTATATAACACCTTACGAAATGCCGTTTTGTGTAACTTGTTTATGTTGCGGTATCTCGCATTACTCGTCCCGCAAATATTTACTCGTTACATAAAATAGGGTATTTCGTAACTGGTTGCATATATAGTTATTATTTGGCTCATTTTTGACGTCATCAATAATGCACTGCCTTTTTCCAAAAAGACATGTTTAATTATTCATAGTAAACCAAGTAGGTGAATAGATATCATATTGCAAATACTATTTACAAACGTGACATTTTTTCTTCCATATCATTAATGGTTTAAACGATAGACATCATAATGGTTTGGTAATTCCGAGGATATTTTGAGTCCCTCTAACTGGCATAATTAACGTATATACAGGGTTTATTCTACGACAGTGTAATATATAAAGGTTTAAGCAAATTTTGATTTTTTATTTTAGTTGAATTTTGATGTTGAAAAAGTAAGCACTTAATGATGGTACATCCCAACCCATTCTCAGGGTTTCAATTTTATTAAGTGTGTCTGTCTAGGATTTTATACTTTTTATAATAAGCGAAAGACATAAAACGCTTCTTAATAATTGTTCAGTTCTGTTATTACTATAAAATATAATATCGACCAGATGTAACTAAATGATATGTTAAAAGGAAACTGTGTTTTAATTTTAAAATAAACTATTTATTATCAAAGAATGTTTTCTACCTGTCATCTAAAATTGGTAGTGAGAAAGAATAAACTTGGTATTTATAAGCAAAAGAGGTTTAAAAATTGTTATGATAATTACGTAAATATCGCGGAATATAAATTTATCAAATAACATAATTCAAATTATCAAGACCAATGAATAAGTTATGTTGTAATTAGTCTATAAGATATGTACAGGAATTTAAAAAATCGTAAAAAATAAGTTACATTTATGCAGACCAATTAAAATTGTTTTTGACATAAAAACATCTGTAAAAATAATAAAGGCATTTTTACTTTGATTAAATAAATATTTCAGTTTTTTGTATCGATACCTATAGATAAATCGATAGAAGCAACTTCGTCACATAAACAAAGAGTCATGCCTGCTCCTGCAAATATTTTTGAATTAAACTTTCAACCAGAAATACTGAATATATTATAGAAAATTTCATAGATAAACTAGATGCATGAGAAGTACCAAAAAAGCATAATAAAATCCAAAATCAATATTTAGAACCGTATTTCTGTGAAACGAATATTACGAGTATAATTGAAGATACTAAATACCAAGTAATATTCTTTCAATTTTGTCACTAATACTAAGAAAAATATAAATTAAATAATATTCTGGTTTGACTTTGTCACAGATTAGAATAACGGAACTGATTATTGTTGGGCTTGGAAATTTAAATTGTCCAAGACACTATTTGTTTTGATAAGCATTAAAGAAACCCCAGGAATGCAGATATGTTTGCCTTCCAAAATTTTTTGTTTTGTTAATTTAATGCCAAATATAAAATAAATAACAATTAAAAAAAGACAATGCTTAAATGAAAAATTAAATTAAAACTGAAAAATATCTACAACCAATTTTCAATTATTATTCTTTTTTTTAACAGCATTTTTTGGTAAATAAAAATATTTTATTTCATAAACAAAAATATTGACAAACAAGGTTATTTAAATTAAATTTGGCAATTGTTGTTAAAAATACATATAGGTAATTTATTAATGCTATTTTTATTATTATTGAAGAGTTAGTAAAAATAGAGTAATATGAAAAATCAAATATTACATAATAATTACAGAATCTTTACCTATATAAAACTTAGATATAAAACTATCACGTAGACCATATCTGAAATTGATTTGTGTATTTGTCTTTATTTTTTTTCCAACATATCCATAAATAAATCAAATTTTACAGTACCTATTTATCATGTTCAAATGAGTATGGCTATTGTACATTAACATATTGATGTTATTAAAAAAATATATTATAAATAATACGAAAGAAACTATACTTATACCTAACTGTTACTTTACAGTACAAATCTAAGATGATTGTTTTTATGTAACATTGTTATATTTAATGATTTATAAGAATATATTGCGTTAAAATTTCACTAGACTTGAGTATTATTCCCCTACCTTATCTTTATCTTTTTTTTTTATTTCGTTTCTTAAATATTTTGTATTCACAGAAGAGTTTAATTTTTTTTTCTTCTAATTTTGACACATAAAGTGATATTTTTGTAATCGCAGAAAGTGTCAAAATTTATTTATTTTATTTATTTATTAAATACCCTATTCTACAAGCAATACCACCCAATTACAGAACATGAAAATATGACAAACATATTTTGACGAAACATACAAAAATGGAAAATATTACAGGAAATGAAGTACAATGATGCCTTTTGATATCCTGAATACTATAATGTGGAATATATCAAATTCCTGACTTATTATAATTATCACACATATTATACAACGGTGAGTTCTTTAAAATATTAGTACGAGGTGCTGGTAAGTAAAATGAGTCAGTGTATCGTGAGGCTGGACTTGGAACTTTTAAATCAAGCATATGTAATAGACATTCGCAGTTTATTTGATTGCTTATGACTTTATACAGCATAACTACAGAAAAATATTTTTGCCTTATATCGAGACTTGAAAATCCATGTTTATTTAATAAAGCGTCGTGTGGGGTGCCAATGGGTGGATAAACTAGATCATGTCTAAAACTTCAGAATTTTAGGAATAGTCTCTGAATTCCTTCCAATCGACCAATGTGCACTTGATACAGTGGACTCAATATAAGTGACGCCTATTTATGGTATCTATTTTCTTAAAATCACGACTGTTTCTGATTATGAATCCATATGTACGATTAGATGAGGATGCAATACTATCGACATGGTCAGTAAAAGAAATCTGCAAAGTTTTTTGGTCGGATTAAGGGAGTTTCGTCAACAATTTACTGGTAAAAAGTTGGATCTGACTTGCATAAATTTTAAGGTCATCAGCATACAGTAGATAATTAACATTTGTTACACTACCAATGTCATTTATAAAAATATTAAACAAGAGCGGGCCAAGATTCGACCCTTGAGGGACACCCAATGTGGCAAGGTACTTAACAGACTTGAAACCATTGAGTTGAACCTATTGTGAACGGTTTCACAAATATGATTTTAGTAAGTTAAAAGCAGACAGTTTTTTTTACTAAAATTCTATGGTCAAGTCTGTCAAATGCTTTAATATGTATAAATAACATCAGTGTGAATACGATTATCAATATTTTCTGCTATATGCTGAGTAATGACCGAGAGATTCGTTACTGCTGATCGACCTTTCACAAATCCATGTTGTTGAGTGGATAACGCACTACTTATATGTTGATAAATACTGCGTTCCAGTAATATTTCTAATACTTTACAAAAATTGCAAATAATAGAAATAGGTCGGTAGTTCTTAATGTCAATTCGATTTTCATTTTAAAAATTGGACATACTTTAGAGCTTTTCCAATTGAACGGAATAGTACTAGAACGGATGCAGATATTGATCAGGATTGTCAGAGGATAAGCCAGTACTTGAGCGCAATCTTTCAAAATTAATGCAGGAATATGGTCGGGTCCCGTAGTACGCTCAGGTTTTATACATTTTAATGCGTCAAGTACCTGACTTTCGTCAAAGCTGTCAATATTTAAACAAGTTAATTGAAGTTCATTCACATCAACATGAGAAACTTTAGAATGAACGTAGGACTTGCTAAATAGATCAGCAAAACTATTTAGTATGTCAGCAGGATTATCCAGTGTATTATTTTCATAGGTCATGTTATTAGCAACTTTACTAGAACTTTTTCTACGGCTGACGTAGACCTAAAACTTATTAGAGTTAATAGATATATCCATATATCTCTCACCGAGATATATCTTCCATAAGCCATATAAAGTTATAATAGAACAAATAGAAGAGCCAGAAGTGGCAGGTGTACGATTCATATCTACACCGACGGTTCTAAAACAAAACAAGGCTCAGCATGTGAAATATACTCCAGAGTCTTAAACCTAAACATAAAATGGGCTGTGAGCAATATTACCAGTGTAGTTCAAACAGAGCTAACGGGGATTCTCAGAGCTGCAAAACAAATAACCTGAAAGAATATCGCTGGAAGGAACATGCCCATCTATACAGATAGCAGACAAGCACTACTCACCCTGAACAGACCACGAATTTATTCAGGGTTAGTACTAGAATGTCACGAAGCTTTGGCCGAAATATCCATCAACAATGTGATAACCTTAAGATGGATCAAAGGTCACGCCACATCAAAAGGTAACCGTCTTGCTGACTCACTAGCCAAGAAAGCAGCTAACCAAATACTTTTTGGACCTGGCTCTTCTATTGGCTTGACAAAATCGGTAGAGACAGACCTAATTAAAGAACATTCCCTTGTAAAATTCAAGGAAAAATGGGACGAAACAAGAAACTGCAGAGTTGCCAGGGAATTCTTAAGTTATCCTGACAACTTTGCAGCAAATACTTAACTATGACTAGACCTCAGAGTAAGTAAGTAGTAAAGAGAGGACAGTAAACAATGTTTGTGTCGCCATGATAATATGGTCGAGAATTCTAATTAGAGAGAAATAGATTAATATCTCTATCTCTTTGTTTGTATTTGTCAGTTTTACAAAGCTTTTCTATTTGGTCAACTTTTTCGCATTTAAAATGACCCAGCGAAATTGTTTTACGTTACGCTACTGCTGAGAATTCTAAAACGAGTGAGAAAACCTTCATTAGAAAGAGAGATACTGATTATATGATAGCGAGATTAATATTGTATAACTTTATGCAGTGGTGGCCTATCTGCTATTATATTATCTAAGGACTAGACAGAATCTGCGCATAGTCACATGCATTCTGACTGGTCATTGCCAAGTATGAAAGCTACTCCATATCATGGGGCTGTCAGAATCCGCACTCTGCAGAGGATGCGAACAAGAAGATGAAACCATCGAGCATATCCTTTACAATTGCTCGACGCTCTCATTTATTAGAAGATTTGTGTTCGACGAGTATCGGCTAACACCCGCCGATATAAGAGAAACACCTCTTGGGGACGTTGTCAACTACATTAAATCTGTAGGCTGGCTCACGAGCTAGGAGGTGCCTATCATCTTAGGAGGATGCACAATGGGCCTAAGTGCCGTAGGGGTAACCCACCTTCCACACGCTACTTTCTTTTAAAAAAATGGTAGAGACGCTAATGGTTACTTACTTGTAAAATGACCTTGGCGATGCCTTTTCGTATTTCTATTTAAAACTTACACAAACTCTTACCATTGTTTAAATTTGTATCACTAAAGTAATAAAATACAAAAAATCACTCATAAACTATAAAAATAAGCTATAAATTGATGAAAATCAAATGACAGTTCTGACAATTTCGAACGATTTGACATGCCAAGCAAAACGAAACAGACCAATGGGAATGCTGGAAACTATTTTTCCCCCGTGTATCAACACAAAGCCTATTTGGACAATGGCTCTAGTAATATATGCTCGAAGGATTAAACCAAGGAGGATATGTTTTTTTATTATGCACTGAATAATTGGGTACGCAACGATCTAACACATTATACAACTTGCCATAAAAATATGTACAGGCATCATTGGTACTATACAGCATGATCAGTCATTATAATTGGATTTTTAAGTTTACGCAATTGGGGCAATTTTTAATCTTAGGTTTACAGTCTTTTATTAAGTCACCACAAATTGGACAAGTACGAGTTTAGAACATCTTTGTGCAGAGTGGTTAAACTCACTTGAAACACCTGTTAACTTCAAGTGCATCATACACAATGCAGCTGTCATAAGCAACAAATAAATTTCCTAATAGTAGTGCCCGATCATACACTGACTTATCTACCTGTACAATAGCTTGAAATATATCAGGATTTTTTTTAGTTGGAAAGACTTTTACAATTTTAACTTCAGAGTTTTCAGAAATAATGTTTGTGTTATATGTAACAAAGATAATTATAAAGATCTTCTGTTGAGTAGTTAACAGTCATACCAACGATATGTATTTTTTGAATAACACCACCGATTTCTCTGATACTGTATCCGCTTGACATTTTCTCTTGAACAATAGTCTTCAACTTTTCATTATCTGACTTGGTTTTGCAGGCAATCAAGATTTCTCCATCTTTAACCGTTCTAATTTTTTTTAGCTGCAGGTTATCTTTACAGGGATTGACATGACACAGAATATATCCCTTAGTTTGATTATGCGGCTGACTGGTGTTCTTTAATAATATAATATAATGTTTATTTACATCAATAAATTTACAATAAAAAAAAAAACAGTTTCAAAATACAGTGTGTCAATAAACATGTGACGACCACATAAGCGAACTTGTATGTGGCATGGATATTTTTTTTATAGAATATTAACGCCTCCTTAGATATCTTACACTCCACAAGGAAAGCCCTGTACGTGAAAGGTAAGACTCTATTTTTGGCTGGCTGATTAGTTGTTTATTTTGATTGCATGCATTATTAAATAATAAAATACATTTATTTCTTATATACTAAAAAGGAAAAAAAAAAAATTTGAACGAATTAAAATGATCTACTTTACGCAACCAGTTACATAATGTTGAACATTTTGAAATGGTTTTGAAAAAATTTATTACGTCACCACCCAGACAGCACACCAAATCCCTTGGATATCTACTGAACATCCCAATATCCACTGAATGTCAAGTCAATGGTAGATATCTATTTTATATCCATGAAATGTAATTTATAGACATGCAAATGTCCATAAATAATAGTAATTATATAGCAAATTATTAAAAAATTACGCCATTGTGGCTAATAGTACCGTTCAGATATTTAAAATTAATTTTTTTAAGGTATATTCAGTATCCCATGAACATCCACTAAATATATCAAAGTCTAGGCGCGAACGCAAACCATCGTGGATATCCACTAGATGTTATTTGATTCTGCTTACTAAGTATAGATGGCGATACCACTATCGCATCTACTCATGCTCGACCCGCCGCAATAGAGTTCGATCGAAATTTTTGTCCTACAGACTCCATTAGAGACTGGAGTCGAGAATTTCCATTTATTGCTGAAGAGTCCTAATAAGGATGACTTTCTCCTTAGTGGGCAAAATCAAAGGCAGAGTGTTGAAAATATTTTGAGTGTTGAAAATATTTTTTATCTCTATTTTCTTTCGACGTTATAGAATAATCATTGGTTCCTCTACTAAAGATACCCATAAAATATTTTGCTGAATATCCGAATATCTTTTCTATATCCTGGGATATAGAAGGACATTTGGTTGGATATCCATATTGGATATATTGAATATCCACAAAATATATTCTGTGGATATGTCTGTGATTTCTTGTATTTTCTAGAAGATACCCATTACACAGTTTATAGCTTAAAAGAATCAGTTCGCTCACTCTGCGTCGGCACTTTTGATCTCAATGTTCCAGTTTATACATTGCACAACTCGGATTTGTATCCCTGGCGCATAAATAATCAAATCATAATAGCCCAAGAGCCCACTGTAAATTTTTACCGCCATCTGATAATGAAATAAAATATACCCCAAAAGCTTGTAAAAACATTGTACTTTACCGAATGGCACCTGTGATAATCCCAATCCTGAGCAAAGTGTTTAAAAAAAATATTTTATATTAAAAAAAATCCCATAAGGCATGACAGCGCTAATTTTGTTTGCCCTTATAGTTTTCCAGATAATAACATATTCAAATATATCTTAATATATATCGTTAACGGGAAACATTTTCTTCCTCTTAACATCGCACAAAAACATCTACACACGATTAGTAGGTAAAAATCATTAAAAATATGAATCAATTTTTGCTGATTTAAGAATTTATTTGTATGCCTACTATGATTATGATTTAAAAGAATTGTCTAACAACAGTTTATAATTATTATTGAATATCTCTGCCAAAGTTAGATAAAAATATTAATAATTCAGGTTTAAAAGCTAGGTTCACAATGAATTAGGATTGTAATTTTCAGAGAAAACACCATTATTGCTGTCATGTCTTATGTAATTTTTTGAATATAAAATAATTTTTTTTAACCACTTTGCTCTGGATTGCAGATTGGCACAGGTGCAATTTGGTAAAGTACAATGTTGTTACATGTGTTTGGAGCATATTTCATTTTGTTATCAGATGGCGGTCGTAATTTGCAGTGGACTCTCTTACTATTACCAATTAGGCATTCCAACGACCTGTCAAACAATAGGTGCCAGTGGGAAATTCTTGTATATTTAAGGGGGTAGCGACATAGTCTTGCAACTTGGACCTTAGATAATATATAGGCATTCCAACGACCTGTCTAAATGGCTACCAGTGGGTAATGACAGTTTAGATATGGCAACCCTGTTGTCAAGTTGTCATTAACAGGGTCAATGATATATATAGTTATATAGATTGCTCAAAGCTGGTCGTTTACGAGCGGCCATATTGCCTGGCAAATATTTATTAATTTGAATCGGTTTAGCAAAAATGTGTTTTATAACCAATTATTAGCCTTTAGATATTTAAAAAAAATAATTGCTTACATTTTTACTTCAAGGCATAAGCTTATGTTTATTTTAAAAAATATGGATGATCAATCTATGTAACTATCTATTTCATTGACCTTGTCAAATCACCAGGCCTACAGGGTTGCCATAATTTTGCCATATCATAACCCGTCAAAACCCACTGGTAGCCATTCAGTTTGGAATGCCTAATAGCAGATAGGCCACCACTGCATAAAGTTATACAATATTAATGTCGCTATCATACAATCAGTTTCTCTTTTTCTAATGAAGGCTTTCTCTCTCGTTTTAGAATTCTCAGCAGTAGCGTACCGTAAAACAATTTCGCTGGGTCATTTTAAATGCGAAAATGTTGAACAAGTAGAATATAAAATAAAATGTTTTAAAAGGTAGGTAGGTGCATTTTTAATGAAGTGAAAACAAAATATGACTTTTTTGTTATGAATATAATATTAATAATAACAATATTACTTTATTGAATATTTATTTAAATTTACAATGAGGATTTGAGATTTTAAAAAGTATCTATATCCATACTTATTAAAACCTGAGCAATGGTAAAACTGAGGAAATATTGGTTTTTATTTTGAACATGAAAACAACATATACCTAATAAAAAAATAAACCAATATGTAATTATATTTGGATATTTTACATAAAAAAGTATTTAGATTAAACCTCGTCTAAAAGATAAATTATCTAGTTTTATCATAAAAATTAAATAAATATTTTTAATGTTTTATTGCTGATGATAGTTTATATTTTAGACCATGTACATACAGTGATTTCCATACACGGAACAACATAATAGGGGATCCTAAAAAAACAGTATACAATGACTTAAAAAAAAGTTGAGCTTTGTCATTATAACAATAATAATAAAAATATTCCTTTATTGAATATTTAAACTTACAGTGAGGATTTAAGATTTTACAAAGTATCTATACCTATACTTATTGAAACCTATGCAATGGTAAAACTGCAGAAATACATATTAGTTTTTAATTTGAACATGAAAACATACCTAATAAAAAAATAAAATAATAAAACAACAAAATATTCTCAAAAAAATTTCTCAACTAGCGTGTTATTTGGAAAGTTTATTTAACTATATAAACCTTCTTACTTGTGTCTGCAATGATTTATTTTTGCTTCGTAAATTTGAAACAGTATTGTTGGAAACAAAAAAAAAAACATTTTCGTATTGATCGTTTTTCTAGAGACTTCAGTGTAAAGTCACCAAAATATCTGAAAACTTTCTTTTTTCTGAAATAAAGTATATGAATATAATTCAATATAAGTACACAGATCAAATTCAATGTTTAACTTAATTAATGGCGACTCAGATTTTATCGATTGGCTTGTGGTAAGTGTTTCAGAGTCAGACCTTGAACTTAATACTGAAGTTTGTGAGGTACTTTTCTTTAAACTATAACTTTGTTTATTTGTTTACTTGGCCCATATTCAAATAATTCAGTATCTAAAGAAATTTCTACCCTAAAAATATTCAAACATTAATGGTTCACAAAATTTACTAAAACAATACCTTCTAGTTTTTTTTTGAGGTGACATAGATTCATAACTACGGTCTTCTTCCCGCCTTGTTTGAGTTATGTCAGGGTTCCTAAAAAGTTATGATACATTTTTTAAAAATGCTTGATATATTAAGAAATTTCAACCTACAATATATTTGATACTGCATCAGGTTTCAAACGTGTACAAGGAGAACCCACTGGTACAGCAAAGCAGTCCTCTGAAAAATGCCTTGAGCAGATGTAATAAATTCTTCCAACTTCTAATGTTTCATTCCACTCAAGTGTCTCTAACCATAAATTTCTTTTAATTGCATCTTTTGGAAGACTAGAAATAGAATACCAGTTTTATTTTTTAATACTCATAATATATTAATTTATTTTTTTTCGCCTCTGCGACGCCTATGCCAAATACCGCAATACTTACGAGTGAAACGTAACCTCTTTTCCTCTTATAGATTTTAATCCACATAAAAGTTTTAGTCATTTTTCCTAATTGTAAAATAAACACAACAAACTACAATTACTTTTAACACCACAACACGAACAAATTTGAATTAAACACTGGAATAATTGTCTGAGAAAAGCTTTGTAAAACTGACAAATACAAACAAAGAGATAGAGATATTAATCTATTTCTCTCTAATTAGAATTTTGTATGCGATTCTCAACCATATTATCATGGCGACACAAACATTGTTTACTGTCCTCTCTTTACTACTTACTTACTCTGAGACTTGGACGCTATTTTTATTCGAAGTAGTACTCGTCAAGCCTGCCAATTTATGAAGAAATGTATAGGTGGGTTTTTTAAATATAATTTTTATTGTGTTTGACATAAAATATTTAAATGTAATCCATTATTCATGATTTTACGTAAAGTAGATAGAATACACCATATGTCGCCACCCTTAGATATACCAAACCTGCCCACTGGTAATTCACTTGTTTGGAATGCCTAATTAAGCATTAGGCATTCCAACGACCTGTCCGAATGGCTACCAGTGGGTAATGACAGTTTAGATATGGCAACCCTGTTGTCATGTTGTCATTAACAGGGTCAATGATACATATATAGTTATATAGTTTGCTTAAAGCTGGTCGTTTACGAGCGGCCATATTGCCTGGCAAATATTTATTAATTTGAATCGGTTTAGCAAAAATATCTTTTAAAACAAATTTTTAGCCTTTAGATATTTAAAAAAATATAATTGCTTACATTTTTACTTCAAGGCATAAGCTTATGTTTATTTTGAAAAATATGGATAATCAATCTATGTAACTATCTATTTCATTGACCTTGTCAAATCACCAGGCCTACAGGGTTGCCATAATTTTGCCATATCATAACCCGTCAGAACCCACTGGTAGACATTCAGTTTGGAATGCCTAATTCCAACGACCTGTCAAACAATAGCTGTCAGTGAGAAGGTCTGGTATATCTAAGGGGGTAGAGACATAGTCTTGCATCTTGAACGTGTTTTTTTATTCGAAATAATAGTCACAAAGCCTGCCAATTTATGAAAAAATGTATCTTATTTTTATTGTGTTTGACATAAAATATTTAAATGTAATCCATTATTCATGATTTTACGTATTGTAAACAGAATATATCGTATGTCGCAACCCTTGGATATATCAAATCTTCCCACTGGCAGTTCATTTGTTTGGAATGCCTAATTAGGCAATCCAAACAAATTAATTACCAGTGGGCAGGATTGGTATATCTAAGGGTGGCGACATATGGTGTATTCTATCTACTTTACGTAAAATCATGAATAATGGATTACATTTAAATATTTTATGTCAAACACAATAAAAATAATATTTAAAAAACCCACCTATACATTTCTTCATAAATTTGCAGGCTTGGCGAGTACTACTTCGAATAAAAATAGCGTCCAAGTTGCAAGACTATGTCGCTACCCCCTTAAATATACAAGAATTTCCCACTGGTACCTATTGTTTGACAGGTCGTTGGAATGCCTAATACAATATATGACAACCGCCTATTCGCTCCGTGCGAAGTCATGGAAAGGGAAGCAAATGCGATACTAGCGCTAGCGGATGCAGCGGATACAGTATTCGTGCATTTTAGGGCGATATTTTGTAATTTTGGCATACCAAATACACGTATACATTTTACTTTTTTTCAAAAAAAGTGGGTAAAAACAATACAATAAGCAACCGGAGTTGCTGTGTTGACAATTGTACAAATACTAGCAAAAAAGCAGTGAAACTTATATAAAAAACTTCAGTAGCAAAGTGGAAATTAAATCAAAGAAATAAATGGATAGATATACAATAAGAAGAAAAATTACCTTTATTTTTGTAATAATAACCATAATGCTGGAAATAGTAGACATCAGAAACTTGAAAGGTTTCAAATAAACAATACATTATCATTTTAGGATGTTCTTTAATATCCCTTTATTCTTAAATGTTCATTCAGCAAGGACTAGATTTCAAGATTTCTGCCTTTGAGTATTATATGTGTTTGGAACGCAATTTTGTAACTTACCGATGGGAAATCAGTTTTAATCATTCATTCTATGTTTTCTTTCGAACAAAAATGAAAATTTAAGTAACGATCCTTTTTTTATACATTTTAACTTCACGCTATTATTAAATGGTATTTTTTTATTTTGATAGAATAGGCTAATTCTTCAATGAAAACTTATTAGACTTAGGCAACTCCTCATACATTTTCCAGTAAATACTGTTGCCTGCCTATATTTTATTATTGATTTTTATCGATTATACATAATTTTCTTTAATTTAAGCGATAAAAATATATAATAATAATAAATCAATGTTTTACTTGTTTTACAAATTCATATACTTTTATAAAAACTAACATATATACTTTTTAATTACAAATTCTATTAAAAGTTGCATTTGTCAGTATACGCAGAAATAGTCCATTAGTATCAAAACGAATTGGCGCTGCTGTCGCGCACGGAGCGAATATTCAAACAGCAGTCTTTTGCGCATCCTGAATTTGTATCCCTGGAGTGGATGTTATTTTGGAACATCCAATTGGTCCGAGTGAGCGAACTGATTCTTTTAAGCTATAAACTGTGCCCATTAGATATTTTGCTGAATATCCATTAGGATATCTACTATATCCTGGATATAGACGGACATTTGGATATCCATATTAGATCCACGGAATATTTCTGATATCTTGTATTGGATATCCACAAAAGATATTCTGCGGATATCTCTGGGATTTGGTGTGTTGTCTGGGCAGTGGAGAAAAGAAAACAAATAAAAATAAACCTTCTTTGGTTTTAAAATCAATAAGATACATTAATATTGAAAGTTTACATCAAAGAAGGGCAGGTTGACTTATATTAATAGAATTTGGTTAAACTTGCAACCTAGTAATAATGTTGTTTTGGTTCTTATTTTCCAGTCCAAATATACACAAAATATTTAAAACACAATACACGACAAAATACCCATTTTTAGAAACTAAGTAACTTTAATAAACAATATAAACACATAAGTCGTTGAGAATAAATAATTAATAATGATGTTCTAATCGTGGTTCTAATTGTCAATAAAATGATGCATATGCAACTAACAATACAAGAAAGTAATATTGTTAGCCTAAATGTCGGTAATGCTTGACCAAAACAAAATTTTAGTCACAATTAGAAAAAACGTTATATGTAACACATTACGCAATGCCGTTTTAGGTAAATCATTCATGTTGCGGGGCCTCGCTCTGCTCGTTCAGAAAATATTCACTCGTTACATAAAATAAGGCATTTTGCAACTGGTTTCTATTATATTCATTTTCATTAAAAATTGTCATTAAGTATTGGCAAAAAAGTCTTGCTTATCCTAAAATATGAAAAAAGTTTGTTTTTATTTCACCTGCTTAGTTTAAAGCCAACTTTCTTATGCAGCTGTATGCTCTGTTTAAAATAAATGCAAAACTGTAACAATATTCTAGTGGGTGACTATCGAGGTGACTATTTAGAGATTTACAACTGGTTACAAAAACGTTCATTAAAATTCTCATTAATATGGATTGATCCACAAAAAATGTTTCTAAAGTAGGCCTTGGAAAAAATCACGCATGTCGGAGCGTTATAATTTTTTTGCGACTAACTTTGACGAACAAGTGCAAATAAATCAAAGTACTTTGATTTATTTGAAGTCAATAATTTTATATTTGAAGACTGACGGCATGAAAATGATTTTATATCATTTAAATGAATCCATTTAAAAAAAATGCCATTTATTCTAACCAAAACTAACTAGCTCAAATATCTGGAGTTTGACATACGCATACGAAGTAAGAGTGTAATGCAAAGGTGTAAACACTTCTTCATCTTCATAGCATCTCTGTATTCTAAAGTATTAAATAAAAATTATATTATTATTCTTATAATTTGATAATGGCAACAGTACTTAGTTGAGTTTTAGGTCTATGTTTCTTTCAATTAACATAATTTGATGTTTTAAAAATTGTAACTTCATACTCTTCGAGCCGTCCCTGAGTAGTATTGTACAGATGCGCCACCCACTGGAAAAACCGTAAACTAGGGGGAGAGAGAGAATGGACACAATTGTCATGGTGAGCGACATAGGTTAATGGACATTTTTCCCCAAAGTTAATTATCATTGTTTTCCCAAATTGTTTAAGTTAGTCATTCAGATAGTAATATTGTGCAACGGTATGGCTTATTAAATTCACATTTGGTGCTATTCAGTGCCGTTTTCCTTCACAATATCCAGCTGCCACCTACATCCTGCCAAATCCCATAAATCACCATCTGTAAACATGCAGAACCCTCAGCCCACCTTACAAAATGATACAAAACAAGACCATAAAACAGTAACTTACTATTTTAATAAACTTAGGTTTGTATAGAGATGTTAAAATCAAGAAAAAGAGAAAACTATAATTTATTTGGTAAAAGCAATTTAAATATTTTTACATTTTACTTTACAATACTATTAGTCTATATTTAGAATAACTTAACAAACCTATATTAGAAATTTTTTGTTTGTATTAAAGAGACATATTTTCTTGTCTTTGTGATGGATTACTTCTTGTTCCAGAAAATTGAAAACAGATTTCAAGTATATTCTTATTATTTTTCAATAATCTACCTAAAACAATTTAAATTTGTGAAATATGTGAAAAACAAGAAATGGAAAATGTAGAACATCTTAGGATTGTCTACAATATATTTTAATAGTTTAATGTCTAAGATATGTAGAAAATGATATTCAATTTATTTTCTAACAAATTGTATTCTAAGAAACTTATTTTGGAAAAGTAAAATGAAAATTAAGATGTGGTGAAATTTTAAAATACATTTGACAAACTGCTGCAAAACTTGAAAATGTCCCTCTCAATGCTCATTGTATGACATGAAATCATTTTCCAGAGTTATGAAGAATTTTTAAAATGTTGTTAAATACTATTCTACAATTATGTAACCTGTTGAAAAATCATTTTATATCTAAACAGTTAAAATGATTTTTAAACATTTAAAAGTGAAAAATTTTGTGTTATTTTTATTTAAGCAATATTTTTTTCCAGGTTTTATTGATGCTTGCCTGTCTAAATCACGGTTGCCACCTTTTCATTTTCCAAAATCCGGACTACGACTAACCTATCTAAGTACATATTTGCTTTTAAATCTTTAGAAAAAATTAAAAATAGTACTTAACTACCTAAATTTGAAATTTTTATATTCCCTCATTTTATGCTAAGGTGTGTTCGACCATCACAGTTATAAAGTATTATTTAGTTGGACTTATTGAAAATAAAAATATAAAGATATCCAGATAGGTATCCCTGGACATTCTCGTCATGAGACACCTTCAAAAAACTAGACAGTCCAGGTGAAAACCGTACAGGTGGCATCTCTAAGTCTGAATTATACACCTACATTCTTATAAACTTACCTTTAGTCAAAAAAGTTTATTTATCTTAATCTTCAGCCTACAATACTAGTTGCTCCTCTTAAAGTCAAATATCCAGCGGTTATGTCCATTGGCAAATCAATCATCGTTGCATATTCGTCTTTATTAGCAAATCGTAATCTGGTTTGAGGATCTGTATATGGAGCTGGCAAGCCAGATAGATCTGAAAATTTCTCGGGTGGCTTAAACGAAGGAGGAGCGTTTATAGAGCCATAGTGCACACAGTGGTCAGGCCAAGGAAGGGCTTTTTCAGATGTAATAATCTGTTTAAGCCCCTTCCAAACACATTTCTTCTTATTTGCATTCTGATATTGGAATGAGGAGACTTTAAAAACGGGTTTTTGCTCCAGTTTTTGTTCTTCTGAAGTCATTTTTTATTTCAGAATAAGACTAGCAGCCATCCATATGAACAACGGCAACAGTAAATACACAAACACTAAAAAATAATTAAAATATTTGAGTTTGACCTGGTTTGACGTATTAAACAAAACAAAAATATAAGAATATAACCACACTTTCTTCTTTTCCTTGTTTATCAATTACAGCCTCTTTTTCTGAGGTACACAAATTACATTTTCTAAAAAAAAAAAAAAAAAAAAAAAAATAGATGTATCAAGCTAGGGGGGTACTCTGTGGCGGGGCTATATCAAGCTAGCGGGCACTCTGTGGCGGCACCATACAAGACCTGGTGGGTTTTTTGTAGCTTTTTTGTTACGCTATTTGCGAATTTGTAGCTTTGCCCAGGTCCGAAAAAACAGCGGATCCGCTAGCTTGAATTAACATAAATTCCATAGTAGCGGCAGAGATTCAGATCCAGCTGGTTTTTCGTAACGTTTTTGTAGCTTTTTTGTTACGCTAGTCTCCCTTTTGTAGCTTGTACTGAACCTGAGAAAAGCGCGGATCCGCTAGCTTAGCGGATATTTGTAGCGGCACCAGCTCGGACCAGGCTCATTTTTTTGTAACTTTTTTGTAGCTTTTTTGTTACGCCTGTCTCGATTTAGTGGCGAGGCCTGAACGTGAGTAATAATCGTTCCTCCATGAGCTGAGAGAAATGTGCGTTAATTTAAAATCAATTTTCGGCCTCTACAAGTAATATGTGCAACTCGATAGTGTGACTATCTGTTGATAGATGGCACCAGTATTACATTTCACGAATTATGGCCATCTTCCATCCAATATATTTTTGAGAAATTTAGATATAATTTCAAAATCGGACATTGTTTTTAAATGTTTTTTATTGTTGTTTATGTATTTATACTTTTGTTGAATCAAGAATATTCTAACATCTTTTTTGAATGATTTCCTTAACCAATCGTTTGGCAGTTTTTATGGACCAGTGTTAAATAATTCTGTCCGATCACAACTATTATTGCCGCGTTTGAGAATCCACATCGGATGCATCTATGGTGAGTTCGGTCTACGCACTCTTTTCACTATATTCACTCCTAAAGTACCTAAGGCGTTCGGGTACGGAAGGAGTTAAAATAAAAGTTCCTCTTTGACCGTTCGGAGATGGTGGAGTGGAGTGTGAATCGGGCATGCGCATAAGGTGATTTAAATTGATAATAAGTTAATTGTGAGCGATTCTTTAGTAAATAAATTTTTTTTTGGTTCCCGTGAATATCATTAATATGGAAGAAACTTATACGGTCGTTACTGACAAGTACGATTAAATTTTAAGTACTGGTATGTCACATTGACAATTGACATTTCACTCCGAGAGTTAAAGGAGTAAAATCATATTCGCACTCCGTTTACGCCTAATTACTACACTCCACTCTGGAGTGCGCAGCCCGAACTCACCTTTAGATGTAAAAAATCTTTGATCACGTGATTCAGTATACGTAAATGTAATGGGACAGATGTGTCCGATGTGGATAAAAAAACGCTCGAGATGCAAAAAATGCATCCGATGTGGATTCTCAAACGCAGCATATATTGAGAATAATTGCTTAATAGCAGAGACACTGTTGATAGCTATTACCACCGGTGTGAAGTTAGCAGTAAGTTTTAGCAGTAAAAATAACCGAAAACACCCGATCGGGAAAACAGTGGCGTCCGGCATACAGCTAGTTTACGGGTCAATTTCGCTCTGTTTGACGGATCCGAAGGAATTGTCTCTTATAACGTTTTATACTAAGGTTATTTATGATTTTTGAAATATAAAACCAAGTTGGGAACTGATCGTCTTCATAGGATTATTTATTTTGAAGTTTAAGGGTTAATTTCACCCTGTTAAACGGGTCCTAAAGGATTTTAGTTTACAGAGTACTTGGTGAGGATATTTATGATTTTTTAAATGTAAAACCAACTTGAAATCTAATAGTCTTCATTGGGTAATTATTTATTTTGAAGTTAAAGGGGTAATTTCACCTTGTTTGACTGGTCTGAAGGGATTTTAATTTTTAATGTACTCTGATGAATGCATTTTTGATTTTTTGAGTGCAAAAGCAAGAATGAATTTGACCGGCTTCATAGGATAGTTATTTTTTGGGGTTTTTAAGGGTTAATTTCGGCTTTATCGACGGGTCAAACGGGATTTTCGCTTACAGTGTGTTACATATTAAATTTATTTGTTTGATTGTAAAAGAAAGTTGGTCCGAAGGGATTTTCACTTCATGGGGTAAATATTTATTTTTAATTATAAATGTCACCCTGTTTTAAGGACCCGAAGGGATTTTTTTACTGTTTATGTTAGTATATTTTTTATTTTATGAATGTAAGCATTAAGTTGAAATTTGATACCCATCCTAGATTAAGTATTTATTTTTAATTTTAAAAATTAATTTCACCTTGTTAGACGAGTCCGAAGGGATGTTTGCTTTCATCCTTCATTGTTTAGTTCATTTATTATTTTTTAATGTAAAAGTAAGTAGAAAATATGTATCGCATTCATATGGTAACAATTTTGTAAATTTTTATTGGCTTATTTTACCCTGTCCTGACGAGTCCAAAGGGATTTGTGCTTAAACTGTAGGTATGTTAGTAAGTCTACTATTGATTTTTTTAAATATTAAACACTTCACAGGATTTTATGAATTTTATGGGGTAATTTTACCCTGTTCGACGGACCCGAAGAAATGTTTACCTAGAGCGTATATTTATGATTTTTTAAACATAAAATTAAATTTTGATCTGATTTCCTTTCCTTCACAGGATAAATATTTTTATCAATTTTAAGGCTAATTTTCTTCGGTATGTATATTATTATTTGTCCGATATTAATGTAAAATGCATATTGACAAGATTATTAAAATAGTTGTATGCCGGATGCCACTGTTTTCCCGATCGGGTGTTTTCGGTTATTTTTACTGCTAAAACTTACTGCTAACTTCACACCGGTGGTAATAGCTACCAAGTTTATTTTGCGATCGGACAGAATTAAACACTGGTCCATAAATACTGCAAAACGATTGGTTAAGAAAATCATTCAAAAAAGATATAAGAATATTCGTGATTCAACAAAAGTATAAATACATAAACAACAATAAAAAACATTTTTAAAAACAAATGTCCGATTTTGAGATTATATCTAAATTTCTCAAAAATATATTGGGTGGAAGATGGCCATAATTCGTGAAATGTAATACTGGTGCCATCTAGCAACAGATAGTCACACTATCGAGTTGCACATATTACTTGTAGAGGCCGAAACTTGATTTTAAATTAACGCACTTTTCTCTAACGTTCATGGAGAAACGATTAACACTTACGCTCAGGCCTCGCAACGAAATCGAGACAGGCGTAACAAAAAGCTACAAAAAAGTTACAAAAAACCAGCTGGGTCTGAATCTGTGCCGCTACTATGGAAATTCAAGCTAGCGGATCCGCTGCCCAGATAGCACAAATACGTCTTATGGACGTTCTAAAAACGTCCTGCTTGGACATTCAGGACATCCTTAAAACGTCCATTTCACGGCCGTGGACGTCTTATGGACGTATTTGGAACGTCCATTGTTAATAATCAGGATGTCTTAAGAACGTCCATTTAAGGACATTCCATGGACATTTTCAGAAGCTCAAATGGGGAATAATAGGATGTAAGGAAATTAGTGAAAATACTGAATAATTTCAAAAAAATTTATTTGGAAGCAAATAACCTATAAATAGTGAAATTATTAAAACTTTTTCGACAAATTCATCCCGTCTCTCCTCTACTTTGCTCTGTTCAATCATGCCTGGATTGAGAGCAGTTGTTTTTTTTCTTTTTGATTTGGCCATATTTGCCTTCCCAGTTGAACCTGAAAATAATTTAATCGCTTATTCAAAATTCAGATCAATATGAAAATCCAATCTGTTTAAGTTTGCCTTGCTAGACATTATGAATTCACTAACCTTTTAGCTTTGTAGTATTCACTGGAAAACTCCTCTACTTTGCTCTTTTCAACCATGCCTGGATTGACAGCAGTTATTTTTTTTTTCTTGATTTAGTCATATTTGCCTTCTCAGTTAAACCTGAAAATAATTTAATCGCTTATTCAAAATGAAAGGCAGATCAATATGAAAATCCAATCTATTGGTTGCTTTGCTAGACATTATGTATTTACTAACCTTTTAGCTATGTAGTATTCACTTAAAAACTCCTCTACTTTGCTCTTTTCAACCATGCCTGGATTGACAGCAGTCAGTTTTTATCTAGATTTGGTCATAATTGCCTTCTCAACTGAATCTGAAAATAATTTAATCGTTTATTCAAAATAATAAGACATTATAAATTCACTAACCTTTTAGCTTTGAAAAACTTCCACCTTTCTCAGATATAAAAATGGTACAAATGGCGGAATGATAAAACTTGTACTCGTATAATATGTATATACTATCGAATCATGAACATTGAACACTTTTTTTTAATAAAACCTGAGCCCTGGGAATATTTCACTTCAGTGCTTGAATCTGAATCATATCAAAAATAAATAAAAATAAAAAGTCACTTGTCAACAATGTCACTTTCTTGCAAAAGATCTTCTACCTTTTTGTCTATTTGGCCTTCATTCAATTGGATATTGGGACAATGCCATCTTTAATAATTATTTATGTTGGGTCCTATGATTGAACGTTTACGTTATCCGTAACGTACATGTTAGGCTCAGTTTTAACAGTAATTAGGCAAGTTCGTATGATGAAAAACGGTTTCCAACACATTATTGTTATTTTCCGCCTGTTATGTTCTAATTTAACAGTTTTCCATCATACAAACTTGCTTCGTTACTGTTAAAATTCGACCTAACATGTACGTTATGGATAACATAAACGTTCAATCATAAGACCCATCTCATTATATATGTTTTTTGTATAATGTAACCAAATAATAATACAATGCGAATGCGAATCCATGGAAATATAGTAAAGCACGTACAATTGACGTTTTGCGGATATCTATTTCTTGACGTCCAGAGGATTTACTAAACTGGACATACTTAAAACGTCCATAATAGGTCTTGGACGTACAGACGTTAAATGGACATGTATTGGACGTCCTTAGGACGTCCTGTGCTATCTGGGTGTATTTTCGGACCTGGGCAAAGGTACAAATTCGCAAATAGTGTAACAAAAAAGCTACAAAAAACCCACCAGGTCTTGTATGGTGCCGCCACAGAGTGCCCGCCATAGGTGGCCGCTAGCTTGATATAGCAAAAAAAAATAACACATGTTATCATAAATACTGCTACAAAACAGGCCGTCCATCATGCAATGACGAATTTTTATAAGAAATAGGCCACCTGACTTATGACATATTTTAAAAAAAGAAGCGAATGAGCACATTTTTTAAAATTGTTATTGTTATCAATTGTTTTGTTATGTGCATAGAAAAATTAAAACGTTAAGGGAAGACCCTTCCTCCATGGACCCGGACGTCCCGAACATTCACAAATTTAATTTTTTTTTCTATTATCCTACCCCAGTATCGTTCTCTATATTGGGATCCAAGGTTTTCCATCAATTGATGTATTCCTTTTCATAGAGGGTGGTAGGAATTGCTTGGAAAGATAAAGCAAAAAATTAGCAAAACACCTACTTGTGTGGTATTTGACTTAATTTTGGTAAGGTTTATTTTTTGATTCAAAAATTTATCTTATCATTCGAAACAATGTGCATTTTGAACTTTTTTAATTACAGATTCAAGTGTTCATAAGAGAATATCAAAACTTTTAAAACCATGCTTGATGGATGGTTCTCTGCTATTAGACGTTGACAAATTAGTACAAAGATGCAGGATTTCTCAAATAATGTACGGTTGTATTGAACTGTCTGTTTTTCTAGTGGTAAGTTTTAAATTTCTATTTTATATGCACTTTTAGTTTTTGTATTAGAGCAGGGACAGAAGTTGGAAAGGCTTCTCACAGTTCTTCCACTTCATACACAGAAATTGACAGTTTTGCTGTGTAGCTAACTACAATTGCTACCTTTGAAAAGTACCTGCTGGAGAGGAGTAGAGCTAGTAGATTTTTTAGTCAAGTTTTCGGTTTTCATCAAAATAACAAACTTTTAAATTTGATCTCTCGGCTCGTGCTTTTTGTTGCAAATTGCTAAGTAAAGTTAATTTTTAGCTGTGGTATTTTTCGCTTTTTGCTTTCACCAGAAAATAAACCATGTTCTCATTTCTGTCTAATATTTTTTATAAATATATATTTTTTTAATAACCAAACACATAAAAAATAATAAAGTGCCACACATCTCAGAAAAATACATTTACTTTGTCAATTGTCACAGAAATTACATTTACTTTGTCAATTGTCACAGAATTTAATTCATTACTCGACTTACCAGCTCTGCATTAAAAGACCACGGAGTAGATCCCATTGAGAAGCCACAGATGTATTAAAGAAAAAAAATTTCATTAATCATGTAAATAGTTCAATAATTTGTGAAAAGCTGTGTGGAAGTTTTGTAGAATTATGGTTTGGGATATCATAATACTTTTAAATACGTTTAAATAATATTGTCTTATCCATAAATATATAGGATTGCACGGGTGTGAAGTTATCCACATCCACAAATGTACACTGAGAAAAATATAACTCTATCGTAATAGTCATATAACTTGGTTCAAATTACCTGTAGAGGCTTTTCATTTGTAGATTTTAATTGGGGAGGTTCCAATACACAGCAACCATACCCACAATTAACTTTTGCTTTGTCTCAGGGGGTGCAATTGGGGGTGAAATTTAAAAAAAAATCATAGAAGCCACAAATGGCTTTGTACACCTTTCTGCTTGGGATATGTTATGTAGTTTACTCTTTTCTTCATTCCTGATACCATGCTGGAGTTTGTCGAGCCGTCTGAGGGGGTGCAATTGGGGATGAAATTAAAAAAAACATAAAAGCCACAAATAGCTTTGTACACCTTTCTGCTTGGGATATGTTATGTAATTTTCTCTTTTTTTCATCCATGATAGCATGCTGGAGTGTCGAGCCGTCTGAGGGGGTGCAATTGGGGGTGAAATTAAACAAAAAATCATAGAAGTCACAACTGGTTTTGTACACCTTTCTGCTTGGGATATGTTATGTAGTTTGATCTTTTCTTCATCCCTGATAGCATGCTGGAGTTTGTCGAGCCGTCTGAGGGGGTGCAATTGGGGATGAAATTTAAAAAAAAATCACAGAAGCCACAAATAGCTTTGTACACATTTCTGCTTGCGATATGTTATCTAGTTGGCTCTTTTCTTCATCCCAGATACTGTGTTGGAGTTTGTCGAGCCGTCTAAGGGGTTGCAATTGGGGGTGAAATAAAAAAATTAAAGAAGCCACAAATGGCTTTGTACACCTTTCTGCATGCGCTAATGTAGTTTGCCCCTTTCTTCGTTCCAGATACCATGCTGGAGTTTGTCGAGCCGTCTGAGGGTGTGCAATTGGGGGTCAAATTAAACAAAAAATCATAGACGCCACAAATGGCTTTGTACACCTTTCTGCTTGGGATATGTTATGTAGTTTGCTCTTTTCTTCATCCCTGATAGCATGCTGGAGTTTGTCGAGCCGTCTGAGGGGGTGCAATTGGGGATGAAATAGAAAAAAAATCACAGAAGCCACAAATGGCTTTGTATACCTTTTTACTTGAGATATGTTATGAAGATAGCTATTTTCTTTATGCCTGATACCATGCTGGAGTTTGTCGAGCCGTCTGAGGGGGTGCAATTGTGGATGAAATAAAAAAAAATCACAGAAGCCACAAATGGCTTTGTACACCTTTTTACTTGAGATATGTTATGAAGATAGCTATTTTCTTTATGCCTGATATCATGCTGGAGTTAGTCGAGCCGTCTGAGTGGGTGCAATTGGGGGTGAAATTAAACAAAAAATCATAGAAGCCACAACTGGCTTTGTACACCTTTCTGCTTGGGATATCTTATGTAGTTTGCTCTTTTCTTCATCCCTGATAGCATGCTGGAGTTTGTCGAGCTCTCTAAGGGGTGCAATTGGGGGTGAAATAAAAAAAATCATAGAAGCCACTACTGGCTTTGTACACCTTTCTGCTTGGGATATGTTATGTAGTTTGCTCTTTTCTTCATCCCTGATAGCATGCTGGAGTTTGTCGAGCTTTTTGAGGGGGTGCAATTAGGGATGAAATTAAAAAAAAATCACAGAAGCCACAAATGGCTTTGTACACCTTTTTACTTGAGATATGTTATGAAGATAGCTATTTGCTTTATGCCTGATACCATGCTGGAGTTTGTCGAGCCGTCTGAGAGGGTGCAATTGGGGATGAAATTAAAAAAAAATCACAGAAGCCACAAATAGCTTTGTACACCTTTTTACTTGATGTTATGAAGATAGCTATTTTCTTTATGCCTAATACCATGCTGGAGTTTGTCGAGCCGTCTGAGGGGGTGCAATTGGGGGTCAAATTAAATAAAAAATCATAGAAGCCACAAATGGCTTTGTACACCTTTCTGCTTGGAATATGTTATGTAGTTTGCTCTTTTCTTTATGCCTGATAACATGCTGGAATTTGTCGAGCCGTCTGAGGGAGTGCAATTGGGGTTGAAATTTAACAAAAAATGATAAAAGCGACAAATGGCTTTGTACACCTTTCGGCTTGGGATATGTTATGTAGTTTGCTCTTTTATTCATCCCTTAGAGAGCTCGACAAACTCCAGCATGCTATCAGGGATGAAGAAAAGAGCAAACTACATAACATATCCCAAGCAGAAAGGTGTACAAAGCCAGTTGTGACTTCTATGATTTTTTGTTTAATTTCACACCCAATTGCACCCCCTCAGACGGTTCGACAAACTCCAGCATGGTATCAGGCATAAAGAAAATAGCTATCTTCATAACATATCTCAAGTAAAAAGGTGTACAAAGCCATTTGTGGCTTCTGTGATTTTTTTTTAATTTCATCCCCAATTGCACCCCCTCAGACGGCTCGACAAACTCCAGCATGCTATCAGGGATGAAGAAAAGAGCAAACTACATAACATATCCCAAGAAGAAAGGTGTACGAAGCCAGTTGTGGCTTCTATGATTTTCTGTTTAATTTCGCCCCCAATTGCATCCCCTCAGACGGCTCGACAAACTCCAGCATGGTATCAGGCATAAAGAAAATAGCTATCTTCATAACATATCTCAAGTAAAAAGGTGTACAAAGCCATTTGTGGCTTTTGTGATTTTTTTTTAATTTCATCTTCAATTGCACCCCCTCAGACGGCTCGACAAACTCCAGCATGCTATCAGGGATGAAGAAAAGAGCAAACTACATAACATATCCCAAGCAGAAAGGTGTACAAAGCCAGTAGTGGCTTCTATGATTTTTTGTTTAATTTCACCCCCAATTGCACCCCCTCAGACGGCCCGACAAACTCCAGCATGGTATCAGGCATAAAGAAAATAGCTATCTTCATAACATATCTCAAGTAAAAAGGTGTACAAAGCCATTTGTGGCTTCTGTGATTTTTTTTTAAATTTCATCCCCAATTACACCTCCTCAGACGGCTCGACAAACTCCAGCATGCTATCAGGGATGAAGAAAAGAGCAAACTACATAACATATCCCAAGCAGAAAGGTGTACAAAGGCAGTTGTGGCTTCTGTGATTTTTTATTTAATTTCACCCCCAATTGCACCCCCTCAGACGGCCCGAAAAACTCCAGCATGGTATCAGGCATAAAGAAAATAGCTATCTTCATAACATATCTCAAGTAAAAAGGTGTACAAAGCCATTTGTGGCTTCTGTGATTTTTTTTTAAATTTCATCCCCAATTGCACCCCCTCAGACGGCTCGACAAACTCCAGCATGCTATCAGGGATGAAGAAAAGAGCAAACTACATAACATATCCCAAGCAGAAAGGTGTACAAAGCCAGTTGTGGCTTCTATGATTTTTTGTTTAATTTTACCCCCAATTGCACCCCCTCAGACGGCTCGACACTCCAGCATGGTATCAGGCATAAAGGAAATAGCTATCTTCATAACATATCTCAAGTAAAAAGGTGTACAAAGCCATTTGTGGCTTCTGTGATTTTTTTTTTTAATTTCATCCCCAATTGCACCCCCTCAGACGGCTCGACAAACTCCAGCATGGTATCTGGGAGAAAGAAAAAAGCAAATTACATAACATATCGCTTGCAGAAAGGTGTACAAAGCCATTTGTGGCTTCTATGATTTTTTTATTTCACCCCTAATTGCACCCCCTCAGACGACTCGACAAACTCCAGCATGCTATCATGGATGAAAAAAAGAGAAAATTACATAACATATCCCAAGCAGAAAGGTGTACAAAGCTATTTGTGGCTTTTATGTTTTTTTTTTAATTTCATCCCCAATTGCACCCCCTCAGACGGCTCGACAAACTCCAGCATGGTATCAGGAATGAAGAAAAGAGTAAACTAGATAACATATCCCAAGCAGAAAGGTGTACAAAGCCATTTGTGGCTTCTATGATTTTTTTTAAATTTCACCCCCAATTGCACCCCCTGAGACAAAGCAAAAGTTAATTGCGGGTATGGTTGCTGTGTATTGAAACCTCCCCAATTGAAATATACAAATGAAAAGCCTCTACAGGTAATTTGAACCAAGTTATATGACTATTACGATAGAGTTATATTTTTCTCAGTGTACATTTGTGGATGTGGATAACTTCACACCCGTCTATTTGCTTTATGCCTGATACCATGCTGGAGTTTGTCGAGCCGTCTGAGAGGGTGCAATTGGGGATGAAATTAAAAAAAAATCACAGAAGCCACAAATAGCTTTGTACACCTTTTTACTTGATGTTATGAAGATAGCTATTTTCTTTATGCCTAATACCATGCTGGAGTTTGTCGAGCCGTCTGAGGGGGTGCAATTGGGGGTCAAATTAAATAAAAAATCATAGAAGCCACAAATGGCTTTGTACACCTTTCTGCTTGGAATATGTTATGTAGTTTGCTCTTTTCTTTATCCCTGATAACATGCTGGAATTTGTCGAGCCGTCTGAGGGAGTGCAATTGGGGTTGAAATTTAACAAAAAATGATAAAAGCGACAAATGGCTTTGTACACCTTTCGGCTTGGGATATGTTATGTAGTTTGCTCTTTTATTCATCCCTTAGAGAGCTCGACAAACTCCAGCATGCTATCAGGGATGAAGAAAAGAGCAAACTACATAACATATCCCAAGCAGAAAGGTGTACAAAGCCAGTTGTGACTTCTATGATTTTTTGTTTAATTTCACACCCAATTGCACCCCCTCAGACGGTTCGACAAACTCCAGCATGGTATCAGGCATAAAGAAAATAGCTATCTTCATAACATATCTCAAGTAAAAAGGTGTACAAAGCCATTTGTGGCTTCTGTGATTTTTTTTTAATTTCATCCCCAATTGCACCCCCTCAGACGGCTCGACAAACTCCAGCATGCTATCAGGGATGAAGAAAAGAGCAAACTACATAACATATCCCAAGAAGAAAGGTGTACGAAGCCAGTTGTGGCTTCTATGATTTTCTGTTTAATTTCGCCCCCAATTGCATCCCCTCAGACGGCTCGACAAACTCCAGCATGGTATCAGGCATAAAGAAAATAGCTATCTTCATAACATATCTCAAGTAAAAAGGTGTACAAAGCCATTTGTGGCTTTTGTGATTTTTTTTTAATTTCATCTTCAATTGCACCCCCTCAGACGGCTCGACAAACTCCAGCATGCTATCAGGGATGAAGAAAAGAGCAAACTACATAACATATCCCAAGCAGAAAGGTGTACAAAGCCAGTAGTGGCTTCTATGATTTTTTGTTTAATTTCACCCCCAATTGCACCCCCTCAGACGGCCCGACAAACTCCAGCATGGTATCAGGCATAAAGAAAATAGCTATCTTCATAACATATCTCAAGTAAAAAGGTGTACAAAGCCATTTGTGGCTTCTGTGATTTTTTTTTAAATTTCATCCCCAATTACACCTCCTCAGACGGCTCGACAAACTCCAGCATGCTATCAGGGATGAAGAAAAGAGCAAACTACATAACATATCCCAAGCAGAAAGGTGTACAAAGGCAGTTGTGGCTTCTGTGATTTTTTATTTAATTTCACCCCCAATTGCACCCCCTCAGACGGCCCGAAAAACTCCAGCATGGTATCAGGCATAAAGAAAATAGCTATCTTCATAACATATCTCAAGTAAAAAGGTGTACAAAGCCATTTGTGGCTTCTGTGATTTTTTTTTAAATTTCATCCCCAATTGCACCCCCTCAGACGGCTCGACAAACTCCAGCATGCTATCAGGGATGAAGAAAAGAGCAAACTACATAACATATCCCAAGCAGAAAGGTGTACAAAGCCAGTTGTGGCTTCTATGATTTTTTGTTTAATTTCACCCCCAATTGCACCCCCTCAGACGGCTCGACACTCCAGCATGGTATCAGGCATAAAGGAAATAGCTATCTTCATAACATATCTCAAGTAAAAAGGTGTACAAAGCCATTTGTGGCTTCTGTGATTTTTTTTTTTAATTTCATCCCCAATTGCACCCCCTCAGACGGCTCGACAAACTCCAGCATGGTATCTGGGAGAAAGAAAAAAGCAAATTACATAACATATCGCTTGCAGAAAGGTGTACAAAGCCATTTGTGGCTTCTATGATTTTTTTATTTCACCCCTAATTGCACCCCCTCAGACGACTCGACAAACTCCAGCATGCTATCATGGATGAAAAAAAGAGAAAATTACATAACATATCCCAAGCAGAAAGGTGTACAAAGCTATTTGTGGCTTTTATGTTTTTTTTTTTAATTTCATCCCCAATTGCACCCCCTCAGACGGCTCGACAAACTCCAGCATGGTATCAGGAATGAAGAAAAGAGTAAACTAGATAACATATCCCAAGCAGAAAGGTGTACAAAGCCATTTGTGGCTTCTATGATTTTTTTTAAATTTCACCCCCAATTGCACCCCCTGAGACAAAGCAAAAGTTAATTGCGGGTATGGTTGCTGTGTATTGAAACCTCCCCAATTGAAATATACAAATGAAAAGCCTCTACAGGTAATTTGAACCAAGTTATATGACTATTACGATAGAGTTATATTTTTCTCAGTGTACATTTGTGGATGTGGATAACTTCACACCCGTTAGGATTGCCCGGTTCCGCTGATAATTTAAAATTACTTATTTTAGGATATGACACTGGCAGATAAATATCAGAAAATTCTCTAGTCATCTGAGGGGGTTTGACGTTTACCATGTCTCCCCCTATCAAAAGCCTTTCCAACCTTTGTCCCCGTTCTACTTCAATGTGGTTTCTGAATTGTTTTAATTGGATTGTGAACATATTTATATCTCTGTTATCTACCTAAAATTGAAATTTGATTGTTCTATAAATTTTTGAAAAATAGATGTTTTCAAATTCCTATAAGTATACCTATCATTGGCTTAATGTCTTCTTTTGTAAATTTCAAATTTCTGTTGCCTTTTTCTTGAAGATATTTGGTCGGTTTCTTATTTTTTAAGTTACATTCTGCTGCCCTTCAACTTGTTCAATAAGAAGCCTAAAAAAATGTTCGCTAGATTATTGATTGAGACAAGAAGAATGAAACCAAATGATTAGGGTTGCCAGACGTCCGGCTAAAGCCGGGCATGTTTTTTCCCAATTCGTTCATCCCAACTCCTCACTCCTTAAAATTAGCAAGGCCAGACCTTTTTTCTCCTTTATTTAAAACAAAATACAACTAAATTAAATGACAAAAGTACAACAAAAGATACAACTTGTTTTGTTACATTTATACCTGAAAGATAAATAAATATATACATTGTGTTTACCAGAACATCTGGATAAATTAAATAACTACAAAAATACAAATCGCGCAAGATATACAGGTTTTTAGTGATTAAATTTTACCTGTAAAGAAAAATCATATGAGAATGTGTTTCACGAAGAACATCCGAATGAAATATTAATAATGAATAAATATTGAAATTATTTTATCCAAAATACGCAGTATTTAATTTTTTTGTGGCCATGGAATTCAAGAGATCAAACCACAGTTTGTGCGCCCTCTTGTGGCTACTCCCCTGAGTTCGTCATCCAGTATTAGTTCGTCTGTCCATTCATGAACCCAGTTGACCAGGTCTGTGTCTGTCGAGTTTAGGTCTTGTGGTATATCATTAAGTCTTCGTCTGAGTCTTGACCTGGCTATTTGTCTGTTGTGTCCATTACAGTCATATGTAATGTCTCTGGTGTCTTCAATTTCATTGTCGATGTTGTAAGTGCCATCTGTGTCTTGTAAGTGGAACCTGTTCAGGTATAAATTTATGTTTCTGTTTTAAGTATTTGTGGCATACTGTCTTTATGATATCATAGTCCATGTGTCTTGCCATAATGTTATGGTCTTGTGTGTGTCTATTTTGTCTCTGTATTGTATTTTTTTTGTGGGGTAGTTGTGTGCCTTATTAGCAAGTCTGTGTGCTCATTTTATACCTTCCGTTGTCCTATGTGTGTATCCGTATGTGATGTTTATGTTGTGTATACAATACAAATATAATAATACAAATACAAATGTTGCAAAACTATACACTCTCGATTTTAAAATACTAATTTTCTTAAATGACTGATTGTGAAATATTAATTAACAATTTTAAAATATATAAAGGCAAATTATGATAATAATAATAATAAAAAAATGCAGGGTTGTGCACCTAATTGATTGAACACTTGTGTTGTGCAACTCGATAAATTTATAACACATATTTAATATTTAGTAAACATTTTTTTTTACATGAATGAGCACTATAAAATGTAATGTTTTTTCTAAAATTTTAACAAAATCAATGTAATTTTGAAAAATAAATTATCTGGATTCAGCTGAAAAACGTTTTTTAGTGATAAGCCTAATCTCCCTTGGTAACAGATTGCATGCTTTGGTATGAACAAAGAATCTAAGACAAATATTTTTATTGAATCTTTGGGATGATAAGAACTCATTAGCAGCACTACGGATTTGATATACAGTAGGTATTATTATTCTTGAATAATTTGTTTTTGAAAGCATATACATATACACAAACTTTGAAAATATAATGTTTGGATATTGCATACATCTTCAGAATATATTAGATTTGTGTGATATCTTTTTTGTTCTTTAAGTATAATTTTTAATATGTAGTTTTGTGTAATATTTAGTGTAGTGAATTCCTGTACATTCCTCCCCATATACAGATACCATAATGAAAAAGTGATTCGGCTAGAGACTTGTTTATTAGTAATAACAATTTTCTTGAAAGGAATTCTCGTATTTGATAAAATTTGTGGATAAGCTTCCTCACCTTTTTTGATAGATAATCTATATGGTTACCCCATTTTAGGTTTTTATCAATTATTATACCCAAGTACTTGACTTCATTTGTTTAATTAATTTTATCTTGCATATTAGTGAGTTTTATACAAGTAAAATCTGGTCTATTTGTTTCTGTTAGGGTAAAAGCGAGATAATTTGTGTTGTTAACATTTCATGAAAGTTGGTACATATTTAGCCGCATCATAATTTTTGTAAGACCTTGTTGAACAGCCATTTTAGTTTCTGTCCAAGAGTGTTCATGAAATATCACGACAGTGTCTTCCTTGTAGGATACAATAGTTGTATTCGTTACTAATGACAAGAGATAATTTATATTGACAAGGGGGGTAGCCATGTGTGAGTTGAAGTAATTTTAAGGTGAAGGGGGGAGAAAAAGTCCTTTATATCTCACAAGGAAAGTCCAATGTTTAATTATTCAACAAAAACATTGAGTGCGACCGGTTTCGAAGTAACATCACTTCATCTTCAGGCTCGCCATACTCTCCATCCACTAGGGATTTAAACATTGGACTTTCCTTGTGAGATATAAAGGACTTTTTCTCCCCCCTTCACCTTAAAAAAAAAAAAAAAAGATAATTTATATCTTAGAAATAATAAGGACCAAGAACGGTACCTTGAGGCACACCTATTTTTACAATCCCGGGTATCACTAACTTTAAAAAGTTATTCCCAATTCATGAGGTAACTCTTAAAAACATCCAAAACTATGAAACGAATACCATAACGTTCCAGAATGTATAGGATTTTTTTATGGTTGACAGTGTCAAATGCTTTAGCGAGATCCAGAAAAACTGCTTTCCATTTTTTATTAAGACCCTCTGTAATTTCCTTAATAACTGTGCACATAGCATCACTCGTTGCTTTGCCAGTGCAAAAACCAAACTGTTATTTAATATACAGGGTGTCCTTTAAAATGTGTCCCAAAATTCTCAGGCAGATTCCTTAACCAAAAAATGGAAAAAAAGTTCCTATAGACCTATGTCCTAAAGTGCCCCCTAAGCGAGCAACAGCCTCTTAAAATCATTTTTTTTATTTTGATTTTTTGAATTTTCTTAAAAATGGAAACAAATAAAAGAACCAAATTTTGGCTGTTAAATATGATCAATAATAGTGACCTTTTGACACCTTCAAAAAGAAATTATTTCGTCAGGGGTGTACTTGGGAATTTTTTGAAAATTTTGATTATTCATAACTTTTTTGTGTTTTTGGTAATGACTTATCCATATTTTTTTTACATTCTACATTGAAAACTACGTCAAAAAGGAATACTTGTTTGATCTCGATTGGAGCAGCCGTTTCCGAGAAAACATCATCCAAAGATATTCGTCCACTTTAGCTTAATTTTCAATTTTCCTAAATTACCTCGGTGAATCTCGTAAATAAAAATTACTTTTTTAGCTCTCTCTAAATAATTGTAGTTCAAATGTCGTGGTGGGACTATTTTTATTTAATAATAAGAAACGGTTTAAAAAAATATTTATTCTAAAAAAACAAATCAAAAAAAATTAAAGCAGATGCTCAATGTGGCGACCATTGGTTTCCACACACAAGCGCAACCGTCGCATCATAGACTGTCTTACACGAAAAAATACTTCAGGATTATTCCTAAGAACTTCGCAATGATGAAAAACTCGTTCTTCCAATTCTTCAACTGTTTCAACAGGACTGGAATAAACCAATGATTTTAAATAACCTCAAACAAAAAAATCCATTGGATTTAGATCTGGTGAACGAGGTGGCCAGTTAACAGGACAACCTCTGCCAATTACTCTACCCTCAAATCTTTCGTTAAGGTGCTGTCTAGCTTCAAGGCTGTAATGTGGTGGAGCTCCATCATGCATAAACCACATGTTATGTCTGATTTGAATCGGAATATTATCAAGAAGCTCATGTAAGTTATTTTCCAAAAAAAGCCTGTATGCTGCTCCATTTAACCTATTCGGCAAAACAAATGGTCCAATAAGGTAATTATCAATAACTCCAGCCCAGACGTTTATTGAAAATTTATCCTGGTGGTGACGTTCAACAACCGCGTGAGGGTTATCTTCAGCCCATTCATGCATATTTCGAAAATTTATTATACCATCTCTAGTGAAACCAGCTTCATCGGTAAATAGCACTTTATTAAGAAACATTGCATCTTGATTACATCTTCCAAGAAACCATTCAGAAAAGAACTCGCGGCTCATAATCAGTAGCTTTAAGTGCCTGAACTTTTTGAATGTGGTAAGAGTACACTTGTTGTTCACGCAAAACTTTCCATACCGTGTTACGTCCGACTCCCACTTCTGAAATTAAATGAGAGAATCTGTATAGTGAATAGTTAAGAAAGAGAATCCATTGATTTGGGAAATCAGATTTTTTCTGCATAACGCAACTCTTTTCGATACGAAAAGTCGTGAAATGTAAGAGAAGCAATAACAAGTAAAAAAACTAGTTTTATACGATAAGGTACGGGGTAGCTAAAATAATAAATAAGTAATTACTTACCATTTGCTATTTTTCTGGTACTTGTCGATGGGGTTTCAGCTACCCTATCCAAAATTGCTTCTTCCAAAGCAGGAGTTCTCACATAATTTTGTCTTCCACTGTTACTAGAGTTTTTCTTAAATGTACCAGTTTCCCGAAGTCTATCGTCAATTCTAGAAAACGTCTTAGCGCATGGAAGATGCCTATTTGGAAAGCGCTCCTGATAAAGTCTGCGAGCTTCATTGGCATTTCCAGAAGCGAGTCCAAAACATAAGTGCATGTCCGTCATTTCGCCGAATGTGTAATCATTATTGTAGTTATTGTGAGCCATTTTAAACAAAATAATAACAATACAACGAATCGCACCAGAAAACTTTTAGAAATAATGTTTAACTGAAGAAACATTTTTATCAGTGAGCGAAAAAAATTATCCATGAAACACAAAAACGCCAAAAAAATACATATTTTTACTTTTTTATTCTAAACAGCTAAATACAAACCTTATGGTCTTCATAATAAATAAATGGGAACTAAATTTTTAAATTTTATTTAGAGAGCTAAAAATAGTATACAGGGTGATTGATTAGTGTGAGGAAGCTCTGTAGATCTGTTATAATAAAAGAAGGCAGCTTTAAGCTTCACATTTTAAAATTAGTTACGATGTGACAGGGTGTTTCATAAGGCCGTGCCAAATCAAAGTTATGTTTTTTAAATGGAACACCCTGTATATTTTTATATTTTTAGAATCTGCTCGATAATCTGATTTCAATGATATATCACACTTGTTATCTAATATGAATAGTAAAGGATCTACAGCTACTCAAAAATCACATTTTTTCAAATTCAGGTGGCTGTTGTAGCCAAACAGTTGGAAATCGAGGAAAACGGCTTACAGTCCCTATCCTAACTTTTTAAGGTCTATTCAGTGACATAAAATACATATTATTTGATACAGGGTGATCAAAAATCCAAAATCACATCCGATTTTTGATCACCCTGTATCAACTAATATTTTTTGCCACTGAATAGACCTTCAAAAGTAAGGATAGGGACATGTAAGCCGTGTTCCTCGATTTCCAACTTTTTGGCTACAACAGCCAAAATTGAAAATTAACCTAAACTGCACGAATATCTTTGGATGATGTTTTCTCGGAAACGGCTGCTCCAATCGAGATCAAACAAGTATTCCTTTTTGACGTAGTTTTCAATGTAGAATGTAAAAAAAAATATGGATAAGTCATTACCAAAAACACAAAAAAGTTATGAATAATCAAAATTTTCAAAAAATTCCCAAGTACACCCCTGACGAAATAATTTCTTTTTGAAGGTGTCAAAAGGTCACTATTATTGATCATATTTAACAGCCAAAATTTGGTTCTTTTATTTGTTTCCATTTTTAAGAAAATTCAAAAAATTAAAATAAAAAAAATGATTTCGAGAGGCTGTTGCTCGCTTAGGGGGCACTTTAGGACATAGGTCTATAGGAACTTTTTTTCCATTTTTTGGTTAAGGAATCTGCCTGAGAATTTTGGGACACATTTTAAAGGACACCCTGTATATTGTGATCAAAAAATTTAACGACTTGAGTTTTCAAAAACTTTTCAAAAATATTTCCTAAATTATTAATTACACTAATTTGTCTATATAAACCTTTGATATGGCATTGCAAAAACATTTTGATTGAACAACAGCATGGGTTTATGGGAGGTAAGTCTACTGATACAAATTTACTGCTCTACGAATATTATATCGTTTCTGCCTTCGAGAGGGGGTATCAGGTTGACTCAATTTACACTGACTTCTCGAAGGCATTTGACACGGTGAACCATGATTTGCTTTTAAGGAAACTAGTGAAATTCGGGTTTCCAAACTACTTAGTAAAATGGTTAGAAAGTTACCTGCAATCCAGGGTTCAATATGTCAAAGTTAAAAGTTTTACTTCGATTCCAATAAATGTAAGTTCAGGTGTCCCCCAGGGATCTCATTTGGGACCATTACTATTTAATATATTTATTAATGATGTGGCTTCAGGATTTAAATATTGTAAGTTCCTACTATTTGCCGATGACCTGAAATTATTCATGGAAATCTTAAACTTACCTGAAGTTACAGGATGATTTAAACTATTTTATTAATTGGGCTTTAAATAATGCCATGTCTTTAAATCCATGTAAATGTTTTTCAATCACCTTCACAAGATCAAAAAACCCTAGAAATTTTCTTTATAATATCAATACTACTGTTTTGGAGAAAGTTAGTGAAATCAAGGATCTAGGTGTGATCTTCGATAATTCTTTATTTGTCCCACACATGAGATCCATCATTAGTAGATCTCTGAAAACATTGGGATTTGTGACCAGGAAATCTAGGGATTTCTCTGTGCCTACATTCCGAACCCTTTACTTAACACTAGTGCGCAGCATCTTTTTATATGCTTCACCAGTCTGGTCACCTCATTACTGGACTCATATTTTAAATTTAGAAGCAGTTCAAAATAGTTTTCTAAGAACTTGTCAGTGGAGGTTACATATGCCTTTCTTTCTAAAAGGGAGCTTAAAAACCATTTAAACTTATTGACAGTTGAGAAAACGTTAATTAGTAATGATCTTTTATTTCTTTATAACCTCCTGGAAGGGAATATAGCTTGTCCGGATATGGCGGAGCTAATAAACTTTAGATTAAACAACATAAATATTAGAGAGAAATCATTATTTTCAATTATGAACTACGGACTCAACACAGTCCTTTAACCAGGTTTCAAAGGCAAGGAAATGAAATTAACAGACACACTGATCTTTTGGGAGTTAGTCGGTTTAGGTTTAAAAATCAGCTGACGGAGTACTTATCGAGTTAGCTTTAGCTCTAAGTTTTTTTTCTAAGTTTTTTTTGTGATATTTAAGATATTTTAAGTTTTTTTTTCTTTTTTGTGTGATACTTTAGGTTAGGTTTAAAATATCTACTGATAATAATTATTTTGTGAAAGGAGATTTTCCGTAAATAAATAAATCAATCAAAATAAAATAATTTGAAATTTTTGATTTATCTCCACTTTTATGAATTGGAGTAATTATAGAAGATTTAAATTGTCTAGGGACAACCTCATTTAAAAAGACTGAGTTTATTATATGTTTAAGTGGTTTTAAAATATATTCATTATTTTTTATAATGTCAGCTGTTACTCCATCAATACCAGGTGAACTATTACTTTTTAACGAAGATATATGCTCTTTTAGTTCTGTATCTGTAACAGGATTTAGAAACATAGTATTAGGATTTATTGATACAATTTATTGTGGAATTAGGTATTTTTATATTTTTTGCCATTAGTTTGTTGTCTTTAAATGCAAGATCATCCTCATTAACAAGTTGAACTGCAGATTTTTTATTAGTATTTTCATTAGTAGCATCAGAGATTAGTTGATATTTTTTTTTATATTATTCTATCTTCAATTTGCCTGTAATAATAATCATTTTTCGTTTTTTGTTTTAATAATACATTCAGACTGTTTCTATAAGTTTTGTATTCATGGTCCAGTTCTGGTGAGAAGTGTAATTTTAATTTTAATTTGTCTGTCTTATTTTCAAATATTTTTTCCGAATCTTTATGTGTGTTTTTGATTCCTCGATGTGTTTGCTAAACTTGCGCGAAAATGATCAGCAGCAATTTGGGGATTATGTAAATTTAGAATATCATTCCAGTTTGTATTTTTTATCAATGTTTGTAATTTATATTTGTTAATTTTGGTAATTACTTTTTCTTTACAATTAAAGTTATTTTTCGTGTATACTTTAGAATTTACCTGTAATAAAACCGGATAGTGGTCTGTGATGTGACATTTAAGGATAAATGAGTCAGAAGTTAAGTTTGGTTGGTTATCAAGTGACTTTTTAACAAAAAGATGATCCAAGCATGATTCACATTCCTGTGTAACATGGATAGGATTCAAAATGAAGGGTAAAAATACATATTTAGCAAGCACATAGAAGTATTTGTTCACATAAAAATAATTTTCATTCATTAAATTAATGTTGATATCGCCGATTAATAATTCAATTTTAGTATTTTGTTGAGTTTGATCTAAATATGTACCAAGTTCATCAATGAAGGAAGTCAAGTTACTTGGGTTAGGTCTGTATAATGCTATTATTTTGATTTATTATAAACTCCGCATATAGTAAATTTATGATTAGATATGTTATAATTAAGATCAGATATAATTAATGTCATAATACCGGTGAATCCGTCAATTTATTTAATATTAATTGTCTTGTCTTTTCATACTCAAAAGGCCATTTAAACACACAGTCTTTTCGTAACAAAGCCGTTATTGGTGCAGCTAACTCTGAGAATATTTTAATGAACCCTTGAAGGTCCCATAAACTGTCGTACACCTTTAACATATATCAGAATAGGCGCTTGAGTCAAAGCATTTATTTTACGCTGACTGGGCCGTACTGAGCCTGTACTTAAAACAACACCAAGATATTCAGTCTCCTGGGCAAAAAAATGTACATTTTTTATAGTTCAAAGCAAACCTATGTGTGGATTAAGTGTGCATTAAGTACTTCCTCCAGGTTTTGTAATCCTTCTTCAATAGTGGTTAATGGTACCAAAACATTAAGGTACACGAACGCTTTGGTCCCCTTTAAATTACCCAATGCTTTATCAGTGGACCGTTGGTATAACGCTGGCGCATTAACATAGCCAAAAGGCATTCGATTAAACTCATAATACCTATTTGGCGTAACAAAAGCCATGAAGTGCCTTGTTTTTTTTTTCAATTTGCATTTGGTAAAATCCAGACTTTAGATCTAGTGTAGTAAAGTATTTTGCATGGCAAAGAGCATTGATTGGATCTTGAATATGAGACAACGGGTAACTTTCTTTAACTACCTTCTTGATAACATGACAGAGATCCACACACATTCGAACCTTACCATTTTGTTTATACTAGCACTATAGGGCTTGCATATTCCAATCGACTTTCACGAATTATGCTCGCTCTTAAAAGTTCATTAATTATTTTTGTTACTTGCAATCTTTCTTGGTATGCCAACCTACGAGCACGATATGCCACTGGAGTAGTGTCTTTTAACTTTATTATCATTTCACCGGTGGTAATATGATCGGGAGTTTTATTTTTATGAAACAGTAGGAGATTCTCTAGCCGTATTTTTAAGTTCTCTTTTAAATCAAGTTGATTTATCACAATATTATTAATGTTATTTACACTTTTTAAAGTCAATCCGTTAGAAATTTTGAGTAGATTATGGTGTAACTCGAGCCCATAATCATTTTCAATTCATAAATAAGGTTGACTAATAACATCCCATCCAATAATAAGGTTAATGTTGCATGGAATAACATTATCTGGTACGATCGCATAACAAATGTCTAAAGTCAACATCGGCATAGTAGTTATTAGATCACAAACACCGATAGCGTAAACAATTTGTATCCCGAATCTGGAGAAAGCACGGACCTTATCGTCTGTTTTGATAGTCGCGTTTAATGTTTTTGCTACAGAATGAATAATAATTGATTCGTCAGCGTCGCTATCGACTAGGTAAGAAAAAGAAGGAACACTGTTTTTTACACAATGTCGCCATTGGTGTTGTGTATAAGTGTCGTCATTTTTTATGTAAAAATGTTTTCTTGGGTTTGCCGTTTTTATACCAAGTTACTTTCGTTGTGGCCAATTTTCTTGCAGCAGTTACAAGGTGGAATTTTTAAGGAACCTGAAATGTTGAATTTCTTTCTTGTTTATTACAGCACATATGTCGGTGTCCTTGACGACCACATCTGAAACATGATCCCTTTAATATCTCTTTTGGTCCTTCACGGTCTATGTCTCGTCTGGCTCCCAAATGGTATTTCTTAGTGGACGTTTCTTCAACTTCTAAAGGCCGTTTTGCAATCCGCCTTGCATCAAATTCACTTAGTATTGTCATAACCTCACGATTAGATTGCGTTAGTTGTAAATGCAGCGAGGCACGTGCTTCCGCGTGATCTAACCCGAATTCAGTCATACTTAGGATCTTGTCCCAAGGAAAATCTGTGTATACTACGAAATTTTTGATTCCCATAATCACATGAAGAATCACAATCACGGCTTAGTAGTGTGGCGGCTTTAAATGCTCGTGCCCCAGGTGTTTTTTATCTGGGAACGTAGTGAAGAGTTCAGCACATAAATTTTCCCAAGTTAGGCTGATTGGCCGCCACTCGCAACAGTATCGGTTACCTCTGTTTTTCAAGGTCTCGCCTGCCTTTGCGATCATTAGATTATCGCTGACGGTTAATTCTTTTTTTAATTTCGTAGCCTCTTCTAACCATTCTTGAATGGCGTATGCGCTATTATCCGGAGTGTAGCTGGTTAATTTAAATGTGTAGTTTAATGTCGACACTTACGTATTTGATCCATCTGCTACGAGAAGGTTGAGTGTGAAGATGACGATGACATCTTCACAATCTGTCTGTTTTGTTAATTCAGCGATTTGTTGTTGCTGGACAGCCATTAAATTAATTAAGATTTCTTGCCACTGTACCTTTTAAAAGTTCATGATTAGGATCGACACTTGGTGATGTAACACCTCCGTCCAAATCTGGTACAGCGTTTGGCAAGACACTATTTGCACAATTTTCGTCTTCCATTTTGAGGGGTTACTGGTTGACACGGTTTTTGTTATTAGTTAGTATTGTCTATGCGGCACTGGACACGGTACTATCTCACTTCTGATGATAAGGTAAGGGATAATTAATCCCAATAAAAGTCATTAAATCACCAAAACGTTTTATTTAGTAGGATTACACTATTTAATATTGTATTACGTGGCTATACGCTACGCGGTTAAGCTAAGACTGCCGATTTCCTCCGCTGCTCTCCTCCGCCTTCCGTTCGTCCGTCCTGATTTGCCAGGAGTATTGACAATTGACAGCCACACGTGGTCAATAATGTTGGGGTATAAGGGAGGCATCACTAACATATACATGGTGTTAAAAAAAGTGTCACAAAATAAAACGGGGGGTAGTATGGGCCAAAATATGCAGAAAAGTCTTAATAAACATATGTCCGCAAATGAATGGTTTCAGAGATACGGAGTGTTTTGTATCATTTTTTGATTATCTTTTTTCATTCTCAAAAACTTGCTTTTCTTATCGGAGTCTACCGATGTTTTTTCATATATACTATTTGCAGTTATTATTTTGTTGTGGGTGAATAATTTTATAAATTTTCGTTATGCCTGTTTACACTAATATTGAATTAGCTGACATGCATTTTATGTACGGTCATGCAAATGGCAATGCATTGAAATCGAGGGAGGGCACTTTGAACATCTCATTTAACTCTATGTTGTTATTGATTGTTTATAAATATCATTGTTTTTTTATAATAATAAAAAATTGTTACAAACACAAAATGGTCCGTATCTCCGAAACCGTTAATTTGCGGTCATATATTTATTAAGACTTTTCTGCTTATTTTGGGTCATACTATTCACCATTTTTGTGACACTTTTTTTTTAACACCCTGTATATGTAACAAAATTACTTTAATGTTTTCTTATCAATTCCCAATTATCTCTTCCGTCCACTCCCTACTTAAGTTTCTTCTTAAATTATTTTTTCAGTGATCACAGTTTTGAACAAACCATGGCTTCAATCGAAGAGACAACCGTCGCTACCAACAGCATCCTCTCAGAAATGGAGGGAACCGACGCCGCCGCTTCCTTGGATACAGTGGATTTCGAGTTTGAGATGCTGTTGAACGCGATTTAGGCGTCTGTGTCGCCGATGGATCTGTCAGAGTCAGTGGGTGACATCCCGTTACCAGCGTTACCAGCCCCGTTACAGGTTTACAATAGTGAGGATGAATTTCGGGAGCCGAAGATTCGTGTGCTCAGCGATGTCCGTGTCCCTACGCTATCAGTGGTTGTGCCGAAAAGTAAGAAGCCGAGGGCCGCAAAGAAGCCGAAGGCCGCGTCCGTAAATAAGTTGAATGCCGTAGCCTCAACAAGTGCGGCTACACCAATCCCGCAGCCGTCGATTGATGAAGAAGCCAGTATAATGAGGGATCTTAGCTCCGTCTCCCTTATCATGGTAAATTTTCAGACGCGGCTAAGGTGGATAGGGAGCAGATGGGCATCACCGAATCGACGCTAAAACAGCTCAAGATGGAGTCATATAGAAGCAACTTTAGCGCCACTTCAACACGAGACTGAAGGATTGGCTGATGAAGATGCCCGCATCCAACGGCACTTGGCCGACTTGCAAAGACAGATGGATGAGGTCGTTTATCGCCGGAATATTGTGCACCAAAGGCGGGAGGCTGTGGGCATTGAAATTGCTAGGGCCAAAGAAATCCAATCGGAGTTTAAAAAAAAAAGAAGAGTGATGATATGATGGAGGGTCGGTATCGCGAACTAAGTGAGCGGGTGCACTAGGAGGGTGGACTATAAACAGATGTTAGGGGACATTTTTGGTGTTTGTTGGTTGTGGATAAATTCGAGGGTAGGGAGAGTATTGTAGCTGACCATTCATCCCATTGTAGCTGACCGCCACAAAAAATGGATATCGCAGTAAACGCCACATTTGTGTCTGATGTCGAGCGCCACCTGGCTTTAATAGCACGTTTCGATAAGAATAAGCCAGGCATTGGTGAATTTTAGGACCACATAGAATATGAAGTAAGTTTTTAACCATTATCTTATGCTTATAAAATAACTAATCATTATACTTCGTTACAGGTTGCTGCTGCCACTGTTGGCGACTATGGGGATGGGGGCGATGAAGAAGGTGCGGCTGGCCCAGCACCACCTGCCGATGAGGATATTGGTACAGCCCCGCCCGCCGATGAACCCTCCAGCGATGACGAGGATGTGGGTATTGAGGCTGATGCTCTCGGATCCCCAACTTCGATAAGAAGGGAGCTGGCCGTATTTCAAGCTAGAGGCGGAAATCACTTCTGTATTATAACCAGCTCCGTTATTATCAAGTTGGTTATACCAGGTATGGAGCGAAGCAAACGTTTTTACAACCTCTGCTTCCTTTATTTCGAGCAGATGGATGTTGTGAGAAATCCGAATGCCAGGTACATACATGAGCACCAACATTTTGTTGTAGAAGGGGGAAATTTATGGGACCCGCAAACGTGCGATGTTTGCGGTAATCATTTTTCACTTCTGCGATACCAATGTTTGCCACTTGAAATAAAGGCGCAGGGACTGCAATACGGTGTCTTTAGCATCAGTACTGAAGGCTTCTGTAATTATATTTAAATATTGTACAGGGTGTATCAACGATGCGTGGGTGAACGATAGCTGCTTCCCTATATGAGATAGGAAAAAATGCTTCAAATAAAAGTTGTAGAGGGCATTGAAAGCTACGTTCCAAAAATAACTACCAATATACAGGGTGTCCGATAAATGTATGAGTTATCGAAGTAATGTTTTTTTAAAGAAAACACCCTATATATTTTTACTCGATTACATTTCTTTGGAAGAGTGTTTCTCAAAAATATAGGGTTGTATGGGTTTATACTGGGTGGTTAGGAATTTATGGTGGGATTTAGGTAACAAAATGGGTTTATTCAACATCAAATATCTCTAAATCAATAATTTGGAATAAATTTTTTTTTCTGCCGAATATTGTCGAAAATAGTGTATTTTCATTTCCTATTCATAATTTTACCGAATGGAGCTTTTCCCATACAGGGGCAACCAAAACTCGGGACCACTTTTTTCTCAGCTTTTTCAAATGGAACACCCTGTAAATTAGGCCATACCAGGATAGCCCATACCATGAGCTTTCAGAAAATGTAGGGTTTGCCTACTTGATTTTTATCGGAAATGTATCTAATTCTTAAGGAAAGTATAAAAAAGTTATAAAAGCAATAACTATTTATTTATTATAAACGAACAATTATTTAAAAAAGCGTATATTCACAGCAAATGTTTAAACAATCTCACATTTTAAGCTATGCCCGAATTAATCATATCTACAATTGCTCTTTGAACTTTCATTAAAGTTGATCTTGTAATACAGCGAAAAATCAAATCACCCTTGAAACATTTGAACGTTATAGGAATTTGACATTTAATTATCGAGGAGGAGAATAATTTATAGTTGAAATTTAATAATTTTTCGCTTCAAAATGAAATTCTCCACCGGAGAAATGATAAATATGATCTACATTTTGGGTGAGTGTGATAGAAATTGTTTATTAGCCAGTAGAATGTATGCAGTTCGATACCCTGATTCAATAAGGTCTATACGACCAGATACTTTTCGGAGGGTTAAAGAAAGATTTGACGAAACAGGCAGTGTCAAGCACGAGAAAAGGCAAGTAGTAAACAAAATTGCAACAAATGAAGAAAATGAATTAGCGGTGATCCTTTCAACAGTAGAGAATCCTCATGTTAGTACGAGGGAAATTGCAAGAGAGCTGGATATAAGTCACACTTCCGTGAACAGAATATTGATAAAAAATAAACTTCATCCATACCGAATTGAATTACATCAAGAACTTTATGAAAGGGATTATGACACCAGAGTTCGCTATTGCGAAAATATATTGAATTTCATTGGCGAGGAACCAAATTTTCTAAAATACATTTTGTTTAGTGACGAGTCAACATTTAAAAGTAATGGAATAGTAAATAGACACAATTGCCACTACTACTCAACAGAGAATCCACATTGGGTCAGAGAAATTGATTACCAAAATAGATGGTCGATAAATGTTTGGGGGGGCATAATTGGGGATCAGGTCATAGGACCACATTTCTTTGATGGTCCACTGAATGGGGAAATTTACAGAGATTTTCTCCGAGATCATTTACCAATTTTGTTGGAGGATGTACCTATTGACACCAGACTCAGGTTATATTACCAACATGATGGCGCGCCTCCCCACAATCAAAATCAGGTTAGATGGTTTTTAAACAGATGGCGCAGTAATAAATGGATAGGAAGAAACGGACCCATTCAGTGGCCAGCAAGGTCTCCAGACCTCACGCCTCTAGATTTCTATCTTTGGGGATATGTTAAAGGAGAGGTCTACCGCGAAAAACCAACGACACCAGAAGACATGAAGAATAGAATTAGAGAAGTTTTTCACTCTATTACAAAATCAACTTTAATTGAAGTTAGAAGAGCAAATGTAGATAGACTTAATTTGTGCATAGCTCAAAATGGGAGATTATTCGAACATTTGATGTGAATTTATGCTTTTTCGAATGAAATAAATAAATAGTTATTGCTTTTATAACTTTTTTATACTTTCCTTAAGAATTAGATACATTTCCGATAAAAATCAAGTAGGCAAACCCTACATTTTCTGGAAGCTCATGGTATGGGCTGTCCTGGTATGGACTCATTTACAGGGTGTTCCATTTGAAAAAACTGAGAAAAAAGTGGTCCCGAGTTTTGGTTGCCCCTGTATGGGAAAAGCGTCATTCGGTAAAATTATGAATAGGAAATGAAAATACACTATTTTCGAGAATATTCGGCAGAAAAAAAATGTATTCCAAATTAATGATTTAAAGATATTTGATGTTGAATAAACCCATTTTGTTACCTAAATCCAACCATAAATTCCTAACCACCCAGTATAAACCCATACAACCCTATATTTTTGAGAAACACTCTTCCAAAGAAATTTAATCGAGTAAAAATATATAGGGTGTTTCCTTTAAAAAAACATTCGATAACTCATACATTTATCGGACACCCTGTATATTGGTAGTTATTTTTGTAACTTAGCTTTCAATGCTCTCTACAACTTTTATTTGAAGCATTTTTTCCTATCTCATATAGGGAAGCAGCTATCGTTCACCCACGCATCGTTGATACACCCTATACAGCATGTAATTTTTTTGTATATAGTATATATTTTTTTGTATATATTTGTAATAGATTTAAGAAAATAAAAATTTTATTAATATTTATTTCATTTTCTTCTTGAGGGAATCCCAACCATTTCAATAAAGCTTTACTCCCTCTTGTCCGAATGATATTCTCCAGTAAATACACATCTTTCTATTTTGTTTTTAATAATTCCAATTCTTAAAAGGAGCCATTGGTTGACCATTCATGTTTTCTATAATGTATGTTATGGGGTATGTGCTGTTTATTTTCTTTATTTTGAATAATTCAGTTGTATAGTTTGTGGTATACCCCTTTTTAAACATGCTTTTATATTTACCAATTATTACGACATCGCCGAAATTATATTTCGGTTTCTTACGCTTTATTTCTTTTTTATTTTCCTATATTGATTAAGTTTAGTTGTCGGCAGTACATCTATTATTGAGTGTCTCGTATTATCATACTTATTAATAACGTCATTTAAAATATCTATCCACTTGTGTTTTCCTCTCACAGAAAATCTTTTAAATAATACTTTTTTCTTTTTTCTACCGAATTAATCAACAATGTTTCCTGATGACATCCCGCTTACGACTGGCCCCTACATTAAAAATCTTTAATATATTATCCCTTCTTCTCTTAATTCTTCAATAGATATTATTGCATTATCGCGGCCTGTATGACCAGCTTCCTTTGAACTCCACAACAAACGTAATCTAGCCACCATTCTCCGGGCTTGTTCCAATATACATGGTTGGGTTTAAAGGTTATCATTTTTTGTATTTAGGGATTGTTGAAAATAATATAGGTACAATATACATCTTCCAATTAATAATTTCTTTATTTATGATGGGATCAAATTATAATTGAAGTTCCCACATTGGAGACCTCGCATGAACTGCCCGAAATGGAGCCACATATAAAACCGAACACCCACAATGGGGACTCATTTAAGAACAAGAATCTTCACAACCAGAAGCAACTTATACAGCAGTGGCAGTCTTTCCGGTTTCTTGCGATAGCAACAGTAGCAGCAGCATCGACAAGGGTAGAATCAACAACGGCAGCAGCAGAATCGTAGTCACATCTATTGTACAGGGGTGAGTTTCATCTTTTGTCACTAACTGCCACAAATTTTAAATTTAACATTTTTACCGACTATTCAATAAACTCTACAAATTACCATGTCTATATAATTATGACGACTTACTAGAGCTACGAAAATAAACATACAAATAAATGTATAGCGAATAAGCAAACAAATGACCAAAGACATGCAACTAGCACCATTAAAAGGACCCTAATTTTCCAAATACTTGCAACTAGCATAGAATTAATATGCTTTTCTCTATTAAGGACCATAATTGTCCAAGAGAACAATAAAATCTGTAATTACTAATAAATTGTAACGACAGCATTCTTCACATAAGAAAGAACCTATCTACATAGTAGTAACTACTAACAAATAGCAAATTTCAACTCGCCAAATAGGTACATTGCACAAATCCCAGCAAACAATAAATGGCCGCAATATTGCTGGCCTTTTGCTGTAATTGAAGTGAAAATGAATGCGATGTTTAAAAGATAAAAGCCTACTTTTGGCCTTTCGAGAGTGGCCCAGCATTATGTTGCTTGATAATGGCCTTATGAAGAGTAAGTAACTGTATTGGGTAAAAGCATGGTAAAAGTCAAAAGGCTTTTAACTGCCGCAGACCCAACTCCAACAGTCCAGGAGGGCTCCGTCCGCGTTCATAGATGGAGACACCGATGATCGATTGTTACATACTCAAAGAGTGGACATGTACTATGAGGCTACTCTCGCATTGCTGGTATTCACTATATTCAGTATTCATTGTAATTTTTTAGTTTTACATGTTAATTTATATTATTTTATAAATACTTTTTTGAAGAAGACATTTTTTCTGTATTATTATATTATATAGCTGAATGTCTACAGTATTCTATATTGAAATGCCTTCTGTTTTTGTATAGAATTTATAATTCAAACGGTACTACTGGTCAAAGAGGCACTATCGAATATCCTGTGAGGTCATGTACCTGACACATGGCCTTTATTTAGCAGTCAGTATTAATATGGTAAAAGGCCAGGAATTTCCCGTTAACTTCCCATCAATAGGCCATTAATTAATATATTTATTTTTAGACATCAAAGGAAAAATGAAGGCCTATTAACTGGATTTAATGGCTAAGTAACTTCGGCCTGACTCTTGGCCGTAGTGACATATATGCCGGCCTTTTAATTATAAAAGTTAAATGACCATCATTACAATTGGAGGGTAACAGTTATTGGGCCTTTTATTACCACTGCACAAAATGTTTGCTGGGATCATACTTCAAAAATAAAAAAAAAAAATATTTCTATTTGCACGTCATAATTCATATTACATTTCACCAGATCGTAGGGTATTAATGCCATCTTCACGTTTGTGTTTTATCTATTTAGGACACTAATCGTCCTGATAGTAATAATAATATTGCTTAATCGTATCAATGATAGTATTTTTTAGATAGAAAGAACTTGTTAGATAACAGTTATTACTAAAGACACAACTGGGCAATTTTGCTGATTATTTCTTGTAGAAAAGATTGAAAAGGTTTTTACCAATGACATATGTTTGACAATTTCACCTATAATTTCATATACTTTGTATTAGATTATAACAAAGACGACAACAGTAAGTATATTCCTCTTGTATTAGAAACATCGATTACAGACCATTTTAAAACTCTGGTACAAATTATTACCTGTGAAAAAGAAAAATTAATATTAAACAAATGATATTACTAAAAATATATAAACTATAACTTACTACAAACTAATTTAAGTCAGGACAATGTCTGTATTGCTACTGAAACATTTAAACCATTTAAGAGATTTAATTAGAATTGCTAAAACAAATTGTTATAGAAATTTGATAGAAAAAACTGATCGTAACCCTTCAAAGCTGTGGAAAACTATAAATAATGTTATGCATCAAAGTCACAAATCGAACAACATTAACGAAATCACTCTTGACAATGATGGTGAAAACATTTTTGATAAAAAGCTAATGGCGAATGAATTTTGTACATTCTTTTCTAACATTGGAGGTAATTTAGCAAGAAAAATGAAACCCACTAATAAAAAATTTATTAAAAAGAAAAACAATTCCAAATACTTTTTTTCTACTCGATAGAAATGAGAAAAATTTTAGAAACTATTAATTCCCTCAAAAATAACAAAGCTCCAGTCATTGATGATATCCGCGCTGAAGTAATAAAAAAAAAATCGAATGAAATAGTCGACATATATTTATAATGAACAAACTGTTTGAGAGCGGAGTATTTCCAACACTATTTAAAATAGCTATATTTAAACCTTTATTCAAAAAGGAAAAAAGATAATATGACGAATTATAGACCCATATCCCTTGTAACAAATTTTGCAAAAATGTATGAAAAACTTTTGAAAATAAGAATCACCAATTTCCTGAATAAATATAACATCATTTCTAATGATCAATTTGGTTTTAGGGAGGGGAGGTCTACGCAAGATGCTATAGCTAAACTCACAAATAATATCTATGAAAATATTGATCAGAAAAAGGCATCGCTCTGCATCTTCGTAGACCGCGCTAAACCATTTGATACAGTTAACCACTCATAACTGATTGAAAACCTGGAAAATGTAGGTTTTTGAGGTAGAAGCTATGATTTATTATTCTCATATTTAACAGATAGAAAGCAAGCCGTGAAAATTGAAGATACAGTTAGTGAAACAAAGAATGTGGTGTATGGGGTTCCGCAAGGGACCGTACTAGGGCCAATTTTATTCAATATATACCTTAATAACTTATTTTCTGTTAATTCTAATGGCACCATTAAGAGTTTTGCTGACGATACCACCATTATTTATAAAAGCACTGACTAGGTATCTTTAAAACTATTAGTTGAAAGTGACTTACTTCATATATTTCATTGGTTTCAACAAAATTTCACTACGACATTCTTTGTTCCATTTTCATCATATTCCAATGCTTTACCAAACTACAACTAAATCGAAATTGAAATAGAAATTAAAGCAGTTTCTAATATTAAATACTTATGAGTCTATATTGATAATCACTTAAAATGGGATATTCATCAACTTTGTGACTAAAAAATTGGAGATATTATTAAAATGGAATGAGCTAAAAACACTATATTGCGCTCTTGCTGAAACCCATATTACTTATTCATTTATTGCTTGGAACGGCGCACTTGATTGTCACATAAATAAATTAAATATTACTCAAAAATGGCTCATAAAAATTTTAATAAAAAAAACTGTATACTTACCCAACAGAACATCTCTTCGAAGAGAGTAAATTCTTTGATGCTAGACAACTGTTCTCAAAATCTTCTCATACGCCAGCAGCACAACAAGAAAGAACTAAAAAAAAGGAATACGATTATAATACATATTTTTATCTTACCTAAAGTAGATAAATACGCAGAGACGTTTTTGGTACAAGGGTCCAAAATTATACACTTGGCTTCCTGCAGAAATAAAAATTATTAATTCCAAAACACTTTATAAAAAAAAGATAAAACAGTGGACATTACAACACTCTCGACTAACTATACATGCAATAGAAAATTACTTTATTTAAAAAAAAAAAAAATTATATTTAGTTCGAGTCATCTAAGAAATTTATGAGATTTAAGTTTACCTAGGAAGATTTATACTTGAAGAGTTGGTGATATCCGAAGAATCTCATATGAATCCTCTAGAAGAAGGCCTCTACCGTCACTCCTAAAATACTACCTGTTATATAACAGATAAGTCTTGAATAAATCAGTTAAATTTGAATAAGTAAGTCTCTGTAAATTAGAATTTGTCGCTGCCTTATCTGAAACCTTATTTAATTATAATATCTTAATGGTTAGTGATTTTCTATATTTTCATCACTAATCGATTGTCAAGTTTAGAAAGTTTTAAATATAGTGGCGATCAACATTCTTTTTCAAAGTAATACGAGTTGTTTAATAACCTGACCCACTCCCCAAAATCATAGAGCTTAAAACAATATAAAAATAGATAAAATAACAAGATCATATTACAGTTTATTGGTTTTATACTAAGAGGACCACAGACAGATTTTCCTTGTGGAATGTACAATACACCCAATAAATAAACGGTAAAAAACAAAAATTTAAAAAATAACCAAAATAATATATTTATTTAGATACAAATTTATTCCGATAATGGAACATATATTAAAAAAAAATATTTTACATATATGTTTGTTTTTTATTTCTATTTAAACATTATATCACACACAAGTGGTCTAACATTACTTCTGTGATTATTTATGTTTGTTCATTCTTTGTATTTTATATTTGTATGTTTTTAAGATGAATAAACATAATTATTATTATTAAAATTTTGTTCTGGGTTGAGTAAAGACATATAGAAATATGAAACAGACAACACACTATCGACGTTTAGAGAACTCCAACCATGAACCAAGGACTGACTACGTTTAAAGAGAGTGGAAGGTATGTGGTGACTTCTTCACACTTGCATTGCATCACGAGCGCCATACAGGTTAAACAATCGGTATCCCTTGATATACTTTTATTGCATGGTAGTTCTGTTGCTAGGAATCAAATATTTATTATTATTTCGATATGGGCCTTTTGATACACACGATATGTAGTTAATTTATTACAGATAATGGGTGCTATGATTGAACGTTTACGTTATCCGTAACGTACCTGTTAGGCCGAATTTTAACAGTAATGATGTAAATTCGTATGATGGAAAACTGTTAAATTAGAAGATAACAAGCGGAAAATAACAGTAATGTGTTGGAAAAAGTTTTTCATCATACGAACTTGCCTTGTTACCGTTAAAACTTGGCCTAACATGTACGTTACGGATAACGTAAACGTTCAATCATAGGACCCATAATATATGTATACAATATACATTTTCCAATTAATTATTTCTTCATTAATAATGGGCTCAAATTATAATTAAAGATTCCACGCCCGTTACAACATATTAATTCCTCGAATTTGGTAGTATCGACCTAAATTATTTTGTAAAATAAAAGTTGTGAACTTACTACTTCTATAGTTTATTTAATAAAATAATTTATGTGGAAATGATTTAAAATTAATTTAGAACTACTACCTACTGCTACACATTACAATTTGAATTTACCGCCATCTGTCAATTGTCATTTTAGTTTCTACTCTAAACACAAGGTGGCCCTACTTTGGTTTAAAAGTCTAATATCATTGACGTGGGGCCTCTAGAGGATAGGTACTTTATCGATATACCTGTTCAAATTATTACAAACTATTTTCGAGGGACCCATTCCCTTTTTAATCTGAAAGTTGTATTTTGCTTTTGTAATATATCCCTTAATTAGCATTATATATTTATGATTTCAGAAGTTGGAGAGATTCATCGTCCAGCAGTAAAATTATGCTTTAGGAGAATTATTTATTCAACATAACAACAGCAGCAGCTTGGAGAAAACATCACTTCCGTTTTATTGCACATCACTAATCCCAATTTTTCTAAAGATATTCAACCTGATCTTTAAATTTATATTGTAATATTGATATTAATTTCAAGGAAATACAAGACAGTCTGCTTGTTTCGATTTTTATAAAGCTACCTCTTCAAGTAAATGACTTCACCCTAATTTCATTAAGTTACACATGGAGGTCGTACTGTCAGAAGCGAAACTGCAGTTATTTTTAAACTTGTTTATTCCTTAATTGAAATGAGTACCTTTACAGATAATATTAAATATTCAAAACACCTGCTAATGATTTAGTTCATCAATTGAGGACCTTGGTGCAAGAAGGAGACGAGTCACTATTTTTTCAAAATGGAGATATGTGTTACAAAGCATAAGCTATCATTTGGTGCAAGAACCGAAATTCGGTAACTGACCCAGTGTAAAATGTGGTTAAATGTTAACAAATGAAGTGGAGGTTCATCCGACCATGTAGAACAAAACACTCCGGACACTTTTTCTCAGTCAGTTACCGAATTTCGGTGTGGTTTTTCTATTTTCAATTATCTAAGCTGCAAGCTATGGTGGAGACTTGGGACCTGTCTGTTGCTGTCCCTTATTAATTTAGTTTACTTTTCATGTGTCTTCTAAAGTTTTTTTTTTATGACGAAGTCTTTGATGATGGCTTAAAAGGCCGAAAGCACTCAGACGAATTTTTTATAGACTTTTATTGAATAAAACTCAATATTACACACTTTAAATACTCTCTCATTTATTTTATCTCAACTTCACAAATTTGGTGCAAGAATAGGAGTCATGATGACTTATCCCGTTCTTGCGCCAAACAAACTTTAAAATGGGCGAGTCAAAGCAGAAAACAAGACGTGCGATTTTTAGCAGTCAGATGAGAGCCAAATATATAACTACATAGAAGGTCTGTTCCAACACATGCGAAAACTATAATATTACGGTACAAATCATGCGCTCTATGGAAAAAGTGTGTACAGCGTATGATTTGTAGTGTAATACTATGGTTTTTGCGGCTGTCGGAACATACCCAATATCTTGTTTCTTTCTTAAATTTTTATTTTTGCGTTCTTGTGTAACTCATCTCGTTCTTGCACCAAATACTCTTATTTTGTAATTTTTTTATAACGAACTAGCCTTAGCTCTTATTTTTATGCAAATACAAGAAGTATTATGTAAAAGTAAAAAGAAAATAGAAACACAATATTTTTTTTAAATTTCTTTTTTTGCCTCCTGTAAAATTTAAAAAATGACTTGCACCGTGGTCCTCAATTGTCCCATTTTGTGATACCTCAATTCTTTGATTACATACGAATTACAAATGGTTTTAGAAGGTTTTTGTTGCTAGATTAATTGAAATGAAAATTTTTTGTTAATTATTTATCGAGTTATATGTATAATTTTTTAATGACATTTAATTTAAGGTGTGTTGTATTTCTTAATTACCTAAAATTATTAGTTTGCTGTGACTCCTTACTTTTAATTAAATAATTGGAATTTTTATATATTTAAAAAACTATTTTTGCTGATATACAATACGTTAACAGATTCATCCGATGAGACGCTTAATTATATTTAGACGTGAAATGGATAAAGAGAGCAATACTTTGTTTAACAACTTCCTTTCAATGTCAAGGATAGTATATTTCGTGTATATTGCCTTCGACGATTTATTTAATTTCTCTCCAATCAATAAATAGTATTGTATTTATATACTATTTTAGTGGAGTCATGATGGAAAAGTTAATGTACTGTATATTATTTATTGTGTATGTTTCGTTTAAATGTACGATTTCTGTCAATAACAACAAAATATCTTTATTGGTTTAAGTAATACATAAAATGATGACCCTAGAGCAAAAGTGGTTGGTATATCGATGGTATAATTCTGAATTCCCCGAATTTACATGGATTGACATAAGTGCGTAATAGTTCAATATTTTAATTTGTGGTATAGACACGCAAACAAGTTTCAAATTAAAGTTATATGGATCTAAAAAAATACATATCTTAAAAATATTTTTGGATATGCAGTTTTGCCTGGCAAATAATATATTTTTTTTTGTAAATATCAAGGGGAGTGGGACTAAGAATGACTTCCATGGCTCTGGTCGGTGTTATTTTCATGGCTCGTGTTATGTTGAGACATGCTGTTCTTTGAATTTGTTCTCGTTTACGGATAGCTGTTAATTTTTAACCGACTTCAAAGAAGGAGGAGGTTCTCAATTCGTCGCGATATATTTTTTTTATGTATGTTCAGCGATAATTCTTTAACACGGTGTCCGATTTCAATAATTCTTTTTTGTTAGAAAGGAGCTACTTCAGGGGTGGTCCCATATAAATTAGGTCAAAATCTAACAATTGGGTCCGTGAGAAAATCCTTAAACTCTTCATTTTTTATCTATGTTTAGCGATAATGCTTTACCACCTTGTCCGATTTATATGATCCTTTTTTTGTTAGTGAGGGGGTACCTCAGGGGTGGTCCCATATAAATTTGGTTAAGATGTGGTGATGGCATCTGCACGTTTTTGAAGTCGGTTTTTTTAAATTTTTAATTTCTAATACTTGTTGGGTTTTCGGTACCCAGACAACTGCACCGTATGTTAGCATAGGTCTTATGATAGCCGTGTAAGTCCATGCGACGACTCTGGGGAGGAAACCCCAGATGCGCCCCACGGTTGGGCAGCATTGTTTATAAGCAATGTATTCTCTTTTGACTCTGTTTTCTAAATGCCAGTTCCATGTTTACTTGCTGTTAAAGGTGAGACCTAGGTAGCAGAGCTGGGACGAATCCTCGAAAAATGGATTCGAATCACGAATCCGAATCACGAGATGTGATTCGAATCACGGATGTAACCGTTTTCGTTATTTGACCCAGACATTGTAACGGTTGTAACCGTTTTCGTTATTTTGAAATCAACATCTCTACAAAAACGTCATTTGTCGTTTATGCCTTTTGTCAAAACTTAGATTGTCATTTTTCGATTTACCTCTGTCTTCATCAGACGCAGCTAAACAGAGTACGAGGTAACTAGTCTTCTAGTAACTTTTAAGTTCTTTAGGTTGGTATCTCAAGAGGTTGTACGGTTGTATTATAGGGACCGTGCGTGAAATATAGAGGCAGCACTACTGCCGAAGGTAGCCCTCTCTAGGGTTTAATTTTAGAATTAATTGGGGTAAACATTGCAGGTACTTAATACAGGATATCTTTTAAAATATTAAATATAGTTAAATATAGATACCGGCCCGTAACAAACAATCATATACATGGTCAAAATGATATAAAATGTGAAAAATTATTAAAATCTGGACATGTATATACTTTTTGAGCAAAAGAATTTAAATGGCTAAGTGACAATAAATTGTAAAGTTGTACCTTAAGCTAGTGTATCCAATGTCAAAATATCGGTATTTATTAACACTCAATTTAAAAGTATTACAATAACATTTAAAAAATGTAAATTAATAAAAAAAGATTGAGAATAATAATTCTTTTTAGCTTTATGTCAGTCGAAATGTCATTCAACCACCTTTGACGTTTATGAGACACCCAATGTATGCACAATTATATAGATTCCTCATCCACCTATAAAAAAGATTACGAAAAGCGTATTGATGTATTGCCTTTCCTAGTGACGTTCTATCCCAAATGTGTTTTAAAATAAAATTTAGCCTTTTAATATTTAAAAGAAAAAAATAATTAAAGTTTTACTTCAAGACACAAGAGATCTAAACAATTTTTATAACATGAATGTAAATAATTTTAGACCACTCTAATTTCAGAAATAACACTATATGAAACACATCATTTCAATATGTAATACAACTTTTAAATTTAATGTAAACAACTTTGATATGATATAATAAATACTTTTGTTAAGAGTTGTAATTGGACATTTATCTATTATTCTAAGTAATGTTAATGTAATGGTAATGTTACTAAAAAAATTTACAAAAAATCAGTGGATTTTTAATATTTTAAAGTTTGTTGCAATCTCTTTTGACAGTAATTAAAATGTATTAATTATGATTTGTTTATTTTAGTGATAAATGAAAAATAGTTAATAAATTGTATAGAGGGCCATGATATTTTTGTCAAATTTTAATTTCACAGTAACATTCTTCATTAATTTTAATTAACAGAATAAACCATTAATTATCTGTAAAATTATATTTATATAAAATGTTTATTTAAATGTGTAAAAATCTTAATGACAAGAAAACACTAAAGACTCTAATTTCTAAACCGGTTCTGTAAATGATTTGTTTACAATTAAGTGCTCAAAATTGATTATAGATAAAAAGAAAACTTTGCCCAATGAAATACGCTTTTCGTCGTCTGATTTACGTTATGGATAAGTAATATATATAATTATGTATATCATTGGGTGTGAGACGCAAAGTGTGCTCTGTGGAAATTTAAAAAATTTCTTTACTATCGAATCAAATCCAGGTTTCCAAAGTGATGTGTTTGTACATCCACGAATGCAACAAGTTTTTTCGATAATGATATTACGAAAATAATTCGACTTTATTTAATTAATAATTACTAAACAATTAATGCCGTATAAAACATTAATAAATCCCCCCCATAAAGTTCACATTTTTGTCACCAGTTGGTGTTAAAGTCATGACGCACGGTCCCTATTGTATTTGCATTTTGCAATGAAAATATTGTTTACATTTTTATATATTTTTTGACAAAAGTAATTTAAATAGGCATTTAAAATTAGTTTATTGTGTGAAAATTATTAGAAAGATTCGTGAAAAGCACCAACATTTAAAATATGGGCATTGTGTCTATAAAACTCTCACGGAGAAAATAAAATGGACAAAAACAATTATTTATTCACATCTTTATTGTGTAATATTCAGTTTATGGACAAAATAGTTTTATTTTATATGAACATGCATTTGATGAAGACTGCATTGAATTAAAATTTGCTTCATTTCAAGGTTTGTAAAATATTAATACTATAGTTTTCACTTACTAATAATATAATTGTTAGCTTTTCAGTTGAAAAGAAGATAATGATGAATATTTACGAAGAATAGGCAAACATGATTCTAAAAATGCCCCATATATTACTACCAATGTAATTTTTCAAAATAATGCATTTTTTAGGACTCTTGCTAGGGTTACTACCTTTTTGAAAAGTGAATAAAAGGCTACGATGCTGACACAGGCTCCGGTATACAAAAAGTCCTCATCCTTCCACTGAACTTCTAAAAAAAAGGTCACTGAGCTAGTAACAAAAAAAATCCTACTCGTCATTCTACCGATCTACTTAAAAAAGTCCTTAGCTTATATTTTTTTGTACAAACCATGTCCCTTCCTAAGATATGTGCTGTAAAAAAAGACATTTCCCATAAAAAAGGACATTTTAAGCTTTATAAAGTCACAAGGACATTTTGCTTCAAAAAAGGACAGGTGGCAATCCTAACTCTTGCTGAACACACAGACTTTTAGTAAACTTGCTCAAAAGTCACAAGGTTTTCAGAAAATAGGAGGCATTAGCACTAGCCAAATAATAGTGAAATTATTACATGCTGCTAAAAGTGTGAATAGTAAATATTTTAAAACCCATTATTGAGATCCGATCCAGCGAATTCAGCATTTACAAATCCTAGAAAATTAAAAACAAATTATTGCTGCAAAGTTTACACTGGTTGTTTCTGTCCCTAAAATTGTAGATTCGATACACTTCAGGACACTTTACAACGTGTAGATTTAACTACTAAAAAAGGTATCTACAATATTAAGAAATCATTTAAAATTGATATTCTAGATGGTATTACCAATGCAATACATAATTTACTGAAACGTAACAAGAAAAAAAGTTATGGAGAGCTAAAAGAAGAAAGGTTGTTCAGCATCCTTAGGTCAATAGAAATATGGTTGCCCCTACAACCAATAAATAAATAAATATACTTTGATAACATATTTATGTACCTATATAAAATGTAACATAATAAATCATATTCAAAAAACAATTATAATAGTAATAATTTAAATTGGAGGTTTTTGTTGTCTACGTTATGTATGTCTTTTTTTATCACAATTTAATAAATTATTTCTATAAATTAATACAAATTTTAATTGAAAAATAAAAATATTTATGATTTCAACATCTGTTTTTATTTATAAAATTTAATTCTTTATTGCTAACTTTACTTTTTAAACCAAACAAAAGTGACACATCACAGACCATACCCTTTGACACATGACACAGTAGAGAGGGCCAACTTCATGTTGGACTAGTTACCTCGTACTCTGTTTAGCCGTGTCTCTGTCAGACAGAAATAAGTTGATTATAGAATTTTAATTATCTATTATCTTAGACATCCGATGTACAAATTACCTTAAATCTTTTTAATGGCCATCTGATTTTAAAAAGGTAAGTTTCCTACCGATATTTTGTTGAAAATATATATTTAGTACAAGAATTTCTTTATTAAAATGTCAAATTTGAAACATAACCTCTACACCTCAACACATTGAAAAACATAAGACATCACATGTTTTATATAAGTTCATATATTATTTTGTTTGAAATAGATAATATGCTTTACTATATTTATTTATGTTAAATAAGACTTCTTCTTTTCCTATTAAATTCTAGTCTCTGTGTAACTATTCAAATAATAGTTTAATTTTTGTTCATTTGATACTAAAAAGCATATTATCTGTTCCTAGATACTCTTTCCGGCTCCCTTCTTTATATTTTTACCTTTTTCCTTGTAGCCTTGCTGTATATAGATGGTCTTAAAGAAATCCTAAATAAATTATATAGATGGTTGCAGTAGATTTAGATGGTTCGATAGAAACTATATCGAGGATTCAATAGTAGCTGTATCTACATGAATTTTGGAAGAACGTACAAGCTGCTTGTTGGGAAATTCAGAAGAACGTAGAATACATCAAGAAGTTAGTTCAACCACCGAGAGGTGTTAACAAGATTTAACACTACCTAGTAAATTCTCACAAAAGAAGGCCTCTACAGTCACTCTTTAACTGTTTCCTGTGTACCTCCAGATAAGTTTGATTAAATCATTTAAATTTAAATAATTAAGTCTCTGTGAATTAGAATTTGTCGCTACCTTATTTAATTATAATATCATAAAAATCAGTGATTTTCTATATTTTCATCAATGATCGATTGTCAAGTTTAGAAAGTTTTAAATGTAGTGGCGTCCAATATTCTCTTTCAAAGTCATATGAGTTGTTTAATAACCAACCCACTCCCTCAAATCGTAGAGCTTAAAACACTATAAAAATTGATAAAATAAGATCACTTTACATGTTTCGAATCCTTTAAAAAAAAAAGGATTCGAATCCTTTTTTTCGGATCACGAATACGAATCACTATCAGTGTTATACTGTGGTATTAATTATATTTGCTTTCGAATCTAATAATCTAATTTTTTTTATTTATTTTACATATGACAACATAATATTTCTTTTTATCAAAGAGAATCAAGTTTCAATTTAAACTAAGTAGTAATTAAGTTGCAAATTATTATAAATTCTCGAGAGTTTAAAAAAAACTTAAATATTTGCAATACTTGTCTTATGGTAGTACGCCACTGCCGTGTATATTATTTATATTATATATTATATTATTTATAACTCGTTGTAATGCTACCAATTGTCTTATATTTGTTAATGAACTTTGTTATACAATTCTGTAAAATGAGTTTTGACCCGTAAATAAATAAATAAATAAATAAATAAAAACATTTAAAACTTGAAGCTGAAAAACGAAGCTGGCTGTCACATTTAGCATATAGGCGATTACCTAAGTGACGCGCTCTACTGACTACATACTCGTATAAGTATAAAAATTGTTTAAACTTTACTTAAGTTTCCTTGTAAATATAAAAAAACTCTAGGTGATTGCCGTTATTTATCGATTTTTCACAGGAATCAGTAATTTTTAATTATATTTTATATTAATAACTAAAACTCATTTTAAATAATAACAAAAATAGTCAACTTGATATTAAGTAATGAATTGTAATTGATAGAAAACATAGAATGGATATAATTATATATTATATTCGTTCAATAGACTAATATCGCCCACATATTTATTTTGTATATCGTGCAAAAATTAGAAAAATAAATAATATACCTACATGTGGATGTGGATGCAGAATTTTTTTTCACTTACCTGTATTGAGGATCTATTGTAACGGTTGAAACCGTTATTTAGTCCCAAACATTGTAACGGTTGTAACCGTTTTCGTTATTTTGACGCCAACATCTCTACACAAATGTCATTTGTCGTTTATGCCTTATGTCTAATGTTGGCAATTCATTTCGATTGATAGCTGTCAACGAGCAAGTTGATTATTGAATTTTAAATATCTTTTATCTTGGACATCCGATGTACTAATTATCTTTTATATTTTTAATGACCGTCTGATTTTATAAAGGTAAGTTTCCTACCGATATTTTGTTGAAAATATATATTTAGTACAAGAATTTCTTTATTAAAATGTCAAATTTGAAACATAACCTCAACACATTGAATCACACAAGAAATCACATGTTTTATATAATTTTATCTATTATTTTGTTAGGAAAGAGATAATATTAAATAAGATTTTTCCTTTTCATATGAATTTTAGCCTCTGTGAAATTATTCAAATAATAGTTTAAATGTTCATTTAATAGTAAAAAGCATTATCTGTTTCCTATATAATCTTCCTAGTCCTTCTCTTGATATTTATACTATTTTCCTTGTAGCCTGGCTGTATATTGATGGTTTCAGTAGAGTTTCTATAGAAGTTATATCGATGGTTTTATAAAAGTTTATCGAAAAAGATTGTTAGGAAGAACGTTCCAGCTGCATGTGTAGAAATATTGAAACTTAGAAGTTTGGTTCCAGCTATAGAGGTTGTTTCAAGTATTTCAAGAGGTTTAGTTCGAGCCATCCAAAGAAGTGTACGAGATTTAACTTTACCTATGAAGATTTATCAGTTGGTGATATCCAAGCCTATCATACGAATCCCCTGTACCTGCTACCTGTTATACCACAGATAAGTTTTCAATAAATCATTTAAATTTGAATAAGTAAGTCTCTGTGAATTAGAATTTGTCGCTACCTTATTTAATTATAATATCTTAATGGTTAGTGATTTTGTATATTTTCATCACTAATCGATTGTCAAGTTTAGAAACTTTTAAATATAGTGGCGCTCAACATTCTTTTTCAAAGTAATATGAGTTGTTTAATAACCTGACCCACTCCCCAAAATCATAGAGCTTAAAGCAATATAAAAATAGATAAAATATTAAGATCATATTACACTATATCAGATTATTTGTTAATTCTGTAATCGTGCACAACGCCAAACACATCGGTTTTCTATTCAGTCTCAGTCTGTTTTAGTTTTTAGTTTACAATTCGCGACAAGTTAGCTTGAGTCAGCCGTTCGCGCCGGCGTAGTTTGGTCTCTAAAAGGATCCGAGACTGATATTGATGATTCGAATACAAATCCTTTAGGATTTTCTCTGTGAATCCGGATCACGGATCCTTTTTTTATAAAGTATTCGAATCCCGCTCTCGGATCCTCAAAAAGGATTCGAATCCTATGTGAATCGAATCCTCCCCAGCTCTGCTAGGTAGGTACTTCACCTCTGTTGCAAAGTTTAGTTTTGTATTCAGGAGTTCTGAAGGTTTTGATTCCATTTTCACCCTTTTCCTTGTGAAAATTACCATTTCTTTCTTCTTAGGACCCCAGGTGCGCCCCACGGTTCGGCGGCATTGTATTCTCAATGTATTTTCTTTTAACTCTGTTTTCTAAATGCCAGTTCCATGTTAACTTGCTGGTAAAGGTGAGACCTAGGTACTTCACCTCTATTGCAAAGTTTAGTTTCGTATTCAGGAGTTCTGAAGGTTTTGATTCCATTTTCACCCTTTTTCTTGTGAAAATGACCATTTCTTTCTTCTTAGGACCCCAGGTGCGCCCCACGGTTCGGCGGCATTGTATTCTCAATGTATTCTCTTTTAACTCTGTTTTCTAAATGCCAGTTCCATGTTAACTTGCTGGTAAAGGTGAGACCTAGGTACTTCACCTCTGTTGCAAAGTTTAGTTTTGTATTCAGGAGTTCTGAAGGTTTTGATTCCATTTTCACCCTTTTCTTTGTGAAAATGACCATTTCTTTCTTCTTAGGACCCCAGGTGCGCCCCACGGTTCCATGTCCATTTCTGTCTTCTTAGTGAACAGTGAATGGTCCTTGCACCACTGTTCTATAATATATAAGTTATTTTTTGATAGAAAATTAGCTTTTGCCCAAAAGAAGATGATTCTATGCAAAAAAATATAAATAAAAAACTTAGGAGAATATATTTTACAAAGTAGATTGGAATCTTTAAATAGTATGATAAGATATATATATATATATATAAAAAATAACCCTTTCATCAAAAGTACAGATATACTTGTGGATGTAAGAACTAATTCCAGTAAATAAATGTTTTTAATGATGAGGAAACATTTTAATTATATATGTTATTTTGGATCTAAGGAATTGGTCAAGAGAGCAATTAAAGATCATTTCAGAACAAAATACTCCTCTGAATTAAGAGCATTTGCACTAAATTTAAGCTTCTACAGTATGAAGGCTAATGCATATGTGAGAGAAAAATTAAACAATTGTCTCCCACATCACAGTTTAATTTGTGCCCACATCCCAGTACTTTATTAAAGTACTATTAGGCTGTTGATGGTTCTCCTGGATTCACTGAAGAACATTGAAATTTAAAGGCGGAGAAAAGCAGAAGGTTATAAAAAAAGTTTTTTGAATCTTTTGATGGATGAAATGGCAATTATGCAAAGGGTGGAATGGACTGGCCAAAAATATATTGGATATGTTGATGTTGGCAGCAAGTTTCAACAAAATTAGTCAGTTGAAGCAAAAGAAGCTATTGTGTTCTGCTTGTAAAGTTAATAAATATGTCTATTACGAATAGTTAGGTACCTACTCTATTTTATATTATCTCTTGTATGTGTATATAGTATCTATTATGTATATTTAGTAGTATGTAAGTTTTTGTGTGATAATTTTAAAATGTTTTGTGCTCTAATATAGACAGTAAAATGAAACTGAACATTTTTTTGCCTGAAAATGTGTATGATATATCTCACGAATAAAATGTATTTTTTCTGTATTCATCCTATTCTGTAGGTAATTGGTTTTTAACTGTTAAGTGGTGACCTAAATAAATAAAGAATAAATAAATTTCATGGGAATTTGGTAGCATTAATGTTTATTTCATTTTTTTGTTTTGTTTTATAAATAGCTTACTTCTACACACATATGTTATATCTAGGCACAACCAATAACTATGTTTTGATTACAATGATTAATAATTATATTATAAAACATGTATTTAATATTATTACTACTAGAAATACATTATTGTTATTTGATTTTATTTTTCTTTTATTTACTCCATATAAAAAAAATTTCAGTTTCTTAATGAAAATAATCTGTGATCACGAATTCATTTGAAAGAATACAGTTTCAAATCCTATGTCTACAATAAAAAAAAAGTTTTCAATCCTAAACGAACATATAGTCATTTCCAGTAAAACATGTAAACAATACATGCAGTGTATAATGAAAGCTTAACATAAATAGAAAAAGAACATTGTTAAATAAATTTGTTTATTAAACATTCGAATCAATTATCTAAATTATTAGTTATTGTGAAATTACAGTGCATAAATGGTAAACATAAATACGAACCCTTTTAAACCGTACGCCATTGAGAATGGAGTACCTATCCTTCACGCCAAAGGTGATAACCCCGCTTACACATAACAAAATACATTGAATGATATCTCTAGTCTTAAAACGGTTTTCCACTAAACAAACAGTTGAGTTAATATTTTGTTGTGTTTTATGGAACTTGAAAAACAAAACTGAGACAAACCCAAAACTCTTGTTTCCATCAGGCGGACTACATTTTGTTACAGTTTTGTTTTTGTTTTCGGTCCTTTTAAGATAGGTCCAAATTGAAAATACATATAAAAGTAGTTTAAAAGACGTATGTGACATCATGAAAACTTATTTGGATTTAACCTAGTCTGGCTTTGATACTCGGATATACGTATATGGGTATTTCTCCCTTAACTTTAAAAAACCATGTCCCCGTTGTGTAAAAGCCTTAAAAAATTGTCTCTTTTAAACTTTTTTCTGCAGTACATGTTGTAAGCGATCCTTACTAATAGAAAAAAGTAAATTTAATGTAGGTTATTTATTGGTACATTATGGATAAGACGGCAAACATGCAAAATGTCACTTCTGTCCCTGTCCCCAGTTCTAAAACTTCAACATTAACCATATTTTGCAGGTAAAAATATTCATTAAAAAGCTGCATTTACTTAAAAAAACGTTTTTATGTTCATAACCTGCAAGAAAATGTGCAATTCTTGCGAAAAAACAAGAAAAAATTTTTAATTGTGAACAAGTTAAACTTGTCCCCAGTGTTTTAGGTCACATCTGTCTCGCTTAATAATATAATTCCTGCGCGTTCATAGATGGCGCTTTCATCTAACGTTATTGCCTGAAAATTTTAGTTCTTTATGGTATGTAACGGAGAAATGTTGTTGTCGTTATATTTTTAGAATTTTTTGGTGAAAAAACGTGGCAAAAAGCGAAAAGGTATGTAAAAGCAATGCTAAGTCCTTACTGTCTCTTGACAGAAATGTATTAAGTATGCAAATTTCACGTTCATTGGTACTTTTATACTAAAAACAGATGAAATTGCAAACAAGTTCAATGCGCTGGTCCAGTGATGATGTAATTATGGTTCCACTGACAATTAAAGTGACAGTAGATTTTTTAAGTGCGTTTTGTTCGTTTTGTTTACCTAAATTATATCGTTTTTTCACTTTTATAAATATATTTCTAAAGTAAGTAGATGACATGCATCAAATATACAATTGTTTAGTTACCAATTACATACCTTTAAACTATTTTTTGTGAACTCTAAACAATATTTAGAAATAAACTAAAAACAGTAAAAACGTATATGTCAAATTTATTGATATTTTTGTTAAAAGTTTGGTTAGAATTAAATGTCAGTGGAACCAAAATGACATCACACTAAACCAGCGCATTTATAATTGATAGGTAAACAAACCCTAAAATTTTTAAGGGCAGGAAAACGTTATTAATGTCACATCTGTAACATGTCACTTCTGTCCCTTTTTTTAATAATTTAAAAAGGGACAGATGTGACTTAAGTGGACAGAAGTGACACTAATAATAAACTTGTTGGTACTCTTATGTGAGCCATTTCATTATTCAGTCATGCTCTAACCCTACAGGTCCCTCTCTGTCTTATTTGGCCTTTAAGGCTCAACTTGTCCGATTATTATACATAATTAAACCCTTTAAGACCAAACCTATGGGACGACTATGGCGGAGGTGATTTCGATGATGTTCGAGAAAGGACGAGATAATATTTCTGGACTGTTCGAAATATTTCTGGTTTGGTGGAGAAGCTTCTCGACGCCACCAAATTTTAGAAATTTGTATATAAATAATGGTGGATGAGCCATCATCATCAGTGGATATATGGACAGTGAAGATAAATAGTAATTAGTAGATAGACAGTGGTAAATATAAATAGTGATCAGTTTAAAGACATTCGAAGTATATATAATATATAAATTAAAATAGTATTGTTTAAAATAAATAAGTATTTAAATAAATTATTAATAAATAAACTGTTGTTTGAAAATAAACAAACATCACATTGGTGTCAGAAGTGGGATAGTGTAAATAAATAGTGGACAATAATGGCTAAAAGACTGTGTGATTTAAAAGCGACCGAGATACGACGGGAGTTAGAAGATCGTGAGTTGGAGACGACAGGGAAGAAAGCAGAACTGGCAGAGAGGCTTAAAGAAGCACTATAAAATGAGGGTATGGATTCGGAGACGTATCTATTTTCTGATGATTCATCTTCTGCTATAATTTCTTCGTTAGAAAATAAAGTTTCTTCGGACATCTCCTCCTTAGAAACTAAAGTTTCTTCAGATATTTCCTCCTTAGAAAATAAAGTTTCTTCCATGGAAAATAAAGTTTCTTCAGACATTACTTCCTTAGAAAGTAAAGTTTCATCCGATATTTCTTCCCTAGAAGAAAAGGTATCTTCTGATATATCTTCCGTGAAAAACGAAATCTCTTCTTTAGAAACTAAAGTTTCTTCTGATATCTCTTCTTTAAAAAATGAAATTTCTGTCGACTTGGAAAACAAAATGTCTTCTCTGAAATGTGAAATTTCTGCTGATGTGGAAAATAAGATGACTTCCGTTGAAGAGAAAATAAAAGAGATGGAAAAGAAGATAGAAGAACTCGAACATACAGCACCGGCTAAGGACGGCGAAATAAAGTGCCATGAGGTGGAGTCGAAGTTGAAATTGGAAGGAGCTGTAAACTCTCCTCGTGTTAAAGCCACAACTTTTGACGGGAAGATGTCTTGGACGAACTACCTTAAGCAGTTCGAAACAGCTGCCAGAGCAAATGAGTGGTCTGAACGAGAGAAGGCAATAAATTTGACCATCGCCCTTCGAGGAGACGCTTTGGATATCTTTCAGACTATACCCGTGGAAGAAACAGATGATTTTGAGCAACTCAAAAAGAGACTAAATATGCGATATGGCCACGAACATTTGGAGCATTTGTACCAGTCACAGTTGAAGAATCGTAGACAGAAACGAGACGAGACTCTTCAGGAATATGAACTAGATATTGCCAGGTTGGTGCGATTTGCTTATCCATTAGCTCCGGAAAACATGATGGAATGTTTGGCAGTCCAAACATTTGTTGATGGACTTCGTGACCACGAGATGCAAAAAACACCGTCTAGCCCGTCACAAAACATTGGTCGATGTCTTGTCCGCAGCCCTTGAATATGAGGCAGCTACACAGGCCTCTGGTGGATACAATAAAGTGAGTACCATAAAAGAGGAAGAAGAGGAAGGTAAACTCGATCAACTGGTGAATATGATAAAGGGCCTTACAGTGGTAAATATAAATAGTGATCAGTTTAAAGACATTCGAAGTATATAATATATAAATTAAAATAGTATTGTTTAAAATAAATAAGTGTTTAAATAAATTATTAATAAATAAACTGTTGTTTGAAAATAAACAAACATCACAGTACATTAACATAAAGTAGACAATATTGATAAACCCATATCCTTAATTATACGCAACGTCACAATTTTATTAACTTGGACAGTACCGGAATTAGAAATAGTAAGAAGGGTACTTTACTTGTAACTAACATTATTTGTAGGAAATGAATATTTCATCAAATCAAAAAAAGATTATTGATATTAATAGCTTGACTGGAAGACTTAAGACATTAAAAAATGAAGCTGCTGAAAATACAAAATATGAGGATAAAAAGCGAATGGAGAAGCAAAGATACCACGAAAAGAAACAAGCGAAACTTGCCATGCAAAAAGTACGAGATAGAGGTCGACCAAAGATTTTCAAGGATTTGTCTATGGATTTCCAGATATTATAGACATTTACGAATTCAGTTATGAAGATGTAATGAGAAAACTGGAAGAACCAAAAAATTATGATCGTGGGTTATTAAAATTTAAAATTAATACTAGTACTGAATAATATGTTTTAAAATACTTTAGTCGTTAAGCCTATGACTGTTTTTTATTTTGTAAAATGTTACTCTTTGTGTTTTTTTAATGTTTTTAAAAAAATCTATTTATGTTTCAACCATAATAAACAAATAAACCTTAAAATGAGAGATGAATTACGTTGTCACACCTGTCCTCATTTTGGTCACTTTTGTCTCTTGACATTTTTTGCCGACAAAAAATTATTTTATAATGTTGTAGTTATTTTACCTTCCAAAGCTTCTCTATTTAGCCCCAACTAAGCAATAAAAAAACATACTATGTTCAAATTAAGTAGTAACTGTTTCAGCAGAGAAGAATTAAATTAAAAATATATATACCTATGTCTTTTTTTGGCATTTGTAGCCTTACTTTTTCACAGTTGCTTGGTCATTGTTAGAATAAAGTAAAAAACTGATTAAAAGACTTTATCTTCTATCGAAATTGTTTTAGTTTAAGATGTAATGTTATTTAGATTAAGAATTATAGTGTAAAAAAGTAAAGGGGACAGAAGTGACTCGTATAATGAAATAAACATTTTGCCAGTCACTTGCCAATGAAAATTATTGCTTGTCTTGTATTTGAACATTCATTTTGCAAAATTTAATTCATAAAAAATTATTCAGAGATACTTATTACAACGTATTGCAAACAAAATAAAATCGCAAAATTTTCTTCATTTTTTAAAGTTAAGGGAGAAATACCCATATTCCACGCCTTGTTCTTAATGATCATAGGTAGTACCCCTTTTTTCCCGCTCAGCTACCACGTATTTTAAAGAGTTAACACTCTAAAAAACGCATTTTATAACTGTACCAACTCTGCCCTCTCTACTCCTCTTACGCCGCTCCCAACTCTAGCCTGTAATGTCATTCTTCGTTTTCGTGCAAAGCTACTTCGTTAATTTTTGTATTCTGCCCGAAAAAATTGGATAAATAATGGGAAATTTAAGAAGAAAGAAAACCTCAATTTCTTCCGAAGACTCCTCAAGCTCATCCGATGAGCTTGAGTTGTTGAAACTCAAAAATAAATTGCTCAAACGAAAATTGAACAAACAACGCCATGGTCATGGCGGTAAAAAACGCCGACATGTGTCGTCGTCAAAAGATGGAAGGTCCTCGGAAGAGGACGCTTATAATGAATCCGAGAAGGAAAACGGTAGGTTTATAATAAAGATGTTTGTTTTAGATCCGAAACGAAGCTAATAATTTGTGTGCAGTCTTATATATGACTTAAGGCCTAGGAGTTTATAAAAACAATCCTTAATAAAACTATGCTCATAAAGGCACGGCCTAAGGGCCTATGTGGACTCGTCACTAAGCTCATATGGGCTTGAATCCAGTAAATATGTATTTGTAGAGGAAAATGTTCCTAAAAACCAAGAAACCAGATGTATTCTATGAGCAAAGGGTTATGCAGACCCGTTACTGAGCTCATAAGGACGATTCCAGTAAAGGTGTAATTTTCATAGGAAAATGTTCCTAAAAACAAATAAACTAGATGTTTTTTCTAACAGAATAATAAATATGTGTTATGCGACATAAATATTAAAATGTGTGTATTATTTCAGAATAAAACTCAGAACAAACTAATCCCTTGGGAATTGAATTTGTAGAATTTCCTTCTCTCAGTGGGGAAATACTTGGAAGTATTAGGACCCAAGCAGGCAACTGTTAGTGATGTGTCTGAAGACATTCATAAAGATTTAGTGATCAGGTGGGAACAAATAATAAAAAAAGGACTTAATAGTGATGATAGAGAGGAATTACTAAAAAAGTACCCACATCCCCAAAATTTCGTAAGCCTCTGCTCCCCAAAAGTTAATCCAGAAACAAATGCGGCTATAGATGCCACAACAAAGAAAAGAGTTGAAAAATTACAGTCGAACCAAAAAATAATGGTAGCAGCAATCTCAGCACTAGGCAAAGCTCTTACCTTTCTAATCGATGAAAATAAAGAAAATACGCCATTATCCTTAATTGAACCTATTAATGATGCAGTTAAATTAGTAGCTGATCTCTTTAATCATCAGACGTTAGTTAGATAAAGCCTAATGAGTTTAAATTTAGACAAGGAAGTAAAATATATGGCGGGAATTGAAGCTAGAGATAGTTTTCTATTTGAAGAAAATTTGACTGACAGTGGCCTTCTCAGCCTTGGTTCCCTCTGTTTCAGGAATTGCTCGTTTCACCACCTGTAATATTTAAACCTAGTAAAACCTTATTACTTTCTGTCAATAAAATCCCTCATCCCATGTGGAAGTCTCTAACGTTGATGGCAGGTAAATTGTCTGGGAGGCTTTCAGCCGAAAAGGGTTGCCAGATGCAACAATTGAAGTCTTGTTAGCTTCCATAACAACCGCAACTATGAAACAGTTTTCTTCAGGCTTAAAACAGTGGCACGACTATTGTATAAGAAACTCGGTGAATATGTTTGAATTCTCTGTCTGCAATATTCTTCTTTTCTTAACAGAAATTTTTCAAAATAATGGCTCTTTTGGAACGCTCAATTCCATTAGAGCATCTCTAGAGAAAGCTTTCCTTAATTATAGGCCCTGAAGTAGGGGAAGATTATCGGATTAAACGATTTTTTAAAGGAATATCAAATATAAAACCTTCTACTCCAAAATATGATTTTACTTGGGATCCAAGTATTGTCTTATCTTACCTTTATAAGAAATATCCTAACAACATCTTATCTCTAGATCAACTCACTTACAAACTTGTTACCCTTTTAATTTTAATCACAGCACAGAGAGTTCAGACATTAACCTTCATTGAATTGGACAATATTTATAAAAAACCAGATGGTTATGAGATAAAAATTCCTCACCGCATAAAAACTTCTGGTCTAAATAAAATGCAACCTTTCCTGCAGATTCCTTACTTTAAAGAAAAGCTGCGGTGCTAGAATGTTACCTTGAACAGACAAAGGGTATTAGGGGATCAGAATCTAAATTGATATTGACATGCAAAAAACCCTATCACTCTGCGACTTCTCAATCCGTAAGTCGTTAGTTAAAGAAGACTCTATCTAACAGTGCGATAGATACATCTATATGTTCTCTTCTCATTCTACCCGACACGCAGCAACGTCGGCAGCTAACAGCCCTTTGAATCAGCATTGACACAATAAAATGTACAGCAGGTTGGTCCAATAAGTCAACTACATTTAACACTTTCTATAACAGACCGATTAGAGATAAAAGCAAATTCGCCACTACAATCTTAAATTTGTAGCATAATAATATATAGTTATGTTAAAAACCATTTTCTATTGTAATAATTTGTTTATTAATACATAATTTGTTAGATGTTAAAACCCTTTTTTCTATTGTAATAATTTGTTTATTACTACATAGTTTGTTAGATGTTAATAACCTTTTTCTTTTATAATTTGTTTTATTTGTTTGTTGTAAAAAGCAGTTCATCAGTAAAAAACTGCAGTGTAATTGTGTTTAAACTTTTCTTTAAACATCTCCTATGATCATTGAGAACAAGGCGTGGAATATAATTGAAAGATAAAACGAACTTACCTGAAGTTCGATCTCAATTATATGAAACGCCTTGTTTGAGATGATCAAACCCATCTTAACCCTAAAATAGAATGTGTGGTAAGTTTATTTCATTAGCATTATGTACATGTACATCCCAGAATCATCTCCAAGTTTAAATCACAATACAGCTTTAAAAAGAATGACATTACAGGCTAGAGTTGGGAGCGGCGTAAGAGGAGTAGAGAGGGCAGAGTTGGTACAGTTATAAAAGGCGTTTTTTTGAGTGTTAACTCTTTAAAATACATGGTAGCTGAGCGGGAAAAGGGGGGTACTACCTATGATCATCTCGAACAAGGCGTTTCATATAATTGAGATCGAACTTCACTGCAGGCAGATAAGTTCGTTTGATGTTTCAATAAATATACTCTAAAAATTTATTCAGCGTTTCAAAACAAATTACTTTTTACTAATTACTTATCTCTAAAAAAATACGTCATTTACTTACCTGTACAAAATTTAGACTACACAACACGATCGTTTCCAGTAAACAGACTCGAGTTTCAAAACGCCTCAAAACCTTTTGATGTTACCGTTTCCGAGCAGGACTCGAGAAACAAAACTCCAACGGTCGCAAAACACGCCAGTCTTTAAAAAAATTGCAAAAAGTTGCAGCTTTGTTTTTCTCGACACGAGTTTGTGTTTTGTTTTCGTTTTGTCCGTTCAGTGGAAAACCGCCATTATATGCTCTAAGCGTAGAATTAAAGGCGACAATCTTTAAAAAAAGCGAACCACGCGCTTCCGCATTGAAGTGTACTGGATAGGACTAACACATTTAAACATACTTCGAAATTATTAGGGATTTAATTACCCAATAGAACTAATGACCATAAAAATTTGTAATAAAATTTTAATTTTTTATATGGATTTTAAGAGATTTATAAAAATAAAAATCTGGTGTGTCCAACACATGACTTTCCTATCTAGTTATTACAGACTTTTTTGGTTATTTTGTACAACCTATTGTAGCACCTCTGTAAATATTTAGAGGTTAACTTAATATATACATTTTCCACATACATCTAACTCGAAAATGCTGAAAAATTTAAATTTTATAATTTTCCCCCAATTTTTCCATTACGGTCATGTAAAAAAACAAAAATTATAGATATCCATATGGCAAACATCTTTTAGTTCAACAATTTTCTTAAAAATCAGATTTTTTTAAATTTTGTAAAATTTAAGAAAACTTTTTATGGAACAAAAATTATAGAGAATAATGTCATGAAATTCCTAATCCGATCCTGTGTTCGCGCGACCTTGGAAGTCTGCCACTCGATTCATGATCGAAGCAACGCTGACGTGTGAAAACAGTCGGACCGTGTCTCGAATATACAAGAAACGACGAAATCTTCTAGGTATGCCGCTGACGCTTCGATAAACTGCCATTGAGTCATAGAGATGGAATTTTCGGGAGCGCCCAGAAACGACGAGAACAGAATTGGCTTGGTATAAATAGCCTACTCATCGGCGCACAGTTTAGTTTAGTTCAGAGTATTGGAATGAAAAGTTAAAGTGTAATAAATAAATTAGAATTGTTAGTTAGTGTCCAAGTATTATATAAATTAAATAGTACGTCTTAAATAAATTGTAAATAGTGTTTTAAATAAATAAACTATAAATAAATTGGACTATCGTCACAATAATATAATAAGTAATTTTTATTTGAAATTTTTTTTCTCCAAACGTAAATAACAGATATATTTCATAAAATATAAAAATGACCTCTCATTACCCCCTCCCCCTTAGACGTTCTGACTCTGCTCAAAATCTTATCAGAGCACCGCAAGCCAGAATAAAACTTAAGTTTAAAATTTGGTGTTTTTCTTTGTATCCGTTCATGAGTTATCGTATATACAGACACGCACGCACACACACACGCACACACCCACACACATTCACACACCCACGCACGCACCCACCACGCACTTACATACACGCACCCGCACGCACACACACACACACACACACACAGAGCGCACACACACACAGAGCGCACCCAGAGCCCCCGGCGATTCGGCGCCTATGTCTTTCTTCAATACATATGGGGCATTCTTAATTTGTTACCCAAACGTAAACCTTCTGTTTGTTAAATATAATTCATCAATTTTATATAGTTAAAATCAATAATTTCGCCATTAGTTTAAACAATTTTATTAAGAATATCCCAGTTATTCCAAACCAACTTAAGTATATGACATGCATCTAAAATTATAAAAAAAATTAATTTTATCTATGGCGAATGCAATATGAAGTTGCAGTTTCAATAATCAAGTTGTATATGTTTACACCTAATGTTGTAATCAATGTAAAATTATCTCTACCCAGAATGCATAGTCGTCTTAAAGACGTCTTTAAGATGTCTCGTCTAAAGCCTTGGTTTCTTTGAACACTTCATCGCGGTGAGCGGACAGTCCGGCAACCGTCGCGTTTTGACGATTTTATCCAACCAGAGTATTTAAATGGGAATGGTTTTCTTGAATCCGCTTAGCTGAGCAGGACGGCGTCATGCCGCTGATTTGTCGCGAAGAGTCGGTTGATATCTGTTGAGTTTGATATCAGCGGAATCGTCGGCGTGTGCGGAGACTATATTGTTATTAATTTTAAAACAATGAGTGATAAATTCACACATACAGATGACATCATGACTTTATTTTTAGGTTTCTTGAAAATTATGTCCTTTATAAAACTCAACACGAATTCAAAAAGATCTGTAGAAAGTCTAAAATACTCCCTAAATGTGGTTTCATTTCCAAAAAGCCTCCGCTGCACAGTGATATTAAAGGCACCTTCTGTATCGCGACACAAAAACAACTCATCCACTGGCTTATTGGAAACTTTGACGGTTGTAATTGCCAGTTCCTCTTGTTCTTCCTCTTCCAACAATAATAACAACGCAAACAATTTATTTGCATCCATTTTAGTACCTTTCATTAACATTCATAACACATAAACAGCACGTACAGACATAGAGAAAGTATCATTTTCTATATTTTTTAACAAACCACCTCGGGCGAAAATTGCTGTCCTCAGCGGTCGACGGACTGCCCGCTCACATCGACGGAGTATTCAAAGAAACCAAGGCTTATGACATATCAGACGTCTTTAGGAAGTCTGGTATTTCCTAAAAGACGTCTTAGAAGACGTCTGATGTTACAAAAGGGGACATCTTTAAGACGTCTTATTAATAGCTTATATTGGTCTGTAGAGCTTAAAATAAGTCATAAATAAGACGTCTTTCACAAGACCTATTAAAAGCTTATAATGGTCTTTTGAAGCCTTAAATAAGTCATAAATAGGACGTCTTTAAGACGACATTAATAGCTTATAATGGTCTTGTGAAACATTAGATAAGCCATAAATAAGATGTCTTTAAGACGACATTAATAGCTTACAATGGTCTTTAAGACGTCTTATTAATGGCTTATAATGGTCTAGTTAGCCTTAAGCTATAAATAACACGTTCATTATTTTTATTCCGCTAATTGTATAACCTGTCTATAATATAAAATAATTTAAAAATAGGTATCATCGTGCACGGAGGACGTCGAATATCTTGGTTAAAAAAATTAGTAGAATAACATTGCAGTTTATAAAGAATGCAAAAAAGAAAATTAAATATATTGTATTGATAAAATATCTATTAATCACAAGCCATTAAAAGTTATTATTTTCTTTGTAGCGCATTCGATCTCTCCTCTTTAGTCATAACTGGATTGATTTTTCTCTTTCTTTTTGATTTGCAGTTGCCTTTGTATTATTAGCAGCTCCTAAAAAGAAATTTAGGTAAAAGAGCATTCTAGTCACAGAAAAATGAATTTCTTAGAATTTTAAATTAATTAATTTTTATAACAAATCAATTAAGGCAAGATTATGCTTAATCGCCTACTTTGATAATTTTACTTTAACTTTACCCAAAATGGCTATCTAATAGGGGCTTTTGATATTAATAGTTTTCGAAATCTCCATAAAAACAAAAAAAAAAACATGATTATCGACGAATATCTGAATTCAATCTTATACTAAGATGTTTACTGTTACATTTATTTAATAATTATTACTTTGAAGAAACAGGATATTTAAATAGGTTATGGTTAAGCTACGGTATGTCACGCGCGAAAGAAAATTTAAAGCTTCGCCAATCAGGTCCTACCTTTAATTTCCTTGGCTTCCTGATGCATACTTCTTCTCTTGGCGCGTCCATCCTAAGCTGCAGGGGTCGTGGACTGTATTTTAGGGCTTGTATTTGAATATTCGGGAAAGCAAATTTGCGGGTTTGTATTGAATGATCACAAATCTTGAACACTCGTATGTACTCTATGACATTTGAGGCGATACTGAGGTTTCGCCCGGTCGAATTTAAGACTCTGTTCTTCGCCACGCGGATGTGGTCTTTTACCAATTAGGGCAATACCGCCTTGGCGAAGTAATGAGAATAATATATATGTGAAATATTACGTTTCATATTGGATGATAATTTTCAATTTAAATTTATACTAAATAAGTGAAAACTTAACAATATTAATGTTCTGTGTTCTATTAGGCAGATTTATGGAAGGTATTGTATTATTTTTTATTGAATCTTTTCATTTTGAAACGATTAAATCATCTTCATGAAAATGGGAGGAACAAATAGCGTTATTTGCACTTATATTTTCCAATGGATTTCTTTCAATAGCTATTAACCAAGAAGTATTCGTTTTTTCCTCAATCTAAAAAATGTATAACAATATCACGCAACGTTAGATACCTACATACGGGGCGTTACTGTACCACGATATTTCATTTTCTAGAAAATATAGTCTAAAAAACGTGGTAAATAAAGAATACGGTTCTGGTAGAAAAGATGTCTTACATGTGAAATGTAATGTTTTCTGAATCCTCGTTGTTTAAATAACCAAAAATATTTTATTAATTGTCTATAGTAAAAACTTCTTAAATTCTTCTAAATTCAATAAAATAGCGAATTTCAAAAAAAAAAAACCAAGAAGATCCAGACAGCACAAAAATATTGCATGGATATTCAATGCATATCTCAATTGCATACAATGTTAATAGTAACAACACTCCATTCTCAACATAACATAATAATAACAAGAAAAAAGAATACATTTGAGAATTTGGTTTGGAATAAAAAATGTCATTTCATTTATTTGTGAGTAATTTATTTTTGTATTGTTAATCTATTAAAATAAAAATTAATACGCTATATATTTTTTTGTTACTGTACTCTATATGGAGTTATAAGCCCAAATCTTCGAGCATATATTACTAGAGCCATCATCCAAATGGACTTTGTTTTGGTACAGGGGGGAAAAATAGTGTCCAGCATTCCCATTGGTCTGTTTCGTTTTGTTTGGCATGTCAAATCGTTCGAAATTGTCAGAACTGTCATTTGATTTTTAATTTTCAATAATTTTTAACTTATTTTTGTAGTTTATAAGTGAGTTTTTGTATTTTATTAGTTTAGTGATACAAATTTTAACAATGGTGAGAGTGTGTAAGTTTTAAATAGAAATATGACAACTATTAGAAATTAAAAATAAAAAAAAAACCGACTTTAAAAACATGCAGATGCCATCACCACATCTTAAACAAATTTTTATGGGACCACCCCTGAGGTATCCCCTAACTTACAAAAAAACAATCATATAAATCGGACAAGGTGGTAAAGCATTATCGCTAAACATACATAAAAAATGAAGAGTTTGAGGATTTCCTCATGGACCCAATTATTAGATTTTGACCAAATATATATGGGACCACCCCTGAAGTACTCCCTTTCTAACAAAAAAAGAATCATTGAAATCGGACACCGTGTTCAAAAATTTTCGCTTAACATACATAAAAAAAATATATCGCGACGAATTGATAACCTCCTCCTTTTTTGAAGTCGGTTAAAAAGGCATCGTCAAGGTTATTTCACAAGTAAGTAACCATTAGCGTCTCTACCATTTTTTTAAAAGAAACATAAGTATCTACATTTTATGCAAAAGGCCGTTAAACATGAATTTAAAATAAATGGTAAATTTAGGGAATTAAATTTAAAGAACTTGTATTATGTATGAGGAGCATTATTTTAGATTTTGGACACTACTGAAAAGTTGAAAAAATTATTATTATTATAATGTTGAAGATGTTAAATCAATAATTTTTGGTTTTCGTAGATTTCCAACTAATCCTGCCGAAAAACGCATTTGGTGAACCATATTGAAACATACCTACTCCTACTATGTTTATGTTAAAGACTGGATCTGGATAAAGTATAGTAAGTTAATCGAAAACTATAGGCTGCAGTTAAACCAATAGAAACATAAAAAATAATATAAATATAAATATTATTTTGTTTATAAAGATATATTAGAAGGATTAATTTTAATATTTTTACGGAAGAACTAGATTAATTCCAGGTGCATTGACATCAAGATTTACTGAGGCCCCAGAAGAAGATGAATCTAAAAGGTCAAGAATCCTGCACTTTTCTTGTGGGTTAATCGTTCAAAATTTTTAATTTTTTAGTGATGATCTGAACCATGAAGCCTTTGTTGCAGAGAAAGAAAATGCAGAATTAGAAAACATGTAAGTAACTAAGTACTTTTTAATACAACAAAGTTTATTTTCAAATACTTATTACTACCTATATTTTTTATAAATCACAAAAATTTAAAATAATTATATTTTATTAAATGTATTTATGTTCTTTAATTAAGTAGACTGCTAGACGTTAAGAAATAAGCAAAGCCTAATGTGAGTTTTTCAATAAAAAAGTCATTTTAAGCTTCTTTTATTTGCACTCCTAGTCATTAAGAAATAATCGAAGCTTAGTTTTCCAATAAAAATTAAGCTTCACTTATTTGTTAACGACTGGCAGTGCAAATGTACCTAAGTATTAGCTTGATTTCTATTTGTAGTATATTGTTTACGAACAATATTTTTATAATTAATAAATTCTTGGAAAAAATCCTTGTATTGTAATTCTCGTACACGTGTGTTAAAAGATATCATAAATATTTGTATAATATACCTACTATTTATTAATATTTTTAATTTTTAAATATAAGCTTTATATCTTTTTTAATGCCTATTATTTCAACCTTCATTTTTCCGTTATACACTTTCTGATGTTTGAATTTAAAAAATCTGATGTGTCGAACACAAATAATAATAATAATACCTATTACTAGATACCTACTTAAATAATGCAAGTTTATGAAATATGTGCATAATTTAAAGAATTTTGAAGGTATGTATCAAATTTATTATTTATATTAATTGCAAACCCCGTAAAACTGATGCGACACTGGTAATAGTGTCTACGTATTTCTCCTTTTAACCGAAACAAACGCTATTGAATGCGGACTCTATAAAATATATATGCTCGAAGGCCCAAATACCAAAATAAAATATTGTAATGCGAGCTATTTCATTATTCAGTCATGCTCTAATTCTCCAAGTCCCTCTCTGTCTTATTTGGCCTTTGAGGATCAACTTGTCCGAATATCATACATAATTAAACCCCTTAAGACCAAACATATGTGACGACTGTGGCGGATGTACTTTTACAGTATATTCCAGATATGAGATGTTTCTAGTTTGGCGGAGGAGCATTCTGGAAACCACCAAAATTTTAAATTTGTATATTAATATTGGTGGAGGAACAACGCAGTATCAATTTGTATATAGACAGTGAAGATAAATAGTGAACAGTTTAGTGACTTTCGAAATATGTAAATTAGAATAGTATTCTAATATAAATAAGTGTTTAAATAAATTATTAATAAATAAACAAACATCACAATATGGGTCCGTTTTCAAGAAATAAAAACAAAAACTATCCGAAATTAGGTCCTTCTCCCGCACATAAAAACTTTTTAAATCAATTTAAAATTAAGAATATTAAAACTAAATGTTACAAATACAAACGAGAACTTTGACCCTAAACAACCCCACCAACCCAAATAAATAAATAATATAAAATCCAAATAATTTTGGACAAGATCCACTTCTCGTTCTCCGTAAATATAGGGGTAAAATAAGCGGGTATCACAGGTTTGTTTGTATAGTTTAATATATTCGTCCCCTAGTTACAGTGTACACTTTGTATTAGGGGGAGTTTCATTCAAACGTTTAACGTTTTAAACATCAAATTTACGTCAAGTTTGAAGATTCAGGTGTGTGTGTCTGCAAAGCGGAACTGCTTGAAATGAAAAAGTTGATTACTTCCAAACCTGTAGCGAACCGAAAGTGTTATCCGCAGAGGTAAGAAAATATTACTAGAGAGATAAGTTTAAAAATACACAATAATGTTAAAATTAATATGTATTTTCTAAACGATTGGTATAGTACATTTCACCAATTTTCGCGTGTACCAGCAATAATATGCGACACACTTTGAGAGTTTCTACTTCAATTCGTTAACGTATGTTATTACTGTGAAGACTAGAATCGGCTGACTCGCGATACGGTACCAAAACCAAACGCTAATTGAGCTTTTGCAATTCGCCGCAATGGCGTTGGTGATCCAACTGATCATCCTAGAAATATTGGCGTCTTATAGGGATTTTTTTATTGCTAAATTATTGTGTTTAATTTTAAATAGGTCCGACTTATTTTAATAAATTATATATAGACCAGAGCATACTGGCGCATTCGTTTGCAAAATTGTTTTAATTAGTAATTTTTTTTTAAAATGTCCGGGAGGCTTTCCGGATTATAAAAGTGTAAGATGACACTCGATATCTGTTGATGTTATTGTTTAAACAACGAAAAATTAATTAAGTCAGAAAAAAATGCATTTTTTGCAATTAATTAATTTTTTTTTATTCTTTAGGATATTTCGAATAAAAAAAAATCCTTACGCCCATCATCGTATCTTCAACCCTTTAATTGTTATGAATTTTTTAAAATCCAAAATTGACGAAAATTCTAATTTTCTTGAATTAAATAATATACCTTAAAATTTAAAATGCTATAATTTTAAATGTTTTACTGAATATTCAAACTATAATAAACAAAATAACCTAAATAAATTTTCAAAATTTTGTTTGGTGTTATGTTTTTTTTACGTTATAACAATATTCTTCCTACGCGCGTGTACTTTTAGAGAGAAGTATTTCTATCTCACTTCCAACTCAATGTGTGGGTAAGAGAAAGCCCGATGACGCGCTTAATCAATTTTTTGCTGTTTTTCAGCCGTAATAGGTTTAAAAAAATTATTATTAATATTTTTCATAACACTCTGTTATATTTGCCGAATAATAGTTTTGTATCATAATCCAAATGATAATTATATAAAACAACTATATAAAAATTGTAAAAATAAACTAACTAATTTAATAAATAAAACTAAACAAAATTATTACATACAACGAATACAATTAGACAATCAAAATACGAAACGGTTATGCAACATTGTACGAAAAATTACAGGCACTAACACTAAAACAAAAACTATTGGCCCTATAAACGCCGATATAAACGATAACGGAGAACTCCTCATAAAAACTGTTGACATGGCTAATGAATTCAACACAAAATTTATAAATATGGGTTATAACCTTGCAAAAGACATTAAAAAAAATTCAAAATGTATTCCTAGTATCACGGGTTTACCGAACTTGTTTTAACACATACTGATGAAAAAGAAATATTATTTCTTATTAAAGAAGTCAAAAATAACAAATCCGTCGGAACTGACGAAATAAAAGCAGAACTTCTAAAATCGGTTGCAAATAATATAGTAAAACCACTTAAATATATTATAAATAAATGTTTAGATTCTGGTGTCTGGCTGGATGTATTTAATGAAATAATTGTGTGTCCCATATATAAAAAAGGCCATCGAACATCAGCCAGTAACTATAGACCGATTTCTTTGATTACTCACTTATCAAAAATATTTGAAAAGATTTTAAAAAACAGGTTAAATACCTTTATTAATAGATACGACCTAATCTCTAAAAATCAATATGGCTTTATAATAATATTTGTTTATTTAATAATGTTTGTTTATATTTTAATGACTATTTATGTATTTGTAATTTGTATACTATTTATACAATATTGTGTTTGTCTGAGTATTTATTTATTTGTAATTTGTACAATATTGTGTTTGTCAATAAGTATTTTAACTTGGACAATAAACGTATATTCTCTCTCTCTCTCTCTCTCTTTAAAGAAAAAGTTTCAACCGAAGATGCCATACTTACACTAACAGAAAAAATTCATGCATCACTAGAAAAAGGTAAACCTTGTCTTTTTCTTTTTATTGACCATAGCAAAGCGTTTGACACTGTTGATCGTTGTTTACTATTAACAACTTTAGAAAGAAACGGAATAAGAGGAAATTGTTTAAACATTTTTGAAAATTACCTTAAAAAAAGAAAACAATTAGTTAAAGTGGGTAACGATCTCAGTGATCGCCAATATATAAAATGTGGTGTGCCCCAAGGTACTGTTTTGGGCCCTGTCTTATTTAATTTATATGTTAATGATTTATTTAATCTCAACAGTGCTGGAGACATTATTGGATATGCCGATGATACCGCAATTTTTTATGAGGCGGAAATCTGGATTGAGCTGAAAACCAAAGTTCAGCTTGATTTTCGTCTTATAAAGAACTGGTTCGATCAAAAGTTATTGACAGTTAACCTAGACCAAACAAATTTCTTACCGTTTAGTTGCAATATTACCAGCTCTTCGCCTTTTGAAATACTGGAAATTCAGTCACAAGAAGACGTGATAATAATCCAATCTGTAACTGAGATTAAATACTTAGGGGTATATATAGATTCAAATTTAAAATGGGACAGTCACGTAAATTTTGTGATAAAAAAACTGCAAATGATCTTGTATAAATTTAGACAACTAAAAAAATGTTTACCAGAAACCCAATTAATAAAATTATATTTCGCCCTGGTCGAAAGCCACATAAGGTATGCAATTCCGGTTTGGGAAGGGGCTTTAAGGGTGCATCTAAATCCTTTAGAAACACTGCAAAAAAGATTTTTAAAGTTAATTACGGGAAAAAATTTTATATATGCTTCAGACAGTTTATATTCTGAAACTAAAGTACTAGACCTAAGACAACTATTTTATTTTCAAACAAACATCAAATATCATTTTAGTACTAAGAAAGCCTCTAGTCATAAACACAGCTATAATACGCGTAATAATAAAAAACTTACTTATCCAGTAATACTAAAAAAGTCAATTTCACAACGAGCTTACTCTTATATTGCTGTAAAATTTTATAATTCTATTCCTGAACCATTAAAAAAAAAACAATACAACCATGTTTAAAAAAAACTAAAATTATTTATTTTAGAAAGGCCAAGATTATTTACACTAGATATTTTAGAAGAAACTAAATAATACCAATACAATCATAAAATAATAATAGTAAAATAATAAACAAAATATAATAATTCAAATAAAAAAAAAAAACAATAAAATTAAAATGATCAATACTTACTGGATTAACAAACTAATACATGGATTTGACACACTACTGGACTTGACACAACCCAACTTGACACATTACTATCTGGATTAGAAAAACCCATATTATATTCCAAGTCACGACAGACTAATATGTATAATATATTATTTTTTTCTCGTTCTTTTTTGATTTGATTTAAATTATGCCCAAACTGTAAATTGTATATTTTATTTTAAATGTGTAGTATATATATTATTGTATATGTATGTATATATTTACCCTTATGTGTATGTATGTGTGTATATATAGGTGGATATTTTAATATTTATTCATTATATTACAGCGAAACAAGTACAGTAGTACTTATCGCTAAATACTTTATTCTACAAATTATTTATGCGTCTGAAATTTTTTATGTAATTCTATTTTTATGTGTGAATAAAGGTTTATTATTATTATTATTTTCGTTGTAAATTCCAGACCAGGCTATCTCGTATCTCCGACAACACGAGTCCTGACTGGCAAAAATACTCACAACTTCTCCCTGCTACCTGCAGAGTAAGAAATTATGAGTTCCGATTCTCGTGAGTTCTGAGCAACCTGAGTGAGCCCAGAATGACAGCCTTCTGCATTTCGGCGGCTATGTTTTCGGGTCTATTATGGCACGCCACCATTAATCTTAAATTAGGAACCAGATTATTTGTGATACCACCCAAGCAGCCAATTACCAACACGACAATTTTTACGGAAAGCTCTGGGTACAGTCTGCGGAGGTCGAATAACAAAGGTTGATATTTTGTCTTTTTTTCCTCTTCCTTGATGTTTATGCTGGTGCCGAAAACTCAATTACGCTCATGGTTTTTAGTTGGTGATCAATAAGCACCATATCGGGCTTGTTAGCCTGAATTCGATGGAGGGTTGGGAACGGGTAATTCCAATATATCCTGGCTCTTTCATTTTCGACAACAGCCTCCATATCCATTTGAGCGTATGGTAGTAGCGGTGCCTCATCTATACCGTAGAAGTGCCTCAGGTGATAGTATAGCACTTTTAAAGCCGCATCATGGCGATGGATATAATTAGTGCTAGCATAGGTCTGGCAAGCTGATAGAAGGTGCATAACAGTTTCGGGTGCTCTATGACAAGCTCTGCAACTTACGTCTATCAAATTTATACCCATCACTTCTCTACGATATACTAAAGTGTTATAAACACCATCTTGCACCGCCACAATAAATCCTTCCGTTTCGGACTTAAGTCCACTAGACCTTAAGAAAGCAAAGGTTAGTTTCTTGGACAGCCCGCGATCCTCAATGTTCTTGTAGAAGATGCTATGCATGGGCTTATCCATATGAATGCGAAGGTTAGTGTCACATTCAGCTTTCTTTATATGGGACTTAAGTCGAGTAGGTTCAAGCTCTGTTATGGAGTTTCGATTTGCTCGTCCTGGATCAAAAGCGAGTCCTAGATGTTCAGAAGCTCGACGAGCTGCTCTAAATAGAAATGATCCTACTCCTTGCTCCTCATGGCTTTTAACTATTTGGAGAAGCGGGTCCTGGCTCCTAATAACCTTACAGGCCGCACTTAGTACCATTCTATCGTGCATACACTCCAAACTTAATAGCCCTCGGCCTCCCAGATGACGGGGAACATAAAGCCTAGGGACGGACGATTTGGGATGTAGACTGCGGTTCATATTTAGCATCTTTCTTGTCCCTCTGTCGAGATTTTTCAGCTCATCTACCGTGTACTTAACTACTCCGAATGAATAGAGTAAAATCGGCACGGCAAGCATATTGGTTGCGCCTACTTTATTTTTGCCTGACAGTTCTGATGACCATATCTGTCGAAGCAAGCGTCTGTACCGGCCTCGGAGAGACTCTTTTACTACGAGTGTCTCGCGACAGTAAGATGTAGGTTGCACGGATCATGCGCATTAAGTTAAATGTACTGACAACTTGCGGTGATGTCAAATTTAGCAATTCTACCGTTATTCTACATTCTTCCACTCGTGACAGTTGACAGTTGTCAGTCAATTCCAACTCAGTGACGATAAAAGTTCTGTTGGTCAGTGGTTGCAGATTTTGGTACTAATTTGTCGCTATTTTATTGTTTTTTTGTGATTTTATTATTCTTTTTGTGTTCTCTTTCTGTTGTGTGGTTGTGTTTTTTGAAAAATGGATGTTATACGTTGTCCAGAATGTCCTTCGGCCTTCTTTAAAGAAAAAAAGAATTTGTACGCGCATATTCGCAAATTTCATGATAAGAAATCTGAAGTGAAAAATATTTCTGAAGTTAAAAAAACTAATAAAAATCTAGATGGAAAATCTGACTTGCATAATTATGCTTCATCTTCAACTAGAACATCTAGATTAAAGTGTCCTTATGAGAACTGTTTTGAACTCTTTTTTAATTATAAAACATTAAACGTGCATCTTCTTAAAGAACATTCTGTTGAGATTGAAGTAGAGGATATTATATTTTATTCTATGGAGGGTATGTTTTGTTTTTATTTAATACTAGTTCTTATTTAATTAAAAAAAACATTTAATTTTCAGAATTCAATAAATGGAAAGATGAAATGCAGATCAAAAATTCTTCTTATTACAGTCGCGATACTGCTGCCAAACCTTTGGCTTCAGACTTATATAAACAGTATTTTAATTGTCATCGGTCTTATTCCTATAATCCAAAGGGAAAAAGTATCAGAACTCTAAAATCTACAGGTTCTAATAAAATAGGAAAAGCATGTCCATCTCGTTTAGAGGTTATCACAAAAGGATGCTTGAATAATCCTACATCTGTAGTGGTAAAATTTTGGAAAACCCACTATGGCCATTCCCTAGAATTGGGACACACATTTCTAGGAAGGCAAACCAGAATGGAATTAGCAGGTAGTTAACTAATTTATCAGTTTTATTTGATAGTACTTTTACCTTATAGGATTAATAAATGAAAACAAACTAAAATGTCACAAATTATACATTAAATTTAATTATTACTTTTTATTTGTTTTAAATATTATTTACCTACTCAGTAATAATAAATAAAACCCCAATTTTTTTATTAACTCACTAAATTGTCATTTTTAAAAATATTTGTGTATTGAATATTTGTTTTTTTTTCTTTCTGAAAATGTGCTTTTCTTGAAATATAAAAAATACACCATTTCATTTAAAACTTTGTTTTAGGTAAAATAGAACAAGGTGTTACATTTCAACACATTATTGATGAAGTTCGTGACTCAAATATAAAAGAAGGTCTTCAACGTGGTCACCTGCTTGAAAAGAAAGATCTCTACAACATTGTGCGGGACTTTAATTTATCCTATACCACGAAAAGACATACCAATGATGCGATTAGTGTACATTTATGGGTCAAAGAAATGCAGGAACTAGAGAATTTATCGCCTGTTTTAAAATATGAGAACCAAAATGAAAAAGATCTCCATGGCGATCTTGACCAGGTCGATTTTTTTCTTGTGCTTATGACAGAATTTCAAGCCCAACAGTTAAGTCAATTTGGAAGACATAAAATATGTATAGATGGAACTCATGGCACAAATGCATACGATATTCAACTATATACATTGCTTGTGGTAGATGAATATGGAGCAGGATGTCCGGTTGCATTTTGCTTCTCAAATAGAAGCGATGAATATATTTTTAAGCTTTTCTTTGAGGCTATTAAGGAAAGAGTAGGTGAAATTAATACCACAGTTTTCATGTCAGATGATGCACCTGCATTTTACAACGCTTGGTCTTCTGTAATGGGCAACGTTCTACATAGACTAATATGTAGTTGGCATGTCGATCGAAACTGGAGACAAAATTTAAATAAAATTAGTAACTTAGAAAAAAGATCTGTGGTATATAAAACTCTTAAAGTTTTACTTCATCTGGATGATAAAGATAAATTTAATGAAGCTCTTTCAAAAGTCTTAGCTGATCTTTTTGCAGATTCTGACACAGTAAATTTTGGCATTTATTTCCAAAAATATTATGTGAAAAGGACTGAAACATGGGCTTACTGCTTTAGACAACATTTAGGTATAAATACTAATATGTACCTAGAATCTGTACATAAAATTTTAAAATATTATTATTTGGAAGGGAAAAAAACACGTAGGCTAGATAAAACTATTCATGCTGTAATGAAATTAGCAAGAGATAGTTTGTTTAATAGAATTATAAAACTATCCAAAAATACAAGTTCTTTGAGAATAAAACATATTCAGTTGGCTCATAATAATTCAAAAACTGTAACATCTGCAATGATAACAGTTCTTGAATCGAATGAGTGGCTAGTTCAATCATGTTCAATTTCTGGTCAGGAATATATTGTACAGAAAAATAAATCATCTTGTAATATCTCAAATTGTGAATTAAAGTGTAGTCGATGTGAAATTTGTGTTCACATTTATAAATGTTCTTGTATGGATAATGTAATAAAATTTAATATATGTAAACATATTCATGCCGTTTCCTCATATGGACAGATAAATGACCTTCCAATTGCTTCTAGTTCAGAAGAACAAAATATACCAAAAATAGAAAAACATATGGAAATAGATAATATAATATCAACAGTTAATCCATGTGCTCAAAAGCAAAATTTAATTAAGAAAAAAATTGATCTTATCCTAGGTCTCCGTGAAACAGCTTCTTTAAATTCAGATGCAGAAGTTCAAGTTTTAAAACATTTGGACAAAATTATAAATATTATGAATAAAAATAAAATTAAATTTTCAGAAGAGAAAGAACTTAATATTAATAAAAATATTGATACACAAATTCGTCTTTTTTCGGTTAAAAAAAAGCAATCTAAAAAAAATAGCATATCCAAACCAAGTGTTTTTGAAACAAAAAATATAAAGGATTCATTTGAAGGTACAGCCAAAACAATGGTGTTTAATTCCACAGATGATCACACATATATATGATTTTCCCTTCCAAATTACCTAGTAAATAGTTTTTACATTTTAAATTTTTGAATGGCAGATTTGTTAAATTGCTATTTTTATTCGTAGTTTTTTCTGGACTACTATTTTTTCACGAATGTATTACAAATCCTCATTTACTGTTTTATTATAAACATTATTTGTGAAATATAAATAACATATCTATCAACTCATAGTTTTCTAATCTATCATTTTTTGTATAAAAATAATTTAGTATTTTATTCTTGTAACTTGTCAATGATCCCATGTGGCAGGTATCCTAGACATAAGTTTTAAAAAGTGATCACTCTAATGTTTAATAAAATAATTTTAATTTTTACATAATTAAGTGTTCGTTCCACTTTCATCTTAATAATTTACTGTTTTAAAAGTATTTGTGATTTATTAATATACCTATAACCTCATAGTTTTCTGGATTACCATTTTTTGTATGGAAATAAGCTTCATATTTTAATCAATTTTGTAGTTTACCATTTTTTGTTTACTTACAAATAATAGTTTATCATAGTTTTCTGACAAACCATTTTTTTGTGTACAAATAAAATTTTACTATTTTATTATAATAGTATTAGTGAAATGCCTACAAATAAATAATATATGACAAATGCTGATTGTTTAATTTATTCAAAATACAAATAATGTAGTTTTAATGATTTAAGTCAGTACCTGGGAGGTAAACTCTGCCACTTTTTGCGCTCCATAATTACATATATTTCAACAAAAAAATGCAGTTGGACACCCAATTATTGTCACAATATTTATGTATTGTTTACTAATCTAACTAATAAAACTTCCCATTTTTTTTATTTATGTATTCTGTTTTCATAGAACATTAAAGAATTTGTCACTATGTGCACATGCACTGTTTAGCTCGTAAGTTTATTGAACATAGTGCTATGTGCTATATTTTTTGGCTAACTTTAATTGTAATCTCACTAATACATGGTGTAGCAAGCATATCCCTGGGAATCTCAATGAGCCTAGTTTAAAAATGTAACTTTTATAAAACTGCACTATGTCAACATAGTTTAGTACCTCCGAGATACTGAATTAAATGACAAACAAATTACTCACTCTCTGATATGTTCGTATAAAAGAATAATTACGTAACGAAAATTTGAAAGGCCAAAATTAATACCCTGAATTTTTGGTATCTTTTATCATTATTTTATTGATCGTTATTAGCAGTTCATTATGTAGAGGCACATTTATATCACGTCAAATTCTTAATTAAAATAACAGTAATATTCATCCACTCAAAAACTAAAAAAATTATAGGTACAAATTTAACTGAAACCTAAATGATAAAAAATTACTTAAAGTAATATCCATATAAACAGGTTTTCAGTGGATACCATACTATATTATTATAAAATTCTTCATTATATTAATTTTAAAATTTATCGATTTCAATAAATCATAATTTTATTATTTACTTGGGTATCTTTTTATTTTATACGCTAGCAAACGACAACAACCACCGAACAACGTTGTACGGTTTATATTTCTTTGACAGTTGTCACTTTTAGGTAACATGAAATGCGCATGATCGGTGCAGCCAAAATCTTACTGTCGTGAGACACTCGTCTTTTACTTGTTGTGACGCTTGGATATGGTGTTGATCCACACCCAAGTATTTATAAGTCTCTCCGATATCCAGATGCCTAAGGATATTTGCATCTACCGGCTGAGCATCATCTTCAAAATTTAAGCAGCGTCCTCTCTTTTATTATTATTATTATTATTATTATTATTATTATTATTATTATTATTATTTTATTATTATTATTGTTATTATTATAATTATTATTATTATTATTATTATTATTATTATTATTATTATTATTATTATTATTATTATTATTATTATTATTATTATTATTATTATTATTATTATTATTATTATTATTATTATTATTATTATTATTATTATTATTATTATTATTATTATTATTATTATTATTATTATTATTATTATTATTATTATTATTATTATTATTATTATTATTATTATTATTATTATTATTATTATTATTATTATTATTATTATTATTATTATTATTATTATTATTATTATTATTATTATTATTATTATTATTATTATTATTATTATTATTATTATTATTATTATTATTATTATTATTATTATTATTATTATTATTATTATTATTATTATTATTATTATTATTATTATTATTATTATTATTATTATTATTATTATTATTATTATTATTATTATTATTATTATTATTATTATTATTATTATTATTATTATTATTATTATTATTATTATTATTATTATTATTATTATTATTATTATTATTATTATTATTATTATTATTATTATTATTATTATTATTATTATTATTATTATTATTATTATTATTATTATTATTATTATTATTATTATTATTATTATTATTATTATTATTATTATTATTATTATTATTATTATTATTATTATTATTATTATTATTATTATTATTATTATTATTATTATTATTATTATTATTATTATTATTATTATTATTATTATTATTATTATTATTATTATTATTATTATTATTATTATTATTATTATTATTATTATTATTATTATTATTATTATTATTATTATTATTATTATTATTATTATTATTATTATTATTATTATTATTATTATTATTATTATTATTATTATTATTATTATTATTATTATTATTATTATTATTATTATTATTATTATTATTATTATTATTATTATTATTATTATTATTATTATTATTATTATTATTATTATTATTATTATTATTATTATTATTATTATTATTATTATTATTATTATTATTATTATTATTATTATTATTATTATTATTATTATTATTATTATTATTATTATTATTATTATTATTATTATTATTATTATTATTATTATTATTATTATTATTATTATTATTATTATTATTATTATTATTATTATTATAGGAACCGAAGTTGTGCATGGGCTACATATTCTATTTAAATGTATGTTACCAAATTGAATTATTTTTAGTTTAATACTAGATACATAGGTACCTCAACTGCTTCTGATGCATTTTCACTCATGTAATTTTTTGGTCTCTTAAATAAATATGTTAGAAGCGAATATTGACAGATATTATAGATTGAAACCTTCTTCTACTTCTACTACGGGGGCTTATTGTCTAACCAGCATTTTTGAAAGCACTCAGCTCCCTCCATAAACACGACAACTAGCAAAAGTGTAAAGCACAAATGTTTTGGTATTCTCTACATTAAAATATATTTCTAAATATTATGACTTGAATATTAAAATGTCAGCAAATGTATGATGTTTATTGTTTTTGATTCCTTACAATTCTGAAATTGGCCTTAATATATATTCTAATTGAGTTTATAATTGTAATAATGTCAAAATGACATTCATATACTAACCTTAGATATTTAGACAAATCAGAATTTACGATTTATAATTATTATGACAGATTACAACAAAAATTAAAATCACATACGAATAAAAAATCGTCTAGCATTACAGAATACCATAATCACATGCTTGTGTGTACCGCCCATATGTTTTATTTACTTACCTTTGAAACGACGTGGAATTTCTCCAAATTTGTTTTAGGTCAAACAAACGTTGAATAATAATTTTTAGACTTACAACTAACAAAATTCGTTAAACAAATATTCTAGATACTCTAAAAATTTTAAAAATATGCCCTGTGAATATAAAATCACACAAAATGTGCAATCAAAACTGACAGTTCCCAAATGCTTGTTGACAGTTGTGAGTAAATGGCACTGCTATTTAAAATAGACGAATCACATCAAAGACCAAGAAGAAAGAGAAAGTAATAGATAAAACGGTTCATATTAGCTTCAAACATATCCAGACCGTTACTTATCTATTATTCATTTGTTTATCTGAGATTCCGTCTAATTTAATGGTTTTGAGATTAAGTTTTCTCTTCCTTGAAAAGGCTACTAGTGTTGTTTTTGTAGGGTTTATACTAAGTCCCACGTCATGGCATCATCTTTTGGTATGTTCTAGTCCTCGTTGGACTATATCACACAGGATATTTCTAAACTTGCCTCTAGCAAATTTGACTATCTCGTTGGCATAACCTTGACAGGGTATGCCGAGGTCAGTCAATTTGCGTAGAAGTTCGTCTACGGTTAGGCTCCACATTAGTGGGGATAGAACTCCTCCTTGTGGACATCTTCTGGTTGTGCAGATGGAGATGGTGTCCTGCTCTATCTGTGTCTCTGCAGTTCTCGTAGATAACAGCTAAGCCATCGATCTGGATGTGATGTTATCTACTCCTCTGTATGCAAGTGCTCTTTTTACAGATTCGTGTGGCGTGTTGTCAAAAACTCCTTCTATGTCCACACGATAGGTTAAAAACGGAAAACGATATCAATTTGAAATTTTTATCAAAAATCAAGCTTTGTAAGAGGAAGAAGCCCTTTGATTTTCAAAAAAATCTGATTAAAAATGTGGGGGTTAAGGGGGGTTGAAATGAAAAAAAATCATGAATCAAAGAAGAAAAGCGATATCTTTATAAAATTTTTATTTAAAATCAAGCTCTATAAGAGAAAGAAGACCTTTGATTTTGAAAAAAATCTGATTAAAAATGTGGGGGTCAAAGGGGGTTGAAATTAAGAAAATATTAATCAAAAAAGAAAAGCGATATCATAAAATTTTTAGTAAAAATTAAGCTCTATATAAGAATGAAGATTCTGAAAAAATATAAATTAAAATAGGGGGTCGAGGGGTTGAAATTTTGAACTCACAAAAAAAAACGATATCAAATTGAAATATTTACTAAAAATCAAGCTTTATAAGGGGCTAAAGTCAATTGATTCTGAAAAAATCTGAATAAAAATAAGGGGGTAAAAGGGTGGTTAAAATATTTAAAAAAAATCTTAACTTAAAAAAAATATATCAACTCGAAATGTTTAGCAAAAATCAAGCTCTCTAAGCTAACGAAGCTTATTGATTTAAAAAATCTAAATAAAAATGGGGATGTTTAGGGGGATTGAAATATTTTAAAAAAATCCTAACTCCAAAACAAAAAAAATATTATTTACAAAAAACATGCTCTATAAGGGGACAAAATCTATTGATTTAAATAAATTGATAAGAAATGAAGGGCTAAGGGGGTTGAAATTAAAAAAAAATCGCAAATCAAAAACGAAAGGTACATCAATGTTAAATTTTTGGGGTGTTTAAGGAGGTTAAAATTTAAAAATCAAATCAAAAATAAAAAGCGATATCAACATGAAATATTAATTAATAATCAAGCTCTACATGGGAATGAAGTCTATTCATTCTGAAAAAAAAAAAATCTAAGTAACAAGTATTACAAATTAAAAATTTAAAAAAACCGACTTCAAAAACGTGCAGATGCCACATCTTAACCAAATTTATATGGGACCACCCCTGAGGTACCCCCTTACTAACAAAAAAAGAATCGTATAAATCGGACAAGGTGGTAAAGCATTATCGCTAAACATACATAAAAAATGAAGAGTTTGAGGATTTTCTCATGGATCTAATTATTAGATTTTGACAAAATTTATATGGGACCACCCCTACAGTAGCCCCTTTCTAACAAAAAAAGAATTATTGAAATCGGACACCGTGTTAAAAAATTATCGCTGAACATACATAAAAAATGAAGAGTTTGAGGATTTTCTCATGGACCCAATTATTAGATTTTGACTAAATTTATATGGGACCACCCCTGAAATGCCCCCTTTCTAACAAAAAAAGAATCATTGAAATCGGACACCGTGTTAAAGAATAACCGCTGAACATACATAAAAAAAACAAAAAAAAAATATCGCGACGAATTGATAACCTCCTCCTTTTTTGAAGTCGAGTAAAAATAAAGGGGGCTGAAATATACTCGTTTTGTTATTTTTATTAAAATTATACAATTAAATAACATATAATGAGCCAAACCTAATTTAGTTATAAACCACTTGCGAGATGAACTAGCTGCTTCCAGCAATGCCGTAATGACTCTTTGACAATTAAACATTAATGAGTAACTAGACCTACATTATAACCAATATCAGTAACATCAGTGATTAAGATAAAATCCTAACAAAAACTATATAAAATTGAAATCTTGAGGAAATTCAAGCTTAATAAGTGGATTAAGCCTATTGATTCTAAAAAAATCTGAATAAAAATGAGAAGTTAAAATATTTAAAAAAATTTATCTCAACAACGAAAAATATTATCAACATAAAATTTTTGGCAAAAATCAGATTCTATAAGGGGACAAAAGCAATTAATTAAAAAAAATTTAACAAAATGGGAGGGGGTTAAGGGGGCTGAAATAAAAATAAGTTGAGATCAAACACCAAAAACGATATTGACACGAAATTTTTAGTAAAAATCAAGCGCTATAAGAAGATGAAGTCTACTGATAGTGAAAAAAATCCTAATCAAATTTGGGGATTGAAATATTGAAAAGGGGATGAAGTGTATTGATTCTGAAATTTTTTTATTGATGATGGGGTTAAGGGGGGGGGGGGCTGTTGAACTGTGAAGAGTATAATATAGAATGCCAAGTATTATATGGGTATCTTTATTCTAGTTTTTTTTATCCTTATTGTTTATCCCTCATACTGTAATTATTGTTTTATTCGTATATATAATAAAAATTTCTTATTGTGTAATATATTATCTTCACTATACCTTGTATTAAAATTCCAATACATATCAGTGAGAAAAAGTTAAAAAAATTAAAAAGTGTTAATGTGGTAAGTCCATTGGGTTTTTTACTTACGGTTCTTATTTTTTTTATTTTAATGGAGTATATATGCTACCGAACTATTGCAAATATTGAAAAATTCTTTTTTATGGTTGCCCGACAATTGTGCCCCGGTCAAATGCGCCCCGACAAATGCGCTTCTCGACAAACGCACTTCCCGACAAATGCACTTCCCGACAATACCAAATTTCGAAAAGCTATTAGTGTAACAGAACGTCTTGCTGTAACTTTGCGGTATTTAGCATCAGGTAGGAACCAAATTTTCTTAAAATAGTATTTTACTTTATGAAATGTTTATTAAATAAATTCTTTGAAATTGAAGATTAAAATTATCTCTACGTTACAGGTGATTCTTACGCAAGCCTAAGTTATTTATTCAGAATACCAAAATGTACAATAAGCCTCATTGTTCCTGAAGTGTGCAGATCAATTGTGTCAGCATTTTAAGAAAATTACATTGAGGTAATTGATGAGAAGAACCTAATCCTCGTTCTCCTCATTTATCTCCAGTATGACTTACTGAAATTTTCTTTTTTGTTGACGTAAATATTGCGAAGACAGATTTCTCATTTCGAATGCAACATATTTCCCAGAAAGATCATATTGATCCTCTTATTCGTTCAATGTGCGTATTGCTTTTTGCATTAGTATATTGTCTTTTGAGACTTCAATTTTCGTCTTTTTCTTGAAATTATTATTCTTTTTATGTGATGTGCTGGACATGTCGTCATTCCCTTCCAGAGACTGTTCCCATGCATCTTGATTTTCGGATGGAGTGTTTTCATTTGAAAGCTTCTCCTAGTAAAAAATAAGAAATATGTAAATTGAATTAGGTATAAGTTGTAACAAAAGTTATTTATTTTTCATTTTGTTACAATCCCCATCTATATCAGAATACTGGCAAAGTGTTGCCAACAAATTTAAGTTGAAGTAGAATTTCTCCAAATGTGGCATCCAAACATTGACGGCAAACATATTCTTTCTCAATCTCCACATAATAGTGGCAGTTATTATTTTAACTATAAAAAGCAGCATAGTGTTGTCTAAATGGCAATTGTTGATGCTGCCTACAAATTCCTCATTGTCACAGTTGGTACTAATGGAAAAGTATCGGATGAAGGAGTTTTTAAGACAAGTGGAGTTGCAGATTTCTTTAAAACTGCAGTAACACGTCTCGAAAAGACACCTCTTCTAGGAAGAAGATTATGTGTACCACATGTTTTTGTAGCGGGCGATGCTTTTCCTTTGAAACCTCATATTATAAAACTATATCCATATAATAGTCGAGGTTCTATGAGAATTTATAACTACAGACTTACTAGAGCAAGGAGAATAGTCGAAAACGCCTTTAGCATTGTGTCTAGCGTATTTAGAGTATTAAAAAAACCGTTTCTTCTTTCTCCAGAACGTGTCGATTCAGTAGTTTTGGCTATTTGCAGTTTGCATAATAATTATTTACTATCTGAAAAAAGTTCTGCAATTTTATACGCCCCGGAAGGCATAATATAGAATAATTTAAACAAATAAACTAGAAGGAATAAAGAACAGATTAAGCATTGTTTTTTCACTTACTGTTGGTAAATTTCCTATTGTCGATTTGCAGGCTGTGTCTCCTTGCAGAAAAAGTAGTAAATTATAGTACGGCTATTTTGATACATAAAATTCATCAGTCCCCTGACCGGATTTTGTCGTTTTGGTTCTTATGAATTCGCTATTAAATTAATTTATTAAATTATAAATTTTTCTTTGAATCTCTTATGCTGTCTTATTAAATTATTCCGCCATTTCCGTTAAGGCATTATGTTTTTTCACTCTATCTTTGTAACTTTTGCATGTAACGTCCCACAGTTCAGCTTTACTGTGATATATGTTTATTAATTTTTCAACTTCAACTTCTAACCACTTTTTTTAATTTTTATTAATATCACATTTTTATCGGCCATATTTACTTGACACTTATTGCACAATCGCAGAAGTAAACGAGCAGTCAACTACCACGATATCTGTCGAGCGAGGTTGCACTTGCAAAAAAATCAGTGTTTAAATCTCTTGGTATAGATGTGTCGACACTTATTCGCTCCGTGCGAAGTCATGGAAAGGGAAGCAAAAGCGATACTAGCGCTAGCTGCGGATAATTCGTGCATTTTAGGGCGATATTTTGTAATTTCGGCACATCAAATACACGTATACTCTTTACTTTTTTTCAAAAAAGTAGGTAAAAACAACACAATAAGCAACCGGAGTTGCTGTTGAAAATTGTACAAATACTAGCAAAAAAAAAACAGTGAAACTTACATAACAAATTTCACTAGCAAAGTGGAAATTAAATCAAAGAAATAAATGGATAGCTGTACAGTTAGAAGAAAAATTACCTTTATTTTTGTGATAATAACAGTAATGCTGGAAATAGTAGACATCTGAAACTTGAAAGGTTTTAAATAAACAATAAATTATCATTTTACGATATTCTTTAATATCCCTTAATTCTTAAATGTTCATTCAGCAAGGACTAGATTTCAAGATTTCTGCCTTTGATTATAATATGTGGCTGTAATGCAATTTTGTGACTTACTGATGGGAAACCGGTTTTAATCATTCATTCTATGTTTTCTTTCGAACAAAAATGAAAATATAAATAACGATCCTTTTTTATACATTTTAACTTCACGCTGTTATTAAATGGTATTTTTTATTTTGGCAGAATAGGCTAATTCTTCAATGACAACTTATTAGACTTAGGCAACTTCTCATACATTTTCCAGTAAATACTGTTGCCTGCCTATATTTTATTATTGATTTTTATTGATTATACATAATTTTCTTTAATTTAAGCGGGAAAAATATATAATAATACTAAATTAATGTTTTACTTGTTTTACAAATCAATATAATTTTATTAAAACTAACATATATACTTTTTATTTACGAATTCCATTAAAAATTGTATTTGTCAGTATAGGCAGAAATAGTCCTTTAATATCAAAACAAATTGGCACTGCTGTCGCGCACGGAGCGAATAGCTGATAGTAGAAATATACAGTATGGTTCAAATGAAAGGAATAAATTCATTATAATGGAAGTAGTTGGTTTTTAGAAAAAATGCTCGGACAGGTTAATTTTGTTTACTAAAATCGCAATTTTTTAAATAGAATTCAATTTTCCCCCACTTCCCATTTTTGGGCAGTGACGTCATTGACAATTTTTTTAAATAGAAACCCCAATTTTTTTTTCTTGATTTTGATAGATCTTGCAATTTCATACTCGGAAACATAATATTTGAAATATCTGACATAACAATTTTTTTAGAATAAAAGTCATTTAAAGATCAGATACATACATTTTATTTTATTTTGAAACACAATAAATGAATAAAAGATAATTATTTGTAATTAAGTGCTTCATCTAAAAAAATAATAATAAAAACAATTTAATGACAATTTCAGAAATTCTTTTTTTATTATTATTATTAATATTATTATTATTATTATTATTATTATTATTATTATTATTATTATTATTATTATTATTATTATTATTATTATTATTATTATTATTATTATTATTATTATTATTATTATTATTATTATTATTATTATTATTATTATTATTATTATTATTATTATTATTATTATTATTATTATTATTATTATTATTATTATTATTATTATTATTATTATTATTATTATTATTATTATTATTATTATTATTATTATTATTATTATTATTATTATTATTATTATTATTATTATTATTATTATTATTATTATTATTATTATTATTATTATTATTATTATTATTATTATTATTATTATTATTATTATTATTATTATTATTATTATTATTATTATTATTATTATTATTATTATTATTATTATTATTTTCGTGATCTCAGCACATGCTGGTATAATTTTTCGCTATACAAATTGTATGAGCTCGGACAACCTAGCAGGGAAACAATTCAGTTTAACCCACTTAGGTACCGTTTAAGAACCTGCGAACGATGTGGCAGGTTTGCAAAATGACTGCTTTCTGTGCATATGTCACTATGTTTTTTGATAATCCTATATCTTGGAGATTTTTACTGAAGTGTTTCGATATAATTCCCTCCGCTGACATTACCAGTGGGACTATGGAGACTTCGTCTAGTTTCCAGATGTTCTTTAATTCATATGACAGATTTTCATATTTCCTGATCTTCTCGGTCTCGGTTTTAGTGACGTTGTATGACAGTGGTACAGCTATATCGATGATCAATCCTGTTTTCTTTTGTTTATCGATAATGACGATGTCTGGTCTATTGTGGTCGACTGTCCTGTCCGTTGTTATTGGCCTATCCCAGTACAGCACCGTTTCTGTTGATTCCAGAACAGCTGCGGGCTGATATTTATAGTAAGGTGGGCATGAGCTCAGGAGACCGTTGTTTAAAGCAAGTTGTTGGTGGATGATCTTGGCAACTTGGTTGTGACGTCCTAGGTATGCGTTGTCTGCTAGGTACCGACATCCTGCTATTATGTGTTCGATAGTTTCACCCACTGATCTTTAAATGACTTTTATTAAAAAAAAATTGTTATGTAAGATATTTCAAATATTATGTTTCCCAGTAGGAAATTGCAAGATCTTTCAAAATCAAGAAAAAAAAAATTGGGGTTACTATTTAAAGAAATTGTCAATGACGTCATTGCCCAAAAATGGGAAGTGGGGGAAAATTGAATTCTATTTAAAAAATTGCGTTTTGAGTAAACAAAATTGACCTGTCCGAGCACTTTTTCGAAAAACCAACTACTTCCATTATAATGAATTTATTCCTTTCATTTGAACCATACTGTATAACTCTGACATACATTCTTTACTGTTTACTATGAAGACTAGAGAGAGGGAGGCGAATCGGCAATGGTCAAATTTCAAATTTCCGTCATTCTTTTTATAAAGTTCGCGAAATTGACTGTAGTTGGCATGTCGAATAACAGCGGTGTCAATTTTCCATGTAAGTCAATGTCAAATGAAGTGATTTTTTAAAAAATTGGTGAAAAGAATCAAAATAATGTGCCTAAGTACAAGTAAAACGTGAGTGACTAAAAATATCAAAGCAAGATTTACGTCGTTCCAGATTGTAAAACAGTATACAAATCAAATCTAAAACTAAAGAAAACACAAGGAGAAATCAATTTAATGTCTTTTTAAATCTTTTAATGTAAGTAAAATAATATATTTATGTCAAAATATAATATTTATTGTAAACTGGTGACAATATGTATATTATGGAGTGTACTTTATTTTATTACAAGTTCCTATAATATAAAATTTTACAGTCATAGATACTGACTTACAAGCAATAATTATACATTAAATTTAACTTACTAGAAAAGAAAATTTATTTTTTAAAGAGTTTTAATGTTAGATAAAAAGTTGCTACTCTTATTTTTTTGTTGAACCACAATTGTGTCATTGTAAATGTTTTTTTTATAGGATACTAAATGCTTAGAACAGTGACAGCATATATGTCGTTCCTAGTGCGGATAAAGCACTTTCTGGAGATGATGCTGTTCTATACTTTTTAGAAGATATTATGAGACTATTTTTACTGATGATACTGTTAGCAAAATAAAAAGAGGAAAGCTAAAATTAGAGGATGAGGTAATACCATGTACATACCCAAATCTCCCTTCATACTTGTATTACAACAATAAAAAATCTGTTTACTCTATTTTATTTTGCTCTTAAAACTATATAAAGGTTCAATTCAAAAAAAAATTATTACTTATCAAATTTCAGCATTTAACAAACCTTTTCGAATTTGGTCATACCTACCCAATTTATATTTTATATAGATAAAATTAAATAATTCATCAATTAAAACATGCAAGACTTATTTAGAAATAAATACAACAGTATGTTCTGTGCTTTATTTAGCTACAAACCAGTTTATTTTTATTATTTTGACAAAATTATGTATAATTCTCATAAGAAGCCATGTATTTTAACCACCGTAAGCAGTACCAGCGCCCATGTGGTTAATTATAAAAGCTCAATTGGCGTGCGTTTTTTTGGGACCGTATTTTGAGTATGCCGATTCGCCTCCTTATCTCTAGTCTTCATACTGTTTACATTGTCGCGATTTCTATCTGACACAAACACATACTTTGATTTTCACTCACTATACGGAGAATGGTCGCATTGCGCAGCTTTCTGAGTGCCTTTTAAAAGGAGATAGAAAACTCCGCCATTTTGGTGCCTTATTATGTGTTGCCTACATCTTGGCGCAATATTTTTAATATTTTGCTTGCTGCTGTCAGTATCAGTGAATATTATTTTTGGAGTCACAGTTTATTGCTAAAGAATCAGTTAGCTCACTCGGACCAGTTAAATGTTCCAAAATAACATCCACTCCAGGGATACAAATTCAGGATACGCAGAAGACTGCTGTTTTATTATAGGCGGTTGTCATATATTGTATTATCCGAGTTGCGCAGTGTATAAATTGGAACATTGAGATAAAAAGTGCCGACGCAGAGTGAGCGAACTAATTCTTTAGCTATAAACTGTGGTAAAGGTATCAAAATGGCCGCGCCCTATGTTGTGCGAGTTGTGCGGGTCTTCATAGTTGTGCGTGTCGGACCTCTCTCTTGCACCGTATAGTAATCAAAGTAGGTGGACACAAATATCATACAATACATATACTTTGATTTTCTTTTACTATACAGAGAACGGTCGCACTGCGCAACTTTCTGAGTGCCTTTTAAAAGGAGATAGAAAACTCCGCCATTTTGAACCCTTATTACGTGTTGCCTACATCTTGGCGCAATATTTTTAATAGGTGCGTTTTAATCATCCGCGTCTGCTTCGGAATTGTCGGTTTTCTTGTTTTAATCTGACAGGTTAAAACGACTAAACCGACAATTCCGGAAGCAGAAGCGGATGATTAAAACGGACCTGATATTTTGCTTGCTGCTGTCAGTGTCAGTGAATATTATTTTTGAAGTCACAGTTTATTGCTAAAGAATCAGTTAGTTCACTCGGACCAGTTGAAAGTTCCAAAATAACATCCACTCCAGGGATACAAATTCAGGATACGCAGAAGACTGCTGTTTTATTATAGGCGGTTGTCATATATTGTATTATCCGAGTTGCGCAGTGTATAAACTGGAACATTGAGATCAAAAGTGCCGACGCAGAGTGAGCGATCTGCTTCTTTAGCTATAAACTGTGGCATAGGAATCAAAATGGCCCTCTCTCTTGCACCGTATAGTAATCAAAGTATGTGATACAATAACTGTCAGATATAAACGCACCTTTAGGGGGTTATGATAGGGCTTTTCCTCAGAAGGGCTTTTCATCACAAAATTTTTTTGTGCGCATGCGTCAATATCAGTCATCTTTTTCGTACTGTTTTTTTGTAAACAAGCATGTTAAAATGTCCACGTGAAAAAATTATAATCGATAAATATTAATTTTAAGTGTATTCGTTTAAAAAATGGGATAAAAAAAGTAAAGTAATAAGTGTCTTAATTGAAAAATCAATTTTTGCAATCAATTAATTATGTTATGTTTACGGAAATGAAAAACTAAATGGTATTGTTATGAGTATGTAAAAGTGACACACGATATAAATTCCTGTTAAAAAAAAAAATTGCCTGCAATATCGTAAAAAACTATCAAATCAATAGGCAAAATACATATTAAAACATATTCAAAATAAGCATTATAAGTGAAAAAATGTGGTCGAAGTGACAAAAGTTTTCTATCGATTGATGGATGATGTTACTAAAGATACTTATATTTATTCACTACATTTTCATGGAGAAAGTGGCTCAACAGAAGAAAATCCTTGTCTGGTATTACACAATATTTTTTAATATTAAATACTACGTTATACACAGTAATATTATTAAAAATGTCATGTTGATCCTTAAAATTTTAAATAATATATCTTATTAATTATACTCGTGATTAACTTTCATGTTAAAGTGTTTTTACAATTATTAATAGTTGGTTGGCATAATTAATTAGAATAAAGTTATAATTATTATTTGTTTTCATTAATTTTTTACACAGTTAATATATGTATTGAAACCTAACCTCTCAATCACCACACTTTTTTTTCTTGTTCCGAACGTCCACTTCACTTCAAGGCTCTTTTTAATTGCTCACAACTATGTGCTTCCACAGAGTTATAAAAACGTAAATCACTATCAACGATTTTTTCTAATGATTGATTTGTGTTTATATAAAATATTGCTTTTCCAGCCATTGTTGATCAAAACAGTACGAAACTTTTGAATTGGCGCTATTTCAACATGGCAGCTGCACTTGCGCTCATCACATGATGAAAAGGCCTATTGACAACCTCTGTTATTTTTAACAGGTCTGTTATTTTATAAACACATATAAATTACAACCTGTTCACAAATAACGTGTCTGTTAAAAATAACATTATTTGTCCATCATAACCCCTTTAGGGAAACTATTATTATTGTTATTATTTCTCAAGTCAAATGTGGAAAGTTTTTGCTGTAGACTGACCAGACAGATTCAGATAGATAGGTGTCATCAGATATTTTGCTGAATTACTTTTTGATAAATATCAATTCGTTCTCAAAGCTATTGAGTTCAGTTTGTTTATTATGAATCATGCGCCCTCTCAGAAACAATAAACAATGTGTAGTACTACTAAGGTTTTGCTTAAAGCTATCTCAAGGGAGAGAAAGTATACTGTTGATAATTCTTCCTTTATTGTGATATTTGGGTTAGTTGATTCTTAAGAGAAATGCTTTTCATTGTTCAGGGTATTAAGATTTCATTTATGGCTTGATTGTAAACCCACCAATATAAATAATATATTTTTGTCTACTCCTATTAATTTATATATTAATTATTCAACTGCTTTTGAGCAATTAATAGTATCAATAAACAAATAGCGTGAGTTTTAATAGTGAGTTATTATAACTCACGCTGGGCTCCTATGATAATTCGGTATATAAATAGTGTCCGCAGTAAATTCTTGGACATTTTAAAGTCGATAGATGTTCCATTGGTGTAAAATGTTAGAAAGATTTTTTAATAACTGGAAAGGAATGAATAATAATTAAAAGACTTTAAAATTATTAAATTGTCAACGCCTCTCAGTAGGCGGAACAGTCAATTATTACATTGAGGGGAGTAATGTCATTTGATATTTTAACAAGATAATTTTAACGTTTTCAAATCAATTTCTAATAATAGTACTAAAAAAAGATGAATTTAGATAGTGAAGATGAGTTATTATGTACACCTTTAGAAATAAGAAAGATAGCTAATAATGCAATACAGAATTTATTACCAGAAAAATCAAAAAACAAGTATAAAGGTGTATACTAAAATTTTCAAGATTGGTGTAACTCGTTTACAAAAAATGTACCTTTGGCATATTTTAATGAAATGAAATATAAAGCATCGTATCTATGGACTTTCTACTCCTTGCTAAGAAGCACACTCAACATAAATAATGGAATTAATATGGAGAATTATTCAAAATTACGTGCGTTTCTTAAACGTCAATCAGAAAAACATATAGCTAAAAAGGCAAAAACATTTACGCCAAAACAACTTAATAATTTCATAAATAAAGCTCCTGATAAGAAATATCTGGCGTCAAAGGTAATAGCTTTTACAAAGATTCAAACGTTTTTATCTTCTAGACCAGCCATACTCAACCTGCGGCCCGCGGGCCGCATGCGGCCCTCCAAGCTTTTTTGTGTGGCCCTCCAAGATTTTTTGTGCAGCCCCAAACACTAATATTAGGAAGGTGCTTTTTAAAACTATGGCTTTTTGTTTTTAAAATTTTGAGCGAAATGCACGAAAACATTAACATTAAGGTCGCCATTTCAGTGTATTTTACGTTGTCAAAACATAGGTTTGCGATTTTTTACAGAACTTATTTTTCACTGGATGGATTTTAGTGAAACTTTGGCAGCTTATAGAAAAATGTTTAATGATTGAAATGAGACATTTTCATTTGTCCTGCTATTTATTAAATAATATTAAAAAATATAAAAAAGTGATAGTCACAGATGTAGATCAAAAAACTTTATAGCATTCTACATATTTTTTTGAATATTCTTGCCAAATTTTAATAATCAATGTTGCGTACTTTTTAAGTTCTGTACAAAATACGATTTCATCTAAAATTGATAATTTCACTGCGTCCATGTTGCTTTTTAGTTCAGGACCTAAATTATAGATGTCCGATGGAGCAAAAATAGCGAAAGTTTCGGCGCCGGTTTGCCATATTTTAAAATTGTCTTGAATTTAGACAAAACTATATTATTATGGTTATTTACAATTTACACAAATATAAATTATATATACAGGGAGACTCATTTTTTAACGTTTTCTTATTAAGACGAATTTTTAATAAAATTTGGTGCTTTGTCTAAAATTAAAATCTAAATTAACCAATATTTAAAATAAATGTCTTTATACGAGGAAAAACAAAAGTTTGTAAAAAAATTGGTTAAAGATGTAATTTTTTTAATGTATGCTGAGTTTTTTTTTTGTAAATAAAATGTGAATTCGGCAAAATGGGCATGAGTTGGTTATTCAATATGTTAACTATCATGAGAGAAATATTCGTCAATGCCATAAAGTGATGCTACTTTGAAGGCCAGTAATGTAATAATATATTTATTAGGCTATCAGTGACATATCGATATCTTTTTGCTCCAGTTCATGGTTTCAAAAAAAAAAAATCAGTTAAAATAACGCTCATGACTTTTTCATTTACTCTTCAAAAATGTTTTTTATTAGGAAGGATAAAATGAAAAATTTCTAAGTATCCAGTAAAAGCTTTATTTAATTCTATAAATATGTAAATAAATAACAAAATATTCTTTTCAAATGGCCTCTCTGGCTTTCAGTCGTTTTGGAATATTCCTGTACACAATCTCTGGCATTACATACTGATTATATGAATTTAGTAATTTGGGTAAAACATTATTCTTCCAAAAATGTTGGTCTCCTAGAATGACTTCTATATGTAGGGGTTGTTCGTCGTTTATGTAAACTATACAAAAACACATACCCAGACAACACACCAAATCCCAAAGATATCCACAGAATATCTTTTGTGGATATCCAATATATCCACAGGATATCAGAAATATTCCGTGGATCTAATATGGATATCCAAATGTCCGTCTATATCCAGAATATAGAAGATATCCTATGGATATTCAGCAAAATATCTAATTAGTATCTTCCAGACAATACAAGAAATCCCAGAAATATCCACAGAATATATTTTGTGGATATCCAATATCCAAATATGGATATCCAACCAAATGTCCGTCTATATCCCAGGATATAGAATTCAGATATTCAGCAAAATATTTTATAGGTATCTTTAGTAGACATTCATAAGTAACCAAATGAATGATAACGTCGAAAGAAAATAGAGATAAAAAATATTTCCAACAATCTGTCTTTGAGTTTGCCCACTAAGGAAAAAGTCACCCTTATTAGGACTCTTCAGCAATAAATGGAAATTCTCGACTCCAATCTCTAATAGATTCTTAATGCGAAAAAATGTTCGATCAACTCAATTATGGCGGGTTGAGCATGAGTAGATACGAAAGTGGTATCGCCATCTATACTTAGGAAGCAAAATCAAAAATTACATCTAGTAGTTATCCACGATGGTTTGCGTCTGCGCTAAGAATTTTAAGTGCTTACTTTCGATTGATGTATATTTCCCATTTGAATAACATATAAAACATGATTTTTTTAATTTAAATTAATATAGCTTCCTTTGATTTCAAGGTATTCCATTGCGATTAGTCAGAATTTGTAGTATATTAGTGACTCTTTGAAAGTACCCACTAACATTTTTTTGTACTTTAACCTGTTTCATCGGTGCCGGCCTCGAAAGCTCAATTTTCTCAAAAATTGTTATATTTTCGTTCTTATCAACAAAACAGTTGAAGTTATAAAAAAATTGTCATAAAACAATTTGTAGGAAATTAAATTTCCTTAAAAAATACCCCTGTATGGATTTTCTGAGGTGCGTAGTTTAAAATGTATAAACAGTTTAATGTATTAAAATCTAAAAAAAAAAAATTTAATTTTTATTCTATGATTTTTTAACTCTACCTTGTTATCGAATCAGTATACGCTTTTTTAACAAAATAAACTTTATTCAATTATTTTTTAAAACAAAAAACACATGAATTTGATTGAAGTAGTAAATAAAGTAGAACTAAATATTAAAATGTAATTGTTGAATAAAAAATTATTTATAACACTGATTTTACTATCGTGGAGTTTTCAAATGTAAAAAGTATGATAGAAAGAAAAGTTACAAGTGCAAAAAAGGATTTTTCTAATTTTACATATTTTTAAAGAAAAGTTTGGTATATTTTTAAACTAAGAACAAAAAAAAATATTTTATACTCAATAAATATCAGAATTTCATATGAGACATTTTACTCTTGAATTGAAAAAAATTTTTCATTATCTCTTCCCGATATTACCGATCTTTTTTTCTAAAAAAAAAGTTAAATGGTTAATTTTGTTAAAAAAAGCGTAAGTTAAAAAATCATACAATAAAAATTAAAATTTCATATTTTTTTTTTTAGATTTTTATACCTTTTGGACTACGCACCTCAGAAAATCCATAAAGGGGTAATTTTGTAGAAAATTTATTTTCCTACAAATTGTTCTTTGACAATTTTTTTATAATTTCAACTGTTTTGTTGATAAGAACGAAAATATAACAATTTTTGAAAAAATTGGGCTTTCGAAGCCGACACCGATGAGACGGGTTCAAGTACAAAAAAATGTTAGTGGGCACTTTCAAAGAGTCACTAATATACTACAAATTCGGACTAATCGCAATGGATTACCATGAAATCAAACGGAGCTATAATAATTTAAATTTTAAAAATTATGGTCTATATGTTATTTAAATGGGAAATATACATCAATTGAAAGGAACCACTTAAAATCCAAATTATGGGCTCAAATTTTAAGGGAAGTTTTTTTCGATGAAAGGAACAAAATTTTCATGTGTCAGCGAAACAAAAAAAAATGTTCGTTTTAAATGGAACACCCTAAATACATATATATGCCGACAATCTTTTAGGATGGTAGGAGACGTTAAAATACACAATTTTTGTTCTAAAAATGTATGTCCGAAAACTCTTCGTTTCCAAGATAAAAGTTTTAAATAAAATTCAAATTTTAATGAATATCTCGAAACATTTTAATTAATTTCAATGAAAGTTTGTTGTTACCTATTTTAATAAATTATCTTTTGGACCTTTTAGCGTGTATCCAGCGTTATTATATAATTTTATTAGATTTCTGCTGAAAAAGAATATCACCATGTATGTTTTTAAATTTTTATAATGGTTTTGATAAAACGTTATAAAATACAACTCTTTGTCTTTTATTTTTTTTTTGTTGTATAGCGCCTTTCGTTTTGAGTTGTATTTTTAGTTGCTTCAGAGACGTGCATGCAAAAGTTTCGATATTATTTGTTTATCAGAAAGCGAAAAGAAATTCGCAAAAATATAAAGAGACAATAAAGTTATATTTTTAGTTGTTCTATTCAAAACAAGTATCAACATTGTAAATATATAATAGACACTATAACTTTTGGTTAAAATTCCCTGTATTTCGGACATGTGTTTATTCAACAAAAATATTTACCCCTACCGCCCTTCGGTTTAGTTTATTTTTGTTTAAACTTAAATTTTAAATTATTAAGATATGAAGCAGTGCATAGGGATCGTACTTCCACATATTTTTTTATCACCCTTTGCATCAACCTACCCTTATCTCAAAATTTTCAATGGTACCCTGCATTTATTGTAAAGTATTATGAAGGAGCACACTTTTAAGTACATCCAATATTAAAAAATTACACAGAATACTTTTTAGAATATTTTAATTTAAAATTTTGGTAAAATATTTTATTTGCTAGGAAAAATCAAGGGAGCTATGTATGAAAAGAATGTGAAATTTCTTGCCTCGATGCACTGCCTCACCCCCACAAATTCAAGATTCCAATTTGAATTTTACCAAAAATAAAGCCATCCAAAATTTTCAGGTGAACTCGGTATAAAGTTAAAATGTCCTAACACCTGATTTCGATGGATTTTTTTGGAGACTTCAATCCACAGACCATATTTTTATATATAATGAATTTAAATTATAGTCTAATAATAGTAATAGGTACTTACCACCCAAATTTATTACCTACACAAAAAACTACACAGTAAATGTAAAATTAACGAAAAATAATAAAAATATACTGGAAATATAATAAACACTCAAATTAAACTTACGAACACAAATCAAAAATACACATAACTAAAATAAATAAAACAAATAGCCCATATACATATACTTATTTATTTCAATCATTATTTGGAAATAGGGGTAAATATACCTACCTATTTATAATAGATTAGGGAAGGTCAGTGCTACTAACAAATTCTTATGATTATTATTTAATCGGATTATCCCAAGTACCTGCTGCGCCCCTTATTAGACAGCTAAATATTTAATTCACCGTAAACGAGAAAAACCTCGCTAAAGAATTGGTAGACTGCCTAATAATATATTTCTATAAATATGCGGTGTTGACAAATCTTTTTCACCAGACCAACTTATTTGAAAACATAAAACAGAAGTATGTTGCGTTTATTATTTAGCTGGCCGATTTTTGCGATATAATGGACAAAATATGGTGGTTAAAGAGTGTAGCTACATCTACGTAGGAAAGGATTGACTAAAATTCACAATTAAATCATGGAATCAAAAACCGGAAGTGCGCGATAAATATCATGCTATCATTTTAATATTTCTATTGTATTGCATTTACGTTTTGTGTTTGATGTATTAGAGATCCGTACTAATTTTAAATGGTTGACCAAGGGCCTTTCTTGAAACAAATTGTCCTTGCGTCTTTTCAAAGCTTATTAAAACATGTGTTTTTTTTTTTTTTTAGAAAATATTGAAACTAAAACAACATGAGGTTTCTTTTTTAGCAAATATTTAAACTGCATCCTTATCGTCACCCATTGTCCTTTATTTACATTTCAAAAAGGTGGCAACTCTAGTTTTCACCCAAAAATATTGCGGCCCGTGTGCAGATATTTTTTTCTTAACCATCCTGCCATCCTCCCGAGTCCTACCGCTTGCCGAGTCTTCACTTGCTGCGTTTTCCCGTACCTATCTTTGATTTTATAGCCAAAGTGATCATTGTCATATTTGTTATTATTGTCATACCTCGTTTCCGTTGGAAATAGGTTATGTTAAAAATTCAGGAAGATATAATAATGTTTATTCAAGAAAAATATAAATAATTAAGAATAATTGCAAGTATAAATACAAAGATAAATTATTATTCAAGTGAAATATACCTAATTACAAATAGATAATAAATTGGACATTGATAACTCACTGATGCATTATCTGTGTGCAAGCTAGTTTATTATAAATAGAATACGATATATAACAATAAAGAAATAAATACTAAAAACAAAAAGTACCTATCTTCGTTTCTCACTTTTGTAAGCTAGGTATAGGTACAGATATACTTGTAAGTAAAAATGTAGCTTTATAGTTAAATTTGGAAAAACAATTAAACATTAAAAAGTACCCATTCTATAGACATTTCTAAAAAATGCTGATAACCGAATATTTTCTAAGAAAAGTTGCAAAATTTTGATGTTCCTAACCTAACATTTTATAATTTTTTTTACAGTTTTGCCAAGAGTTTCAGTTCCCAACTGGATAATAAAATTTTTATAAATGATCAAAATATTATTTATAAAATAATTTCAGTTAGTTACAAAATAAAATATGTATACCCATTCTTTAATTGTAGAACAAAAATTGTCGATACACCTAAGGCAAAATGCCTATAAAATTGTAACTTCAACAAAACATTTCTTATACGTATTTTTTTAAGAAATATACAATATGTAATCGGTACTTTTTAGTGCAACCAAATTTTTTTTTAATTTCGACGTAGGTACCTAAAGCGTACCGGAGCCACAATATAGTTCTTGATTCATTCATTTACTAGCACTTTAAGTAGAAAGTAGAAAATTGTCAATTGAATTTTGGTAAAAAAAATCCTCTAAAGCAGAGAAAGAATGAAATTTGTTAACCATACTAAAAAAAGTAAAATACCTACTGAACACTTCAAAATTGGAGCTATCAAAGTAAATTTTACATATTCCCAAATTTTTTAAAATAAAATTGTTTAATTCTGTACGAAACAAAATCATCATGAAATTTGCTTCCTATGTATATAATTATTTCAAACGCGCAAACGCAACACGTAATGGACTCGGCAAGCGGTAGAACTCGGGAGGATGGTTAAGAAAAAATATCTGCGGCCCATGTAACATAACAAACAGATTTATGTGGCCCGAAAGAAAATTGATGAATTACAGCACTCGCCTGCGGCTCGTGCTGCAAACTTCATCTGCGTGAGTTATGACCTGCATTACCGCTCGTTAAATAATATACTATTAAAAGATATATTTACATAGTAGTTTCTAGAACTAATTTAAATTTTAGGCAAATACAATGTCCAAAAACACTACTTACCAATAACTGGTTGATTAGAAACGATTCCTCTAGTATCCAAGCTATTCTGCATCCAGATCAACAACATAAACAATGCAGAAAACAAATAAAAAATGTTTTAGACGATTCTGTAATGAAAAAAGAAGTAGCTTACAAAAAACAGCTAAAGAGTTCCAATACCTGTTATTGCAAAGAAAAAGCAACACAACCTACTTTATTTAGAAGACCCAATAAATGTCTGTCTCTAGAAGAATTTGAACAAAAATTAAAGAATAGTGATTTACTAAATGGATTATTAAAGGCTAGAGCATCGTTAAATTGCTATTGTAAAGGTAAAGCAATTTTAAGTTATTATGAAAGTAGTGTGAGAGAAATAATCATTAATCCGTATCCATGAAAATAGCAATAAGTTTTATTAAAGTTCAGTAGATATAATTTTTATTGTTATTTATAAAGGTGATTTTATTAGAAGCACTACTAGATAATAGAAAGATGTACTATAAAATAGAGGTAAAGGTTTACTATGTTATTTGGAGATAATGATATACCTGCACTTTTAATTCTATAAAACTAATAAAAACATTATAATTTTATTTTTTAAAATACAAACTTTTAGGTACTCAAGCCTCTGCTCAACATATAGATCTGTCTGATATAGAAACATTAAGAAAATTCCAGAATGAAATAGACGAACTAAACGACATACTACCAATAACAGAGCAACGAGAAGATTACGAAATCTATAGAGATCTAGAGCACGAAAAATATTTAAAAGAAATCGCAGAATACGAAGATCAAGAAGAAAATAAATATGTTTACGAATCTGAAGGTGAAGATGATATACGGACAATCATGGGTAATTAGTTTTTTTTTGTGGCGATATTGGAGACTTATTATTATATAGATCATTTATAATGTTCTCAAATTATTTTAGGAACTGTTAGATCTAATCCAAAAGGACATTCCAGCAGATTTATCAGAGATGGTTTGACTGGTTCGGATCTTGAACATTTTGAAAATACCGAATCATATGGTGATGTAGATTCAGCACCCGATTCTCGCCAATTAAAATGTAATTAATATTTTTTCTATTTTTTTAACAACTTGGTATGAATACCAGTTAAAAAAATAAATATCTAAGGTACTTTTAGAGGGTCAAATTAGTTCAGTCTCAGTTTCAGTAGGTACAGTTGTCAGTTTTAGTGCAACGATCAGATTTTTGGCTTCTGGAAGTTGATATCAAAGACTTAAATTTCCTACTGTCATATCAACTCTTAGCTTAAGCATTTCAATACCCGAAACCTGTAAAGCAATAATAACAGTACTGCAGGATTATATAAAGGTAAGTGCGATAGTGACAAGTAAATCTTTTTATTTATAAAAGCTTACAAATATGTAGTCGTATAACATGTTATGTATCAGAATATTGCCAAAAAATAACTGGCTATTGAACTTCCTATCGGACTTAATTCTAATGTTGAAGCCAAAGACATAACAACATATAGACAAAATGTTTCATTCATAAATCCCATACAATTGCGGACTGTTATTGTTTTAAAATTGTTAGTGAGTGGAAGAGAGAAAGACAGATCTCTTATGACCGGCTGGCAACGTTGTAAACAGTGTCCATAATATGCTCGCCAGTAGCGTAAAACTTACCAGTATTGTTAGAGTAGTATGTTAAAACAATACGTAAATATGTAGGTATATTTTTTTAGTAATATATGTAATTATGATGATTTTATCATGTAGGTAGATTGGATTAGATTAGATTATGAGTTGGACGTTATTTGTCCTTGTCCACCGCGACCTTTTCAGATCTATTGTGGGACTCCTGTTTGTTTTAGAGTATGTCGTCTAGCCTGGTCTTTTTTATTATTCTCAGTAGCTTTGACAGTGGCTCCCGCATGTAGTTGCATGCAATTGGCTTTTCTTCACCCAATGTTAGAAACTTCGTTCCAGCCAGGCATTCACATTGGCACAGGACGTGAAATATTGTTTCCTCTTCTTCTTCATCACAGAACCTGCACAAAGTTGCTTCTTCTGCTGGATTTATGACACCCTTTTGAGGCGACAGTGTCCAGTAAGAAGGACTACTGTTATCCTAACGATTTGACGCTATTGATCCAGTAGGTCTTTCGTGAACTTGGCCGATGGTTCCTTGATACACTGTTTGGCCTATCTCAGTCTTGGATAGTTTTTCCACAATTCCTGAGACTCTGCATCCATTGTTTAATGGATGCCTCGCACAATGCCTTATCAACTCCACAGAAGGGTCCGGGGCCTGTCATGGCCTTATCTGAGCCTCCTCGGCCTAATTCGTCGGCCTTTTCCTTGCCCTGATATCCCTCATGGCCTGGAACCCAGGTTAAGGTCAACTTATTTTAACTACTTATTTTAACTACTAGCTCTGTCAGGTCTTCTAGACAGTCTTTCACCAGACGTGATTTGATTTATGGTGAGAGAATTGCCTTCAGAGTATATGACAATAGTTTTGCATGATACTTGCTGATTTTTCATGTAGGTAAATTCAAGTAAAAGTAAATTCATATACAAGCGAATTCAAGTTACCTTTCGATTTTTAATATTTATTGGTTTATAGTTTATTGGCATTTACTATATATTTGCCTGGTATGATTTAAAATTTTAAATTACCATTAAGTAGGTAGGGGTATCTAAATAAAAGTCTGTCCTAAAAATATATAATTTTTTAATTAATAATTACAAAAAAACATGGTATGGCAAAAAATATCGTAAAAAATCTGTAAAAATTTTTAAAATAATGTTTTAAATATAAATAATACTTTAATTTTATTAACTAAAATTTCATTTAATTTTTTTATGCTTAGTTATTAATGTTATACCTTACTGCAACGTTTCTTTTTGCAGCAGGTGGTATTCCAAAAACAGTTGAATCAGAACTAAAAACCCATACATTAGATATACATACATATAGGTAATAAATAATGTTTAGAGGTAAACAAAAAATTAATATTTTGTATTTTTACCTGTTGGATAAGTCATCCAAAAATAGAAAGCCCTCACACCGTCTGGAGTTTGCATCTTTTCTAGTATATCTAGTACCATTTGCACGTACCAAAACATTTTCAGGAAAACAGTGATCTAAACCCAACTCTGGGTTTTTTCAAAGGGGCTGATTTTCAAGGATTCCTATTAGAGAAAACCAAAGTTTTCTTTTCTCAGGATCTTGCGAAAACCTAAATAGAGTAATAAAAAATATGTATAGGTGCTCAATAGGTAAATCATTTTTAAGGTATTCTACATTTTACGTTAAATTTTCTTTGCCACTATTCAATATTTATTTATTGGTATAAGAAAAATTTACCAATTTATAGAAGGAATATCACTTTAAAAACTGTTCTAAGACTGTTTTAGACTACACAAGTTTTTGATACAATTGCTTGTACAATTTAAATTGTATATTATCAAACCTGCAGTAAATTGTCTGAAAAATTTAATTGGATAATCATTTTTCAAACAATTTACTATGTGATCCTATATAATTTAAATTCTATAAGAAATTGTATCAAATTTTGTACAAGCCCTACTCCACTGGTTCAAATGAAAACAACATATCTTAACCTAAAAATACTTACCGATGAAACCATACATTTCGACTTAAATGGTCTACCTTTTTGAACACTACACATGCATGTACCATAATTCTTTATATTTCTCACAAAAGTTCACAAAAATAGTATTTTATAAATGAATAAATCAATAAGTCACACAGAAACTGTCAGATACTGTCAGAAATACAAAATAGCTGTTATAACTGATTGGCAACGTTGCGGCTGGTTACGGTACTACATTTCATTCATAAAAATTGTAAATTCGTAAAATAAGATATTCATCGTCGCCGTATTTACGGAGTTCTTCGAAACCCTAATATTTTGTTTAGATTAATATTGATTTTTTAATAAAAAATTTAGCTTACATTAAAACTTCAAAGAATAATTTGATTAAAAACATATTTTTATTTTAAAGTTGAAGGTGGTAGCCATGTGTGAGTTATATGTTCAAAAAAGAGGTAAATAAAACAAGGGTGGTCCTTAAGATCTCACAAGAGTAATTTAATACGACCGGTTTCGAGGAGATCAGATCCTCATCATCAGGTATGGTCCGTATTACTCATCTATTTAAGACTAAGCTTAGAGATTATCACAGGGTCGGTGTAAAAAACAAGTATGCGAGTATTTTTTAAGAAATGCATAAAAAATGCATAAAAACAGTAGTTGCAACAAAAAGTTAATGTCAAAACACAAGTAGGTCTAAAACTATTAATTAAAATTATTAAAATATTTCACGAACGGACAAACATTAAGACGAAACAAATTTAAAACTTTTTTAAACCCTACAAGAAATAAAATGGGCTCTTAGAAAACATGAAGTGTTTATAAATAAATAAATATTTTAATAATTTTAATTAATATTTTTAGACCTACTTGTGTTTTGACATTAACTTTTTGTTGCAACTACTGTTTTTATGCATTTTTTATGCATTTCTTAAAAAATACTCGCATACTTGTTTTTTACACTGACCCTGTGATAATCTCTAAGCTTAGTCTTAAATAGATGAGTAATACGGACCATACCTGATGATGAGGATCTGATCTCCTCGAAACCGGTCGTATTAAATTACTCTTGTGAGATCTTAAGGACCACCCTTGTTTTATTTACCTCTTTTTTGATATTTTTATTTATATAATATACAATTATAGTTACAGGACACATCAAATTTTATTTTTCGAAAGTAATTTCTCCAAATATTTTTGACAGACTGATATAATCGGCAAAGACGCAATAAACGAGAATCTGGTGGGATTAATGATTTGCCACATAAAAATGTAAACAATTTGGTCTCTTAGTTGTAATGTCTTTGGTTGAAGCACATTATACATTCAATGAATTTAAAAATTGACCAGATTTCTGCTGCTGCTGTACGGACCATATTCGACATTGTGACAACGGCTAAGTTATTATGGCTGATGTTTTATTTGCGCTTCTGGGAGTTGTGGAGCTGTATATTAGGTAAACTGTGGTTTAGGCCTGATAAGGGAACGCATTTGGACTTTAAATATGGCATTGTTAATAATTTTTTAACGAAAGGTAGCATTTCGGGTGTCATATTGCTTAATTCTGCTCCAATATGATTACCAAATGCAGTGTGCATATAGCCTTTCATATTATCGTTCTTCGTCAATCGATCAGTCACCATTTGAAGCACTTTTTTATTTATCACATTAGTGGAGCTGCTGGATAGGCTCTTGACTTGTGTACCCGAGGGTCTCATATTTGTGGGTCGGGGAACTGATTGTAAACTATTTCTGGTAATAGGGCTTGACTCTTTAGACTGACTAGTACTTTTCTCATTAAGTGAGCGATTTGTTTTTTCTTCTATGGGATTTTCTCTCCGGCATCATGTGCATGATCATCAGCACCAGACAATGAATCCTCCTACAAAAAAAAAACATTTATTGGTACTAGAAATACCTCTAGATATGCAACGTAAACTGAGGTAATGTATTGTTTTAGATGCCAGCAACTGAAGCCGAATGAAGACATATTGCCGAGATTTTTCAAACTAGATGGGCAATTTCCTAATTGTCTTGGAGCTGTAGATGACAAGCACGTACGCATAATACCACCACCAGAAAGTGGATCCTTATTTTGGAATTATAAGAAATTTCATAGCATAGTGTTAATGGCGGTCGTAAATTTGAATAACGAATTTAATATGTGCGATGTCGGAACCAATGGAGCCATTTCAGATGGAGGTGTAATCAACAATTTTTATAAAAGATTTTTTAACAATGATTTACATTTACCACCGACGCAAGACCACCGTCTAGTACCACAAAACTGACATTTGCTTTTATTGGAAACAAAGCATTTGCATTCAAGCCAAACTTCCTAAAACCATTCAACAAAAATTCATTGAATTATGAACGTATGGTTTTTAACCACCGCTTATCAAGAGCAAGACGTATTGTTGAGATCACATTTGGGGTATTGGCAAATAGATTTAGAATCTTTCATACTTCTATATATTTGAGAAACATGGAAAATGTTGATATTGTAGTCTTGGCTTGCTGCTACTTGCACTAGTTTTAAGACACAAGGCAAGCGCTACTTATATTCCAAGTGAATTAAGCAGTTCAGATAGAAACCCAGTTCTTGAGGTGCAAGGGTTAGAAGATCTTCGAGTGACAGCAAATTAGAACAATGCTAGTAACAAATGGGAAAAATAAGTACTAAACGAAGGAAAAGTTGACTGGCAAGATGTAGTTTGCACAACATACATGGCATAATTTTCTGTATCTTTTGTTGAATTATGTACGATATTTAACTTTACAAAACAATAAAAACATTACAATATGAATTAATGTAGTATTTACTTACTTTATTTTCTGGATCCTTATCATCACCATCCGTTGTGTTGTCCATAGTATTTCTACCACTACGAACATCTTGTGTATCCCTAAGAAAGATTAACAAGTCGTAGTACACAAAGATGTTTCATATATATGTCACCACTTCCGGCTCCGCTTTTAGTAGCCTTAACCTTTTTTCGTTCTTTATTATTCGCCGATCGTAAATTGTTTATTTCGCTTTTACTATTTTTATAGTTGCATTGTTATCTTGCTCTTTGATTTTTTCAATAAAAACATCATACAAAACTTGTCTTTTGTTTATGTTGTGGTATTGCGAATCTGTTTTGTTCCACAGATATGGGTGTTGCTGATAAAGTTCTATAAACTCACTAATCAAGTCATGGTTTGCCGTGGCGCAAGGAACACACTACTTCTAGCGATAATTTTATTCGACGGAGATCTGATCGACAGGTTTGTTTATTCATCCGCTTAACTGACAACTGATACGATAACTTTTCCTATACCCATCGAGCCACAGCTCCATATCAGTTTTAGTTTTTTCTTACAATTTTTTGTGTTTACACATACAGATAACTGACAGTTCGACTGAAACTGAGACTGAACAGAGAACTGATCTAACCGTCTAAAAGTACATTTACAAAACATTTGTAATAAAAAGATTCTCCATCTGATTTGTAGTATTAATCTGATTTGTCATACAGTGTAAAATCGGATCAGAGGATACGAAATCAAAAAATGACTAGTTTAGCCAATAGAATATCATGAACTGTCTATCCAGAGTTTTACTATAAACTTTGTCTTGTAAATTATAAATATTTTAATAGAAGTTTACTTGAATTCATACAACCATATTTATTGGTTTAGATACTATTAAGGACTGATATGAGAATTATTTGCTGCATAAGTTTTTAAACACTCTAAAAAAATTTTTGATGTCTTTTCTTTTATTTTTGGAACATATGGTGTACCCTATTCAGATTCAAATCTTTTAGCGATGCTTTTGTTTTCATGAAGACCTTTGACAAGAATATCCAATTACCGTATAGGTACACCCAAGAGGAAAAATTTACATCTAGCATTCTTTATATTTTTGTTTACAGATAGCAAATTAAGATCGAAAAAAACCTTAGATACGTCCCCTAACACCAGAAGAACCAAGACTTCTACTGGAGCAAGTTCAGGATACGGCTGTGGCAGTATAGCGAATGGCAGTATGGATTTTCAAAAAATAAGAAAATTTAGGGATGATAATTATTTCGAAACACATGAAATCGATGAATGTGTTGGGACGGATATACCCGAACATATATGCGTTCATCAGTACAGGTTGGATGACAGATTATTGCCTCAAGCTGTTATTATGGATCGTTTTGGTAAAAGCAGGTATGAGGTTTATTTAAGAAAAAATAACGATTTATTTTTACTGAATAGTGTTTTAATTGAGATTTTATAGTTTTAACACGTTGGTGACTATTGAGGCAACCACATTTTTTATAAACTCTTTCCTTATCCTTAATCATTCGAATTATTTGGCCATTGTACCAGGGTGGATATGTACGAGAAATGGTAATCTTTTTTGGAGTGTGCCTTTTAAGAACCGATGTAATTTTATCTAAAAAATAATTTGTAGCTATTTCGGGATCACAAAGCTGACTAATAAAGTTTCAGTCAGTGTGAAGTAGTTCAGAATATAAAGCAATATAGTTATTATTTTTAAAATTAAGTTGGGATGTGTCTGACTACAAATTAACTGGAAATTGATTATATCTGTTATCAAAACTTATATTTATTTATTGGCAAGTTTGTGGTCAGAGAGAGACGGGCTTTGAATCTCAGGCCAGACCATGTGGATTTTTAATTAAATTGCATGGTTCGGTATAGGATTTGATGTGTGCCGTATTAATAGAAATTCAATGGGGGGTGAAGGAGGTCAGAAAAATGCCTGAAAGATTAAAAAAACTGTATATCAACCTCAATTAATTTCTGAATAAATCTGTTAAATAAGCAATGTTTGGTTTGCACCTGATTAAAATTTGTTTGTGCCAAAAAGAGCAAAAATTCTTGTTAAACATAAGCTTTTTAAAATCTAGCATACCTTAGTGTAAAGAAGCAATTGATAAAAGTTCTCTTTATTTTCTTCACACAACTGTATTTCGGAAATCACCTAAAAAAAAATTATTTTGCTGAAAATCCACGTTAATTTTCCTTGTCTTTGAATCCACTGCTGCATTTACGATTTTGAACGACGGATTGATTTCGAAGTGATTTCGGCGATGACTTCGACCATGATTTTCGATGATGATATACGAATTTTCGAGAAAATTTCTAGTGATTTCGGTGATTTCCAGTGAAAACGTACCAATATTTCAGGAGTGGTTTACCCATCTGTATTGCTAATACCCCGGGTACATTTTGTTTTAAGTGGCTTACAAATCCACGATAGCACCCAATCATGGCAGATACTTTATCCGTTGCTACTGATATTATATTTAATGTTGGTATCGCTTGTTCCATGAAGTAATCCTTTAAAACATTAAATATTGATTCAGGTCCATTCTTTGTGAAATTTTAAAAAAAAGGTCTTTAGTTTGTATTTTTCATAAAAAAAGTCCTCAGCTTATAATTTTATATATAAAAAAGCGTGACACAAAAAGAGTGGCATTTTTGTCAAAACGGAACAGTTTTGTATTGTGTCGTTGCGCGTACAAGCAAGTTAAAAAACGTGGTAAATACGCCTAAAGCGTGACGTCTGGCAACCCTAGTAATACAGTTTTTAAAATTTCTTAAACTGCTGGCAATATTAACTTTTCTTCGATAGTATGGGGTTTTCCGGACTTTACTATAAGTAGCGAGATATTGTAAGAGACTCGCAAAACATCATCATTACACGTTGAAGCAAACATTTTCTTCACTGTGAATCTCTTCTGAACTTTATCTTTGAGTGTTTGAGAATATTTCAAATCTTTACCTATTTTATTAGGATAACATCTTCTCAAATGATGCACTAGCTTAGATCAGCGTTTCTCAACCTGTGGGGCTTATTTCTCTAGTATGTCTAGTAAGGCGCCTCTACGTAGAAACGTCAGCACATCAATTAAAAAAAAACGATATAATTAATAATAAAAAAAATACGTGTGACACTCAGGGACTGCCGCTGTAAAGAAAGCTATTGCATAGCATTTTTTATCAACTTATGCAATTATCATTATTTATTTATATGCTTTTTCTTTGATATAAATTCAAGTTACATTTTTTGAGCGTGGTGACCGACAAGAAAACAAATTCTTTTATTGAATAAATGGGAAGTTAATATTGTTTAAAATATTTTTATTATCTTACAATACATGTAGGTTATTCAGGAATTTTTATCATTGAAACTATAGGTTTATGGTAACTGAAATAAGAAACATAAGTTTGAGACTTGATATCCTCTAAATATCTGGAAAATACCGCGTTAATGATGGTCCCATATTTTGTTGTGGATTCTTGTGGATCATTATTCATTTTCAAATTTAATTTTTCCGAAATTGTGTCTGAAAGAGATAGAATTAGTTATGAGCAGTTAGCAGCTAGTCTAGACGCATACGTCTAGTCGCACGCACACAAACACCGTGCCGAAGTCTACCGAACTGAAACGACGTTAAACGATTTTTTGATTTTTCGATTTTTCGATTTTTCGATTTTTCGATTTTTCGATTTTTCGATTTTTCGATTTTTCGATTTTTCGATTTTTCGATTTTTCGATTTTTCGATTTTTCGATTTTTCGATTTTTCGATTTTTCGATTTTTCGATTTTTCGATTTTTCGATTTTTCGATTTTTCGATTTTTCGATTTTTCGATTTTTCGGAATTTCTTGATTCGGTCGCCGCGCTCAAAGCCCGCGATAAAAGCTATGTAATAGCTTAAAAAAATCACAGAAAGAAAATCAAAATGATATTCATTCTGACATTACAAAAAATTAAGTAGGTACACTACATGTTTAAACTTATATACTATTTAATTATTATAAATATAATTGTATCAGTGTATCAGTGTCAAACTCCAAATAAAACTAATAATAAACTTATGAGTACTAGTGATTCCCTTGTATCTGTCTCGCATAGCAAAGTTCTTCATAAGGAGGTTTTATATTACAAATAGCCACTCTCAGTTCTTTTTCTATATTTAGTCGATACCTACATTTTGTCTTTAAAGCAGTCACCGCAAAGGTAGTGTTCGAGAAAGTCTCGAACACATTCAGTTTAGTATTTACAATAAATATATTTTTTTTGTATCATACTGTATATTTTTATTCATAGTATCGACCCGCAGTGAAAGACCTTTGGTTTTCCCTAATATTTTAAAATAGCAAAATAAGCTCCAATCAAGGGTTATAAAATTTCTATTAGAGCGGATAATAGTCCGTCATAACTTACTAAAGCTAGGTACTAATCCACAACAATCTTAAAGGACGGTTTTTCCCGAGCAATAGGCCTGGTACTTCTGGGGGTTTAAGGAGGGAGACCGAGCTGATAAAAAGAGTATCGCTGACAATAATCAGAGACTTCAACGATATCTCGTGTTTAAATAAAACGTTTGTAAACCGTTAGATTTAATTAGGACTATGGGCCATGTGGCCTCCCCCACCTCGACCTTTTCAGATCTATTGTGGATATCCTTTAATCATTATTTAGAGTACCTTGTCTAATGCGGTCTTTTGTAGTAGACTCCATAGACTGGGAAGTAGTTCTCTGGTATAGCTAGTTGCCCTCGGTTTTTCTTCTCCAAGTGTAAGGAATCTCAGTCTTACTAGACCTTCGCAGTAGCACAATACGTGTTCTGCCGTTTCCTCTTCTTCTTGACAGAATCGGCACAAGGCCTCTTCTGTCAGACCGATATTGAACATATGTTTGTTAAGCCTACAATGCCCTGTTAATAGACCTACTAGTATTCTAGTATTTTTCCTATTAAGGCTTAGTAGATGCTCGGTGAGTTTAGACGATGGTCCTTTTAAGAACTTTTTGGCCTGTCTCTGTCCTGTTGAGTTTTCCCACCACTCCTGAGATTTTTTAAACATCCACTGCTTTGTGCATGTTCTGATAGTTGTTTTTGTTACACCACAGAAGGGTTCTGGGCCAATAAGAGCATTTGAAGCTCCTTCTCGGGCTAGTAAATCAGCCTCTTCATTGCCTTTGTGTCCCCTGTGGCCTGGTACCCAGGCTAAGGTTAGTCTGTTTTGACTACCCAGCTCTGTTAGGGCTTTCAAACAGTCCCACACAAGCTTTGAGTGTACCTGCATGGAACTGAGTACTTTTAACGTCGCTTGACTGTCTGAGTATATGACAATGGTTTTTCCATTTACCTTCTGTCTTAATACTTCTTTTGCGCAGTGATGTATTGCTGCTATTTCTGCCTGGAATACTGTCGCATGTTTACCTAAGCTCAGTGAGATTCCTGTCTTTGGCTTGGTACTATATATACCTACTCCTGAACCTTCATGGGTTTTGGAGCCGTCTGTATACCAGGTGAGATCTGCATGAATAGGAGGTCCTCCCGCCCACGCTTCCCTGTCTGGTATACTTACTTTATATTGCTTTTGAAAGCTATACTTTGGAAGCATTTCGTCTGAAGGCACTCCCATTATTTGGTCGTTCTCCAACTCTTTATATAGCTCGCTGTAGTCGCGTCCATGCAGACTGCTTATGGGCGATAAACCTTTGTGCAGTCTGTATGTGACAGACCTGGCTTCGCCTTGAATGAATATATGTAGTAGTGTTAGGTTTAGCATGACTTCTATAGCTGCTGTTGGAGTCGTTCTCATAGCTCGCGTGGTACTCAGGCATGCTTGCCTTTGAATACCATTGAGCTGTCGAATGGCTCCAGCTTGCCGAGTCTTTGGCCACCAAACCACCGACCCGCAGGTTATCATCGGCCTTATGACTCTGGTATATAACCACAGGGACATTTTTGGTTGTAATCCCCAATTTTTTCCACACAACCTTCGACATAAGTTGAAGGACGTTGTGCTCTTTTGGGTGACTTTTTGCAAGTGTTGATTCCATGTTAACCTGTGGTCAAAGATGACTCCCAAGTATTTGGCCTCTTGAGCGAATGGAATCTTCACTCCTTTCAGTACTGGTGACTTTAGTTCTGTTGGTACTTTTCGTTTTGTAAAGTTGACTATTGTGGTTTTGTGAGGGTTTACTGTTAGTTCCTCCTCTCTCCACCACTCGTCGACAATGTTTAGAGCGGTTTGTGTGCGCTCCGATATTGTACCTGCGAACCTGCCTCTTACGACGATCGCCAGGTCATCGGCATACCCTAGGCAGTAAAAATCTGCAGATATTAGCCTTTTTATAAGTTCATCCACTAGGACTGACCAGAGAAGGGGTGATAGTACTACTCCCTGGGGGCGCCCCTGCCTGCTTTAGCTGTCAATGTAGCTTCGCCTAGAGATGATGTTATTACCCTTTCTTCTAGGCTGGCTTTTATCCACTGACATAGGACTACTGGTACCCCTTTTATTGCTAATGCGTTAATTATAGATCTTGTTTGAGCATTACTAAGAGCTCCGTCAATATCTACGAAAGTTGCTACTGCCATTTCTTTATCCTCCAGGGATTTTGACAATAGCCTGTTAAGATCATTCAGGGCCAAATCGGTTGACTTTCCTGGCTGATATGCATATTGACGATCGCTGAGAGGATTTTCTCTCAGTATTTCGTCTCGTATATATCTATCTATTAGTCTTTCTAGCGTTTTCAGCATGAATGACGATAGACTGATTGGGCGGTACGACTTTGGTGTCATGTCATTAAACCTTCCTACTTTAGGGAGGTATATGACTTTCAACTTTTGCCACGCCTTTGGTATGTGTCGCCAGGCTATACATGCTTTAAATATGCGACACATATGTGGAATTTGAATTTTTCCTGTCCCTTTTGTAGTAGAATGGGATATATTCCATCTACTCCTGGGGATTTGTATGATTGAAATTTGTTTGTAGCCCATCTAATTTTGTTCGGCCTTGATATTTCTGTAGCTAGCCTCAATTCCAAAGGAGTTGGCCTACGAGACCTTCTTTAAGGGCTGTATGTTACTATCGGGTCTAGCAAAATTTCTGCGGCCGGAAAGTGTACTTCTGTGAGCATTGTTAACGTTTCCTCGAAGGTTTTCGTATAGGTTTCGTCATCTTTCCTGAGAAATCCTACTTGGTTTGCAGCACCCTCTTTAGCTAAGACTTTGTGGATTCTAGAGCATGTGGGTGTTTCAGATAACTCCTCACAGAACTTCCTTCACGATTGCCTTTTAGCCTTTCTTATCTCCTTGTTGTACTGCGTGAGTTTAGCCTTGTATAGGGCCCAGTCTTCGGTTGACTTGGCTTTATTAAATAGCCTTCGCACTTCGCCTCTAAGGCGTTCTAAGTGTTTATTCCACCAGACTGTTTTTGTTCTTTGCTGCCTTGTTTTCTCCAGACAGTTTTCTTCGTAAGCGGTTATAATAGCCTTACTTACTTGGTCTACTGCTCGGTCAAGGCTTTGTTCACCTGTTATTTCCATACCCTCTTCGAGATACTCTCCAAGTGATGTTGAATAGCTTTCCCAGTTCGTTTCTCTAGGGTTTCTTGTAAACCGTTAAAAATTACATGGTCCTTCGAGATAAAATAAGTTTTTAAACAAGTTTTAGTAGTTTTTCTTCTTCGACAAGACCTATGGTGTAACGAGACGTGTAGTTCTCCTACAGGTAGAATGTTGAAAATGGTAATAATATACAAAGTGTTCAGGTTTTCAGTGGAAAAAAGGCATCATCCACTCCCGCTCAAAATTTATAGAGAGATTTATTCTAAATTCTCTCTTGATTTCGCCACTTGCAGTAAAGTCTATAAAGATTTCTTCTGCAGTTGAAAGACCTTCGGGAGTAGTTCGAAATAGATCCCTAACTCACTCGTAACTTGCTACCAATTTGTCGTCATCAAAAAAATACTTTTTAAAATTCTGTGCCAACATGGCTAAATGACTTTCTATTGTTACAAAAACAACTTTAACATACTGTTTTTCTTCCTTGTATGTTTTGACACACTCATTCACATTTGCAAACATTTCTAGTTTTTGTTTCACATTTGTGCTCCACAGCTTCAACTTTCTACAAAAAGCACTAACTTTATTGCTTTATATACATATACAGGGTGTACCAATAAAAACTCCCAGGCCGGATATTTTAATTCTGTAAAAGCTAGTTTATAGAACGCTAAGAGAGCTTCAGTTTTAGAAATAAATTAATTTTAAATAGGTCAATATGTAGATGGCGCTGCGCTCAATAATTTTTTTTCGATGGAAGGATCTTTTTAAGTAAATTTTGTTTTATGAACTAATTCAATAAATCCAGCCATTTTTGATATACAGAGTGGGTCATTCAAAACAGTTTCATCCTGTTTTTCGGCATTGGATTTTTAGAAAATGCTAGAACAGATCGATTTTTATTCCAAATTTAACACATTTTTACAATATAGACATCTGTCATGTGTCAACTCCCTCCCTTCCACTTCTCCAAACTCTTTATTTTAAATAAGGAATGTACCATGTACGGCACGTCATTAAAAAGGTAATTTTATGGGGAAGTCAGAAATATGACAGTTTATTGCGATACTTTTAATTTTAGCGCCCTCTATCGGGATAAAAAAATCTGTAACGTATTATAAAGTGTCACACTTCATTTGAAAGCTAATTTAATTACTGATTCAATGCACCACATAATATTAATATAAACATTTCCATATTGCATTTGCAACAAAATAAAGTTAGCAATAATGTTTAAAATAATACATGACTGATTTTCAAACTATTGCAAGTGCAATATGGAGGATATTTATATTAATGTTATGTGGTACATTGAATTAGTAATTAAATTTGCTTTCAAATAAGGTGGCAAAAATTAAAATACGTAGTTTTTTATCCCGATAGAGGGCGGTACAATTAAAAGTAACGCAATGAACAGACATATTTCTAAATTTTCCATAAAATTACCTTTTTAATGATGTACTACACATTGTAGTATCACACTCTTTAATACGTAGTAGTTTTTTTTATCCCGCTAGAGGGCGATACAATTTAAGTAACGCAATGTACAGAAATCTTTCTGAATCCCCCATTAAATTACCTTTTCAATGATGTGCCATACATGGTTACATTACCTGTTTGAAATAAGGTGTGGAGCAGTGCAAGGGAAGGGGGTTGACATATGACAGATGTCTGTATTGTAAAAATGTTTTTAATTTGGAATAAAAATCGACTTGTTTTAGTATTTTCTGAAAATTCAATGATTAATGCTGAAAACCAGGATGAAACTGTTTTAAGTGACTCACTCTGTACATCAAAAATGGCTAGATATATCGAATTAGTTCATAAAACAAAATCTGCCTAAAAATGCATTTTTTCCCAGATGCGCTACATAAGAAAGATTCTCCCATCGAAAAAAAAAAAAATATATTGAGTGCAGCGCCATCTACATATTGACCTATTTAAAATCAATTTATGTCTTAAACTGAAGCTCTCTTAGTGCTCTGTGAACAGACTTTTACAGAATTAAAATATCTTATATATATTTTATTTCATATACTTGTACAAAAATGTATTTATTATTATTTATTGGTAACTATAAAAATATTTGTAAAAAATAATAATTTGAACATTATAATTTTTAATCAAAATAAATTTTTTATTTAAAAACAATTATGATTTTCTTTCACGGTTATATTTTTGATCCGAGTGAATACTTTACAATAGATTCGGATCATTTATTAAAATGGAAATATTTCACATGAATTAGTACTTTAAATTTTTAATGTTCAACTGTGTTTTTTTAGTTGTCCATATTTTGTTTAAAATGAAGGAATAACTGCGTCCATTTTTAACACGCTTATATTAGCTTCACCTGTATGTATGTTTGTAACTCTCCTTTGGACTAAAAGCAAGTGGCTTATTACTGTCAGTATGTCCCACTAACTCAAGTTCGTTCGTTGGCCGAGCGATCTAAGGCGCGGGTTTCCGATTGCCAGACTCACCGATCGTGGGTTCTAATCCCCACGGCTGAAAAAATATATTTTTTTTTCAGCAGTTTTTTTAATAATTAATCGAAATAAAAAGTAAAAAATAAATATAGTTTCAGAAAACTAAAAAACACGCTTTTATAATACATCGAACTAAAAAGTGAAAAATAAATATAGTTTAAAAAAACTAAAAAACATGATTTTAGAGCATATCAAACTAGAAAGTTAAAAATAATTTTTTTAACACGCTTTTATTCAAATAAGCTTATAACAATAATAAATGGAAAATACTAGTGTTATTGTCCATTATTGTCCATATTTCTCGTACAACGAATATAGTTCAAAAACATTACAAATAATTTCTTCGATTTTTGTCCTTGCACATCCAATTTTTTTTTGTCGTATAATGTTTTGATCATTTGCGAGGTACAATTCATTGATCTGAAATTTTGATTGTAGTTTATGGCGTGGAAAGCAAACAGCTCTTCCACTATGCTAGCTGTTTTTTCGTGTTGCCAAAGCTAGCACTGTGAAAAACTGTTCCATTTTATACGAGGAAGCGGCAATATTCAAAAATCTTTTGTGTCTCTTTGTCGCTGGATGTTTAGCTATATCGTTTTTCCACCATGTGAAACCGAAAATTCGGCATTGCATTTATCACACCGTACCAAATAGTCTATTTTGTTTTTTTTTTAATAAATGGAAATTATCTGCTTAGCTCTTCATTAAATTTGCATTCTCTTTTTTTACCCATCTTTTATTCTGTGGGTAAATACTAGAAATAAATAAAAAATTTACTGCAAAGGCTAAAAAAGAGTATTAAATTTTACTTTATTGACCGTTACGTTGTGGCGACTATTGCTCTACCTTCGTCAATCAAATAATAAGTCAAACCGAACGTCAAATTAAAAACAACAAACCGCACTGTCTAACGGCTGTCCGTACTGTTTTTTTTTAGAAGTTCGATACAAGAGCACAAGAGGGAGGACCTTTTTTCACCATTAGAAGTTTTTGCTTGAGAATCTTTTTTTAGAGAATTCATTAAAGAGGAGGAGAATTTGCTTGAGACATTTTTTTTTAGGAATGTGATGTTGAAAAGGCGTTTTTTATAAAATTGTCGCGGGGTCCGACCTGGAAAATTGTCCCGGGGCCCGGCCTGGCCTGGCTCTCGTCGGACCTGACTGTAGATGCATTTTATGTGTTATTTTATGTATTTTTTATTTCTTTATAAATACTTAATAAATTATATGTAATATATTTTTACAGTACATTTAAAATAAGAAATGCATATTTTTTCTAAAAAGGGGACATTTTTAAATATCGGCGGGACGCGGGGCAGTCCACCAAAAAGCGGAACAGTCCCGCCAAATCGGGACGTGTGGTCACTTTAAGCTAATGAGACTTTATTCCCGACCACCCTTTCTTAACGAGGCGCACGTGCCACATACACTTATGAACACATAATTTTTGACTTCGAAAAAATCATGCTTTGAAAATTACTATTAATGTATACAAATTTGTATCAAGAATATTACAAAGGTGTCACACTGTATAATAGTTATTAGTTATGCGGAATTACTAAAGATCATTTTCTATTTCAGATGTATAATTTGCAATAAACCAATAGAAAATACTCCTTGGATTGAAAAATCTATTTTCACCGACAAAATTACCAGAGGAAAATTGAAAAAATTGTCTAAATGCATCGAACTAGGCCTAGCGCCACACGATATCAATATCGGTACTTCAGAAAAGATTGAATTGAAAATAAAAATGGACGATTTTATGAGATTCGGCAGATTCATAGGAAGTTATAAGAGACCTTGCAACATCAATACGTTTGCATTGAGACAACAAAAAATGGCGTATTGGAGACTATAAAACTTATATTATGTCAATAGCTACGTGGTGACAAAAAAAGTTGTTAAATTGATTTGCTTTTTTAAATAATTAATCTGGTAAACTACGATTTTGCATCTTAAAAATGTAAATTTTACCTGACCGAAAAAGGGTAGGTATAGTAGACACTGATTTCGGCTATAAGATCTACACCGAATATAAGTAAATCTAATTTGGTAATATTGTTTAAAGGCAGAGCTGGGTAATTACATGTACTTTAAAAATAATTACAATTACAAAGTACTTTTTCAAACAAGGAATTAATTACAAGTACAAAGTACATGCTGTAAAAATGGGAATTATATTGATTTAATTACAATTACAAGAAAAAACAAATTAGCAATTACTTTTATAATTATTTTTATAATTACTTTTATAATTACTTTTATAATTACTTTTATAATTACTTTTATAATTACTTTTATAATGGATTTTATAATTACTTTTATAATTACTTTTATAATTACTTTGGTGCTAAAACAACAAATTATGATAAAATTGAGGAACACGGCACAAATAAATAGGTAATAGGTAATTCAAAGTGTCAAACTAACAGTTGTTTGAAACGACTTTCTTAAGGATCCCTTAGAGTTAAAGATATCTTAAGGGCGGGTTGTATATATTTTACTTAAAGATAAACTCGGTTTGAGGTGACACATGACAAGTTTTGTATGGCATAGGTACAGTCTAAACACCATTTAGCACTTAGGGCTTGTTTCCCCAAACATTAGACTGCACATAAAGCATCGGAAATTGACATATATCACCTAAAACTGAGCATTATACAACCAGCCCTAAGTGTATTGTTTTCTGTACCATTTAAGGTCTTTTTAACTTAAGGGAAAAGACAAAATCGATAAATAATATAAAAAATAAAGCAGGTAAGTTAATAATAAAATATGAACTTTAAAAAGTTTATTGGTTTAGAACAAAAATACAAAAGTTTGTGTACCTATTAATAGGTAATAATAGTTAACACTAAACATTTTATTTACATTCGGTGCAGTAATTAACTCTTGTCAAAAATTATGTGATACCTTTTTATTTTTGTCGTTTAAGCTTGGGATACTTCATAAAACATATTTTTTAACAAGAGTATACCACAGAATGTAAGAAAAATATATATGTTTTTGCAAAAATTAATGACGCCTGATTTGCAAGATCTAGTTATAATTATAATAAAATGTTTAAATTATTACTTTTTATAATAAAAAGTTTCTCAAAATTTCTGTCGGATAGCGCATGCCTTCTGGGAGCATTGACAATTGTGGCAAAAGAGAATAAACACTCAACAGACCCAGAAAAAGAAAGTGCCGTATTGTATTTAGAAAACACTTTTTTCATCAAGGAGTAGCTATATAGTATCGTAATATTTTTTCTTAAATCATTGAGATATTATAACACTTCTAACTGTACCCCATTTTTTTGTACAACCGAATGTGTTACGCCTTCATTGAAATTAAAAAAGTCTTTATTTATAATATATTTGGTTGTAGTACTAATAAAATTAGCTTTCAAATGAAGTATCACACTTTACCATAGGTAATAATTTTTTATCCCGCTAGAGGGTCATATTGCTGAATTCGCCATAAAGTTACCTTTCCGATGTGTCGTACTTAGTATTGGTTAGATTGACATAGAGGAGAGAAAGTATATGTGCCACTTGAGGATATTGTAGAAAGGTGTTCCTCTTGAAGTAAAAATTGACCTGTTTTGGGTTCCTTTAAAAATAAAATCTACTTCAAGTTATTCTGAGATACGGCCGGTCCCCACCCTTAATGATTCACCCTGTACATAATATTAAATTTATATTGAATAATATAAAATGTATCGTTCTGTATCTCGTTCGTACAAACAAAAATGAGACACAGTTTACTCAAATTTGGTTATACATCTACATCATCAAATAATTTCTTATAACATAAAATATATTTATATTCCGTTACAAGTGTTATTAATTTAATTAAAACATTGCATTTTTTATGTTTAAATCAAATACTTGTAACGGTGAAGTAACGTTTATTAAAATAGTTAGTCCTTCATTTCAATGTAGAAAACTAGAATAATAACTAGAAATACCTACGCAACGTAAATAAATAGTTTTTAGTATTAACGCCATAAAAACTGCTATTTGCACTACTTCATACTATATTTCCTTAGTTTATAATGTTTATTCAACATAAATTATGTTTATAATAAAATAAATAAAAAATACATCTTATAAATAAGGATATCTGCATCTACTTACGCCTTACTGTTATTATTTTGAGTTGAACAATTTTACTGCTTCACGGCACAACGCTTTCCTCAAATGCATTCAAACACATGATATAAATATAAATGCGAGTCCGAGCTCTAGTGACCTATTTAAATAGGAAATTTCTTGTTTTTATATCACATGCAGCGTATAAGCAAGCATTTAAAAGTAATTGTAATTAAAAAATATAATTGTACTTATAAATATAATTGTAATTGGAAAAGTAATTGTAATTGAAAAAGTAATTGTACTTATGACAAGTAATTGTATTTAGACAATTTAAATAATACAAATATATATAATTACAAAGTACAATTTCTCCACAGATTTTGCTGTAATTACAATTCCAAATTACTTTAAAAAAAGTACTTAAATACAATTACAAATTACATGTAAAAAAGTAATTGTAATTATTAATTACTTTTTAACTAGGAATTACCCAGCTCTGTTTAAAGGTACCTAAGCAGCCATAAAACCATCAAATGGTATCCGACCGAAGGTTCAGTTTTTGTTTCGGTTTCAGCTAGTTTGCTTAAAATAAGAGTTTCGGCTATAGTTTTGGTTTCGGCGGAAAACTTGCTGAAACTGCAGCTGTAACCGGAACTACTTTTCTTTTTTATCTTTTACGGTGTTCGGCACCACGTTTTCTCTTTCATAAAAAATTAAATTTTTTATTTTTGATAGTTTTTATATCTTTGTTGGCAACTCCATAAATTCGTAATTATAATACCTATTAACACCACTTGCTACTTTGTAATTCACTTACCATATTTAATTTCAAAAAGTAATAATTTATTTAAACTACTTTTTTAATAATATAAATAAATAGGTAATAAGTGTAGCTAAAATTTACAATAAAAGTAGTCTGAAACTAAAGGAACTTTCTGTTTCGGTTCCGGTCAAAATTAAGACAGTAGCCGAAATTCGGTTTCGGTTGTAAAACTTTGTTTCGGTCGGACACTATCATCAAACAACTTTAAACTGAATACCAGGACCCCTTATTATATTCGGACAAGGATATTTCAAAAAATTATTAATTTAAAAATTTTGGCAAATTAAATAAGGTAATATTATCTTGTTTCCGAGTAAAAATCAAAGAGCTTTAAATTTTGAAATATAAAAATGAAAATAAATGCATTCCTCAACAGCACTATTCTTAATATAATCCCGAAATTTGAGTGCTTAACCTGTTAACCGAGCGGGACGTATAAATACGTCAAAAGTAAACAATATCGGGTACGGGTAGGACATATGAATACGTCCTCGATATTTATATTGCGCCCTGGAACGGGCGGGACTTATAGTTTACTACTACTATGGTAATACGTCATTCATACATGTCTTGACTTGAAATTAATACGCGGATGGATTCAGTATGATTTCGCTACCACGAGTGATAAGGCGTGTTTCGTGTGAGCAGTGACACAGTGACGGGTACGTACTTGCACTATTATTATTTATTTTACAATTAAATCCTTACAAATAAATACAATGGCTATGAAAAATGTTTCGTATTATATTTTATTTATATTTCCAACTTTTTATATATATATATATATTTTTTTTATTTTTTTAGTTACCATCAAAATGAGTGAGAGCGTTATCAGCGATGACGAAATAAATATACCGGCAAGTAAAAGAAGGAGACGTATAATGAGTTCCTCATCGGAATCCTCTTATAGTGGTCATGACTATGACACAGATTTGAGCGACATTGAGAGTGAAGATGATGAAGAAGTTAGTCTTAGACACATTAGTGAAGAATGGGTGCCTCAAAATGCCGAGAGACCACCATTTCCCTTCACTGCACAGCCGGGAAAAATGTTCAATACTCCTCCAAAAAAGTTCCTGTGTTTTATTTAGAGAAGTTTTTAGATGACGACCTAATAAAAACAATTACGGAACAAACAAATTTGTATGCCGGCCAATTTTTTGCCAATAATAATTATTGAAACACCCTTTTTTTACGAAACTATGAGCGAAAACAGATTTGGATTATTGTGTAAGATTTTACATTTTGCAGATAATCTAAGTTTTGATCCTAACGTATAATTTGTCACAAAAGTTTAAAACATTTTATATTTGTGAACGAGACATATGTGTAGACGAGTCTCTTTTATTGTGGAAAGGGAATTTGTCCTGGAAACAATATATAGCAACGAAACGAGCTAGATTTGGCATGAAGTTATTCATTTTGAGTGAAGGTCAATCTGGATACGTCCAAAACATTATTTTATACACAGGAAAGGACACAAACTATGGTTCAAACTACCCACAAGAAAAACAATCATCAAGAATTGTTTTGGAGTTAACACATGATTTACTGAATAAAGGGTATAGGATTTACTTGGATAATTTCTATACTTCAATTCCTTTGGCTGAAGTCTTGTGTCAAAACAATACAGACATTGTTGGAACAATGAGAATAAACAGAGTCGGAATCCCCAGTGAAATAAAAAAATTGGAAAAAAATTAACATATCGTAAGATTCAAAGGCAAACTAATGGTTTTAAAGTGGAAGGATAAGAAAGACGTATTGATGCTCAGTTCTATTCATAATGACGAAAGGACAATGATAGAAAACAGAGGAAGAAGACAAGAAAAACCGAACGTTATCCTGGATTACAACAAGAATATGGGTGGTGTAGATTTGGGAGATGGAATTATTGTGGCCTACACGGCTGCTCGCAATAGGATAAAAAAAAATTTACAAAAAAATTTTTCTACGATTACTTGATATGTGCGGCCTAAACGCATACATTTTGTACAAAAAGGATAGAGGTCAATTAGATTGATTACACTTTTTGATAGAATGTGTAGAAAAAATAGTTAAAAATAATATTGTTAGCACCCACCCAAAACCATCAACCAGCAACTCCACACCAAAACCAGCACGCTTAGTGGGAAGACATTTCCCTGAGCAAATGAAAAGTGATACCGGAAAAACTAAATCCAGGAAATGTCGGGTTTGTTACAAAAAAGGCGCTAGAAAAGAATCAACATACTGGTGTCCTGATTGTGCTGTAGCATTATGTATCAATAATTGTTTTAAAATATATCACACAGAAATTGAGTTTTGAATTTTATATAATTGTACCTACCTATATTTTTGATCTCTTTTTTATTCAGTATTCCTATTGTGTTTTGTGCTTTTACTAGCTCCGTAATTGTTTTTAATATTTGTTGATTTGTATCTAAATTATATACGAGATTGATAATGTTTTCGAATGTTTTTAATATTTGTTGATTTTTATCTAAATTGTATACGAGATTGATGATGTTTGCGCATGTGCCGGTATTTTTTTATATTTGTTTGAAACTTTGTTTTTTTTTTCATTGTATTTCATAAATATTAATAAACAATTAAATATATATTTCACGATTTTTCATTTATTTTAATTATGAATAAAAAAATATAGTAATATGAAATTACATTCTCCGGGCGTGACGTAATGACACGTCTTAGTGGAAAAAGACGCGCCCGTTATATGTTGCGTAATTAGAAAGGGATTTCCCCGGTTAACAGGTTAATGTCTTGTTAATGATTTTTTAAAATTCGCCAAAATTAGTGGCTAAAACGCGTCGTTAAGTGCTGCTTTCTGGTGTAACGCGCCTGTAATTATCGTATCGTACACTCTCAGTCATCATTCGTTTCTTGCAACGATTTACACCAGTTTACATCAGAAGATAGCACTTAACGAGGCGTTTTAGCCACTAATTTCGGCGAATTTAAAAAAATTATTAACAAGACATTAAGAGCTTACATTTGAGGATTATATTAACAATAGTACTGTTGAGGAATGCATTTAATTTCATATATGTTTCAAAATTTAAAGCCCTTTGATTTTTTCTCGGAAACTGGAAGGAATTAAAACTTCAAAATATATGTATATTTCAGATATTATTGCCTAATTTATTTTGCCAAAATTTAAATTTTTGAAAAAATTTCTGGAGATTATTTATGTCCGAAAATAATAAGGGGTGCTGTAATCACATTAAGTGCAGCTTATTCAATACCAGCTAAAGACCGTTTTAAGATAGTTCGTTCTGACTTACTAGGTATAAGCATCGAGGGGATAGTCAAGGGTAATATATCAAGACCTTGATAATATTCAGCTATTTTTGTTGAATCTAAATCTTGAGAAATTTTAATATCAATTTGATGAGACATAACTTTTGGCATTAATGATCTGATAAGAGCCCGAGAGATTTAATCAACTGATTAATAATGCCAAAATTGGCAGAATATTAATTAAGGTCGTGTTATATTTGGGACGACTATTTCACTAGACCAAATATTGACTATTTCTCTAGAGAAATAGTCACTGATATTTGGTCTAGGGAAATTTTGATCGTAAAGTAAATAACAGGGGCGTACCTTAAAGTTCGATAGGAATAAAATTGTAAGAATTTAAAAATTTAAATTTAAGCGTTTTTACCACTATTGAATAATAAGCTAATGGGAATTTAAAAAAAAAAATTATTAAGATAAAATAAATACGTGTTTAGTAAAATGTTTAGCTGTTCATATCAATTTATAATAACATAGGTGCAAAAATAAATGCTTAATATTGAAATGGAAGCAACTATTAAAATAATACAATCTAAGAATATATGACACTAAATCATAAATGTAGCAAATTTTAGTTAAATTTTTAATATTAAAACTGAATTAATTTGTTATTTTCAGCTTAATATGTACAAAAAATAGCTAGAAGTACTGAAATTAAACTAAAATAGGTACAAAAATACGTATAAATTATCACTAATGCAAGTAAAATTGTTTTAAAAAACTACACTATGCTACATTGCTACTAAATCATTTATTTTAATAATGGTTTTTAACTGTTCCTTAATTAGTTTAGGGAAAGGGATTTATCAAAAAAAAATTTTTTAATTTTAAAAATCCAAATATTTAGACATCTGAATATTATTAGAATCCACTTCGCAAATCATACTACAACTTTAAGACAAATATTTTTCATTATTTGTTCTATGACATTAAACATTGTTTAACACAAATTTTAAATACTCAAGACGTACAGCTAACACAAACACACTATTAAATTAAATTTACTAAATACGCTCTTGAAAACTCCCAACACTTGAAATTACCATCTCGATTGTCCTACTAAAGGTGCATTTTGCAAGCAGCGATTGTGGCGATGATCACTGAGCGATAATCGCGTTGAATAATCGTTTACAACTGCCATCATATTTGCCCTAAGATCACGCGAGGAGATAAACTCACTAGCGTCTATTGTTATTATCGCTCATAGGAAAACGGAAGTATGTAAAGATCGCCTAGCAGTAGTCCACTATGATCAATGTGCGATCATCGCTCAGCGATCATCGCCACAATCGCTGCTTGCAAAACGCACCTTAAATCTTTGAATTTGACTGTTCAGCTGAATGCGCGGCAGGAGATGCGCAAACGTTCCATTTATTGCCAAGTAAAGTAGAGTAGTTTCGGGAAATATAGAGACAACTCCATCCACAATGCGTTGGAGTGGAAAACATGGCAATATATCCCGAAACTATTCTAGGAAGCTGGTAGTGAATAAGCTGTGATGAAGATTGATCTAACATTGTGTATTGCTTATACAGGAATGATAACGTAATAATGCATTATGCCTCGTTCACTAAAATGAAGTATAATTTAGGTATAATTTGCCAATATTGTTTATCCAATTTATTATTTACAAATGAAAATTATTAAAAAAATTAGCCACATTGTAGATACCTATTTTAAGCTATATATATTTAGTTTTAGTATTTATTTTCTTGTATTGATAAATAGTAAACATTTTACTCTTTATTGTCTTGTCGTTATTTTTTTCTTTTGTATCACAAACTGGACAGAACCAAAAAAGTATTTCCAAATCTCTATACACAATAAGTTTAACCTAAACTAATTGTAAGATTACTAGCGCAGGGCATAGTGGCGTATTCGGTTGCAAAATTGTTTTAATTCGTATTTTTTTTAAAATGTCCGGAAGGCTTGCTTAATTATAAAAGTGTAAGATGACACTCGATATTTGTTGATGTTATTGTTTAAACAACGAAAAATTAATTAAGGCAAAAAAATGCATTTTTTGCAATGAATTAATTTTTTTTATATTTTGTAGGATATTTTGAATAAAAACAGTCCTTACGCCCATTATCGTATCTTCAACCCTTTAATTGTTATGAATTTTATAAAATCCAAATTAGACGAAAATTCAAATTTTCTTGAATTAAATAATATACCTTAAAATTTAAAATGCTATAATTTTAATTTTTTTATCGAATATTCAAACTATAATAAACAAAATAACCTAAATAAATTTTCAAAATTTTGTTTGTTGTTATGTTTTTTTTACGTTATAACAATATGCTTCCTACGCGCGTGTACTTTTAGAGAGAAGTACTTCTATCTCACTTCCAACTCAATGTATAAGATGGGTAAGAGAAAGCCCGATGACGCGCTGAATCAATTTTTTGCTGTTTTTCAGAGGTAATAAGTTTAAAAAAAATATTAACATTTTACATAACACTTTGTTATATTTGCCGATTAATAGTTTTGTATCATGTGATTTTTTTTTACTTTTTTAGATACTTTTGATAACTTTTTTATTTATTAAAGTTAACAGAAACATTTATTTTTAACATTTATTTTTATTCATGAAAAAATTATTGTCAGATACTGCTTGAGAAGTAAAATCTTCAACCTTTTTTTTTTTCAATACGATAAAAAGGCCAAATGCACTTGTCGATCCGTGAAAAATTTCTACCTGTTACAATGAACATAGTAGGCTTACTGGGCTCATAAAATTTTATGATTTAAAAAATATCCAAGCCTTTCTCCATTTAACAAAAATAAGGAAAAAAATTTTTTTTTCTAATATTGAGAGTAAATACTATAAATATGAAATTTTTTTATGACTTTCAATCTTTTGCACTATGAATATAAATAGGTAAAGGGACTTATTTCGTATTTTGAAAAAATTGTACGTTTAACTCTTCTTCTATTTTTTTCCTGTCATAAACAATTTTTACAACCTTCCAAATAGAAATTTCAACCCTACCTTAGAATTTTTGGCTCGTTTTGAAAATTATTTTTCAGTTGTTAATCAGTCTTGCTCGATTCTACATCTACTGGTTTACTTTGCAGTCGTGTAATTTTCTGAATAATAATGTCGTTCTCTTTAATTTCAAAAAAAATTATATTATCTGACGACAAAAAGTGTTTATTTTGTGATCATGGCGAGGCGTTAGTGAAGTGTCCGAAACCTGTTACATATTTAAAACTCTTCGTCGAAATGATAACGTGACTGTGCGATTTAATTTGTTGTTTAATGAAAATACTAATCTTTTTCGTGGCATCGTGGCGCGTAGGAAGCATATTGTTATAACGTAAAAAAAACAAACCAAACAAAATTTTGAAAATTTATTGAGGTAATTTTGTTTATTATAGTTTGAATATGCGGTAAAAAATTTAAAATTATAGTATTTTAAATTTTAAGTGTAAGGGGTTAAAGAAAAGGTCCTTTATTTCTATAAAGGACCTTTTCTTTAACCCCTTACACTTAATCCCTACTACTCACATATGGCTACCCTCACTCCAAATTTTAAATTTTAAGTTATATTATTTAATTCAAGAAAATTAGAATTTTAGTCATTTTTGGATTTTATAAAATTCATAACAATTAAAGGGTTGAAGATACGATGATGGGCGTAAGGATTTTTTTTAGTCGAAATATCCTAAAGAATATACAAAAAATTAATTCATTGCAAAAAATGCATTTTTTCTGGCTTAATTAATTTTTCGTTGTTTAAACAATAACATCAACAAATATCGAGTGTCATCTTACACTTTTATAATTAGGTAAGCCTTCCGGATATTTAAAAAAAAAATTACGAATTAAAACAATTTTGCAAACGAATGCGCCAGTATACTCTGGTCTATACCGTATGTAATACATATTTAAATGTTATATAAAAAAATAATTGCTCAATTTCAGGATTAATGATTAAAAGTATTTAGGAATTAAACAAATATATTAGGAAAACTAGAAAGATATATTTCTTTAGAACGTTTTCGAACGCATTTCCTGAAATAGAAAAGACTACGTTTAATATTTAATAATGAGAATTTACACACCTGTGTAAAGAATAATTTTTTAAAGTAATTAGTGTAACTGGTATCAAAATAAAACAAATTATTGTTTCGAGTACAATAAAAAAAATATATGTTATTAATAGCGATTGCATTTAATAGATTTTTACAAATTTTATAAATAAAAGTAATGCTTCTGATTTTCTATTTCTTATAGGTGAGAATAAGTACATATTATGTTGCGCAAGTTTTCTGAATATTGTGAATGTTTTTTTTATGGATAAATTTTATAAATTTGTTGTATTTTCCAATAGTTTTAAAGTATAAAGTGGAAAAAGAGTTTTAGTATGTTTTTGTAAAATCAAATACAATTTTTAAATTAAAAGTTACACCTAAATTCTTAATATGAGTTATTGCGACTGAAGCTTATTTGGAAGCATTTATTCTTGTTTAAAAGTAGCGGAGACTATCCAGCAGTGGCCATCTTTTTAATTACTTGGGTCTGGTGCATTTAGTAATTAAATGTATCTGCTATCGATTATTTCATCTGAAAGCACTTTTACTTCGTTTCAAAGCACTATGCCTTCTGGTGGAGTCCAAGCAATTATTTTTATATAGAGTGTTATTAATTTTTTCTTGAAATTGTGCTTACTGTTGGTACATGGTGCCAACAGTTACCACTCATTCTTTCAACAGTGGCCACTACTTTTAAATAGGAAAAAATCAAAAGCAAACTATTTATTTTCAGTTTAAACTAATTATTCTACTAGCATCTGTATCTGTAACGTGTGAAGGGTGGGTTACCCCCACGGCACTTATGCCTCATTAGGCCCATTGTGCATCCTCCTAAGATGGTAGGTACCTCCTAGCTCGTGAGCCAGCCAACAGATTTAATGTAATTGACAACGTCGCCAAGAGCTGCTTCTCTTATATCGGCCGGTGTTAGCCGATACTCGCCGAATACAAATCTTCCAATAATTGAGAGCGTCGAGCAATCGTAAAGGATATGCTCGATGGTCTCATCTTCTTGTTCGCATTCTCTGCAGAGTGCGGATTCTGACAGCCCCATGATATGGAGATGCTTCCCTACTTGGCAATGACCAATCAGAATGCCTGTGACCAGGCGCAGATTCTGTCTAGTCATAGTCAAGTATTTGTTTGCTGCAGTGTTGTCAGGATAACTTAGGAGCTCCCTGGCAACTCTGCAGTTTCTTGTTTCATCCCGTCTTTCCTTGAATTTCACAAGGGAATGTTCTTTAATTAGGTCTGTCACTACCGATTTTGTCAGGCCAATAAAAGGGTCAGGTTCAAAAAGTATTTGGTTGGCTGCTTTCTTGGTTAGTGAATCGGCAAGACGGTTACCTTTCGATGTGGCGTGACCTTTGATCCATATGTATCCACTTGTAAGCTTAATTTCAAAAATAACACGGGACGAAATCCTAAAAAACGGAAAAAAACTTAAAGGAACAAATATATCATTACAAGAGGATCTAATAAAGAAAGACCTAGAAGAAAGAAAAGTGCTATTAGAGCATCTCCGTGCTGCAAGAAATAAAAATAAAAAGGCAAATTTAAAAGGAAATAAACTTTACATAGAACGTGAGCTTTATACCTTCAAAGACTTATCCCCACCACCTAGAAGAGCAAACAGTGAACCTTCCACGTCATCATATGAAGTATTTGATGAGGAACAAAAAGAGGCCAAAGAAGACATCAAAGAAAATAAAATAGTGCAGAATTTAAAAAATAACAACAAGAGTAGGAAAAATACCACAACCGATGATCGCGGGACACCAAAACGCACTAATCCGATACGTGCTGGAAGGAAATAGTTTATAGGGATACAGGACAATTTTATGTACACCGTTTAGTGATAGATGCTAATTAGGTTTTATTTTAAGTTATATAATTAGGTAGGTATTAAAATTAAAATATGAATCAATATTTGCGGGATTTTACACTAACTAAACTCGATACTTTTTCTATATTAAATTCTGATGAGTTAAATGAAGTACTCAACACAAATAAAAACTCACAAAATTTTACTCTAATTAATAAAAATATCCGAGGTATACGTCATAACTTAGATAAATTAAAAATATTTTTGGAACAAATCGAAATTGACATTGACTGTATCGTATTGACCGAGACAAGGATAGTTGACGACATAATAGTATTTAATATAGCAGGATATAAAACACTTTATAATCAAGGAACATTCAACCAAAATGACGGTGTAATAATTTTTGTTAAAACCGAAATCTATAGTTCACACGAAATTATTAAATTCGATAACAGTCACTTGATTAAATTAAAAGTAAATAATAACAATAAACAAATAGAAATAAACGCCCTCTACCGGTCCCCATCAGATACAAATATAAATGAATTTATAGACAACTTAACTCAAAGACTAAACGAAGATATAACAAATGTCGATTTCTCAATATACACTGGAGATTTTAATATTAACCTTTTAGCAAGCACAGATGCTACAAAAATGTACTTAGATGTATCTTACGAATATGGATATGTTTCAGCAATAAATATACCTACAAGAAAAAAAAATAATTCAAAAACATGTATTGACCATATCTTTATTAAATCAAAAAATAATCAATATGATACAATTATTCCACTTGTTGTGGAAACAGATATAACTGATCACTTTGCTACACTTTCACAAATCATTTTCCCGGAAACTAAAAATCAGTCTGATAATACAAATTCAAATTGTTTTACACAATTAGACTGTAAAAAACTTCATAACATTATAAAATCTGTCAACTGGAATGAAATTTATGTTTTATGTAATCTGGATTCTGCAACAAACAAATTTATTAATATTCTAAATACTAGCGTTCAACATAGCACAATTTTTTTAAAAATCAAAAATAAAATAAGGAAAAGGTCAAAATGGATTACGCAATCATTAATTAAAGCTATAAATATTAAAAACAATTTGTACAAGACATTTAAACACAATCCTAAAAACGAGGAAATCAAGGATCGAAATTTCGAATTAAAATAAAAGTAGAGAAACTCATAAAGAAAACAAAAATAGATTATTATAAGGACCAAATCAAGAATAAAAAAAATGACAACACAAATGTGGAAAACAATAAATGAAGTATTAACAATCCCAGAACCGACAAAAGTAGTTAGCGTAAAAAATGAAAATAATGAAATAATTACATCTACGCAGCAAATATCAGAGAGTTTTAATAAATATTTCGTTAATGTAAGTAAGTCCTTGGCAAATAAAATAAAGTGTAATAAGGATTACAAACCACCAAGGTACATAAATGTCCATTCGATATTTTTCTCTCCTACTAATAATCAAGAGGCAATAAGAATAATATCGGACTTAAAAAACAAAAAAGCACCAGGAGATGACGGTTTGAAAGCAGAGACATTAAAACTAATTTCAGAATATATAGCTAGTCCTCTAACCTATATAATAAATAAAATGTTTCAACTGGGAAAATTTCCTACAGCTCTTAAATTATCAATCGTTACACCTATATTTAAAAATGGAGATAAGTCTGAAATGGGCAATTACAGACCTGTGTCCCTCATATCAAATATTGCTAAAATTGTTGAAAAAATAATAAAAATTAGGCTAACAAACTTTTTGGAAAAACATAACATATTATCAAACTCGCAATTTGGCTTCAGACAAAAAATGTCAACCCAGGATGCAATTAAGTGCTTAACAAAAAATATCTATGAAACATTAGACAAAAATAAACCATCAATTGGAGTATTTATTGATTTAGCAAAGGCTTTTGACACTGTAGACCATAGCCTGCTTCAATCATCTTTAGAAGACATAGGAGTGAGAGGTACTGCTAATGATTTGTTTGCAAGCTACTTAACAGGTAGAAAACAAAAAGTAAAAATCAAGCAGGATCTAAGTAGTGAACAAACTATCATGTGTGGTATCCCTCAGGGAACAGTGTTGGGTCCAGTGTTATTTATAATTTACCTAAACAATTTGTTTTTATTAGAAGAAGACAACAAAATAATTAGCTTTGCAGACGACACGGTAATATTTTATACAGCTGAAAATTGGTTTGAACTAAAACAAAAGGCTGAGGTCCATTTATCCGAAATTAAAAATTGGTTCGATCACAGACTACTTTCAATAAATTTCAAAAAAACTTTGTATGTACCTTTTAGTTCTCTAGACTCATCTCTTCCAAATTTTAAGTTAACAGTCCAAAACACAATTCAAATTCAACCTGCAAACCAAATAAAATATCTAGGTATTTTCATTGATAGTATGCTAAAATGGAACGTACATATTGATTTTTTAGAAAAGAAACTTAGATCAATTCTATATAGGTACAAACAGATCTCAGAGATACTGGATATTAAACAAAAAATTATAGTATACCAAAGTATAGTTGAACCGCATATTAGATATGGTATTTTAGGATGGGGCGGTGTTACTAGAACTCACCTAAATTCTTTGAAATTCTTCAAAGAAGATTTTTACGTATTATTTTAAATAGAGAGGCTTTGTGTGCAAGTGATCAACTATATAAAGATACAAATATATTAGACTGTCGTCAGCTATTCTTTCTTCAAGCATGCAATACTCAGTTTATGACGAAACATTCCCTCAAAACTGGAACACATAAGTACGGCACAAGACAAAGGGAGGACATTATCTTGCCTTTTATGTTCAAGTCTATAGGACAAAGAAGTTTTAATTATCTGGGTCCTAAAGTTTTAAATTTGTTTCTAAAAAATACAGATAATGTAAATACAAAAAACTTGAAAAAAAAAATTCAACAAGTTCTGATGCAACTACCGCGACAAGAAATAAAAAAATTGTTAGATTAGGAATAAAATAGGAAAAAAACAAAAACACAAAAAATAAAAAAAAACAACAATCTAAACGTATAAAAAAAAACGCAAAAAAAATTAAAGAAATCATCCAACAAATAGTATATTTCTTACAATTGTTTTTGATTTGTTTTAATTAATTTTTAAATTGTTTTTAATTTGATTTTAATTTTAGTTTTTAGTTTTAGTTTTAATATGTTTTTAATCATTAATCTATATATGTCTGTTTATTTTATTTTATTATGCAAAAGCATGCTTACACACAGACATTTTATGTCTCGTAAGTTTTCTTTTATTCACATAGGTACCATTAATTTTCTTTTGTATCACAAGTTTTATAAGTATGTATTTATTGTTTTTATGTGAATAAATTATTATTATTAATATTATTAATATTATATTAAGGTGACCACATTGTTGATGGATACTTCGGCCAAAGCTTTGTGACATTCTAGTACTAACCCTGAATAAATTCATGGTCTGTTCAGGGTGAGTAGTGCCTGTCTGCTATCTGCATAGATGAGCATGTTTCTTCCATTGATATTGTTTCTGGTTATTTATTTTGCTGCTATGAGAATCCCCGTTAGCTCTGTTTGAACTACACTGGCACTATTGCTCACAGCCCATTTTATGTTTAGGTTTAAGAATCTGGAGTATATTCCACATTCTGAGCCTTGTTTTGTTTTAGAACCGTCGCTGTAGATATGAATCCTACCTGCAACTTCTGGCTCTTCTATTTGTTCTATTATAACTTTATATGGCTTATGGAAGACACATCTCGGTGAGATGGAGCCCATGTTCGCTTGAAGCAGTGGGAGCGTATCGAGTGCCTCCTGCCAAAAGTGACGTCTCGCCTCACCAGATTCTACATCAGGTTCTATTCCAACCGTACGGAGGCATGTCATTGTCGTCAGAGCAACCTCCTTGATGTAAATATCAAGAGGAGTGATAAATATAATAGTTTATAACAATAAGTTTTCTTAAAAATAAATTTAAATAAAAGAGAAATAGAACGTGTGGCGACATTGAAAGTACCACATAGTCTTTCTTACTGTTAAAAATGATCTAGCAAATAGTTTGATTGTCTAATTGTTTTATATTGTTGTTATTTTTTGTTTTTTTTACCATGTATATAAAAAACTGTTGATAGGAAATGTCAATAAAAAATCTAAAAAAGCTGTCAACATTTTCTTGAGTCTCAAGCCAGTTTTAAGTTTATTTCCTCTGGTATTTCCAAACTTTAGGGCGACCATATTAGTCGCTGGCTCCAGGTAGGAGTGCGTTCCATTCCTTTCTCTTACCTTTAGTATTGATTTTTGTCATTTTAGTTTAAGAGGTTAGCCAAATATCAATATCAGAAACCGACGTTATAAAAAACATCACGCAATGATCATATTCGATAAACTGTGCGCAGTAGCGCTCTACCTATTTGAACCTTGGTAACGATGAAGAATAAAACTAAAGAATACTAAAAAATTAGAAGAAAAGACAAGACGTACCTTTGTCACATTTTTTATGACGCCTTTTTATATTTAAAAATAAATTTTAGAGATAAACAGGGATTTATTTCTTGGAAAAATTATGTAAATCTAAACCGAGTAGGTAAAATTTAACAGTAACTGAACCAACTGGTGAACGGACACCCTTAACTCAACAGTAGGGTAATCAACTAGCAAATTGATGCTATTTGTTACCTCCGTTGGTTATCACCTCTATGCTCGTCGAAATAATTACCTAAGAGGGTACAATGGTGTGTATATCAAGAATAGAATCAAGCTAAATAAAAATATAAAGATCAACACAGTAAGTTAACCAACTGGCGAATTAACGCTGGTCGTTAACTCCGTTGATTATCAAGCTAAATAATATGTATCTAATAGCAAATGAACGTGGTCTGCGTTTGAGTAGTACCATTTGTAATATACTTTGCTAATTATTGCATTGCCTTTAAAGTATGATAAATAAAATGGTTTAAATATAATTTTGTACGGTTTTATTCAACAGTTTGCACCAAACTTTGCATCGAGTCCTGGTTTATCTTTAATTAACATTATCACAACGTGGGTATATAAATTATCAATCAAGTAACAGACCATCACTTCTACTACTAAGGGAAAAAGCCAAATACAGTAAGTATAGAATTTAAAGTAAAACAAAATTGAGAAATAAGAAAAGTTCAGAGAGTAAACAACGATCAAAAGTGGGTATAGGGGTGGGCCGTTACACTACCTAGAACCCTTTAGGTATATATTTAATAATCATAGTTTGTGTGTTTATATTCATTAACAAAATTAGGTGTACAGTAAATTTAACCACAGTTTCTGGGATCGAAAATAAATCGATTTAAGGTAACTTGTTTATTTAAAATGTAAGTCCATGTACTATTTAATATTCTTAAAATTCGTTTCTCGATATGTTTTGGTAATTATATAAACATTTATTAATTTCCCTTTTGACCTTTGTTTACTAGATTAAAGTTTTATCTTTATCTAAACATAACTCTCTCTCTCTCTCTGTCTCTCTCTATATCTCTCTATATCTCTTTCTGTCTTCCTCCTTTTTCACCGTCTTATAATTTTCAGAAGTGGGATTAGAATTTATGCGAAATTAATTTTAAAATTTTTGAGTTTTGGTTGGTCGAGATGTACATAGTTGGAACTATTGAAACATTGTTTATGTCTGGTTTTCTCTTTTATAAGGGTTTTACTAAAAACAAAAATGAGTAAAGGACAAAAGCGTAGGAAAACAAATAATCTTTCAATTGAATCGTCACTTTCCTTGGTTCATGACGTAACTCTTGTTAGTAGTAGGGCTGATTCTTCCTCGAATAATGATTCAGTGGATAGGTTGGCAGAAATCATGTCTAATTTGTTACAAAATAACAGTATATCGGAAAACATGGGTACGGCTAAAGGGGATGTCATACCTGTTTTTAATCCAGAGGACAGGGAGCAGAATTCTGAGCTTTGCCTGAAGAAAGTTGACGAGTTTCGTCAAATAAAGTTGTAGCATGACTAGATGGCGATAATAACGATTTTCCCAACAATAAATATTTTAAGGATGTTTTAATCAATAATCAGTCTTCTAAATCTAAAGCATATAGAGATTTTGGAAGTACTTGCATAACCATTAAACTTAGTGAATTAAGAAGATTAGGCTTAAATTATGATACGAATAAAACTGTAGTAATTAAGGGATATGGTAGTGGAAAATGTTTTACTTTAGGAGAAACAAGTTATTTAAAGTATAGATGGAGTTAAGGCCACAGTAAAGGCTAACGTAGTTCAAGACAATGTACAGAATGTACCGATCTTAGTTGTACACCCATTTACTGAATTACTAGGAATACTAGTGATTAAGGATAATACACAATTATTAATTAACGAAACTGCGATAAATGGTATTGGGGACTTATTTCCGAAAAATGATAAAATTAGCTTATGGGCTAAAAGCAACATTTTAATTCCTAAGGGACACATGGCGAACGCTGTTATTGATATACCAAATTTTGTGGCGACCTATTTGTGGAGGCAAGTTTTTGTTTAGAGCAAGGTGGGGAATATTGCATACCTAGAACTGTTTTGACATTAAGAGAAAATACGGAAGTAGTTTTACCCCTAATTAGTTTATCCGACAACGACAATCTTTTGAAAAAATAAGAAGCCATTGGTTAGAGCTTGGCCTTGCATTCTCGAAGAACAGACGGAGAATAACCAAATACTAAGATTAAACACCGATATGAAAATTTATCCATTGTTGCTCGTTGAGAAAATTAAAGTTGGACCAATAAATTCTGCACATAAAGTAACTCTAATTAAATTGCTACAAGAAACTAGGGACTGTTTCGCTGAAAGCACTGCAGAACTAGGAATTGCTAAGTCTTCCGAAGTAGAAATTGTTCTAGAAGATAATAGACCTTTTACTTATAGACCATACCGTATACCAATTAGTTAACAACAAAAGGTGATAACAGTGATTGGTGAACTGCTAGAAAATTAAATAATACGCGAATTCAACTATCCCTATGCGTCACCGATACTACTCGTAAAGAAGAAGAATGGTGAAGATAGGCTGTGTATCGACTATAGGAAATTAAATTCTATGACCGTTAGGGATCGTTTCCCGTTACCACGTATAGATGACCAGCTGGACAGACTACAAGGAAGTATTTACTTTACAAGCTTAGACTTACGTTCTGGTTACTATCAAATACCAGTTGCTGAGAAATCTAAACAATACACTGCTTTTGTAACTACAGATGGTCAGTTCGAGTACAACCGTATGCCTTTTGGTTTGTCGAACGCTCTAGCTGTTTTCCAAAGGCTAATAAACAAGGTTTTAGTTCCCGCAAGAGAGACTGCAGCTGTTTATCTGGATTACGTTCTAATCCATACAAAAACCATACAAAAAGGAATTCAAAATCTGGAGACAGTTTTGCAATTACTAAGAAACGAGGATCTTACTCTAAATTATTCAAAATGTAGTTTTCTATTTTAATCTGTTAATTATCTGGGTTTTGAGTTATCAAATGGAACATTTAAACCAGGTCTTGCAAAGACAAAAGCCATTAAGGAGTTTCCAGTACCAAAAAGTGTATATAACGTCCGTCAGTTTATTGGATTGACAGGTTACTTCCGACAATGTGTCAAGGATTATGCGATATTAGCGCGGCCTCTAACTTTGACAAACTCCGAGCAGCTTTATCAAAGAGACCAATCCTAGCGATATTTAAACCTGATGCACATACAGAAGTCCATAAAGATGCAAGTACACAAGGTTTGGCAGGAATCTTGTTTCAAAAAGAACCCGATGAACGACTGCACCCAATCGCTTATTACAGTAGGCAAACCACCAACACCAAAAGTAAATTCCATTCCTATGAACTAGAAATTTTGGCCGTTGTGGAAAGTTTAAAGAAGTTTAGAGTTTACCTCATAGAAATACATTACATCGTAGTGACAGATTGTAATGCGTTGAAACCAACAAGTACCAAAAAAGACATCCTTCCCAGAATTGCAAGGTGGTGGTTGCAATTACAATATTTTAACTTTGACGTTAACTATCGTCCGGGCAATCGATTAAAACATGTAGATGCTCTTAGCAGAAATCCATCAACAAGTGAAGAACCACCAGCTGAGGTCTTATGAATAGAGCAAGCCAAATGGGTCTTGTCAGGACAACTGACAGATGAAAAGCTGAAAGAAATTAAAGATGTTCTATCCAAGGCACCTACTACTGATTATGAAAAGGGAATTTATAAAAACTATGCTCTGCGAGATGGAAGGATTTATCGAATAATTATGAAAGGCACATGATAAAAGTGGACATTTTGCTACAGAAAAGACGTTGCAACGGTTATGTGACCATTACTGGTTTGCGCAAATGCGAGCACATGTTGAGAAAAATATGAAATGATGCATCCCATGTTTATTTAATAAGCGTCCAAGTGGAAAACGAAAGGGGTTTCTACACCCTATAGAAAAGATGCCTGTACCATTACACATAATCCACATTGATCACGTAGGACCCTTCCAAAAAGTCGTAGAGGAAATTTGCATCTTTTAGTAGCTGTAGATGCTTTTACAAAGTTTGTTTTTCTCAAACCAGTTAAGTCGACAGAAACAAAATTAGTAATCGACTATTTACAATAAATTTACAGTTACTATGGTCACCCCCACTTCTTAGTATCTGATCAAGGAAGTGCGTTTACCTCTTCAAAATTCAAACAGTACTGCAAAGACAACTTCATTAAACATGTTCAGAACGCAGTAGCTACAACCAGAGCTAATGGACAGGTTGAGAGATTAAACCGTACAATTAAAGGAGCCATTTTAGCAACAACAATTGACGAAGATAGATGGAACAAGAACATAAAGGATATTCAGTTAATTATAAATAAGAGGGAAGACACCGACAGAACTATTTTATGGTAATAAACTTAGACGAGGAGCAAGTATACCTTTACTGGACGAAATCATGAAAATTCCGAAATTAATTCAATATCTTCCTACACTACGCTTAGAGGTTGCTCAGAAAATTTTCTCCAGTCAAAGCAAACAAAAAGCACAATATGACAAGAAACGGAAAACTCCTACGAAATATAAGAAAGGCGACTTGGTATTCATAGAGAAACAATACACAACTGAAGGCACTAGCCGAAAGTTGATTCCTCCTTATGCTGGACCCATGTTACAGGATAAAATAAAATTTAGGATTAATAGGAAATATTTAGGACTCATTTAACATAAACTGCATTTCTAAAACCTAAAATAAATGTTACTTACAATAAATCTAGTGAATTATTTCATAGTTTATCATATGTTTACTTCCATTAAAATTTCCTTACTATTTCAAACTTGAGAATCCATGTAGATTTCAAATTGGGAATCCATGTAGAATTTATCTAGAATGAAAGAGGACATAAGTATCTTAATAATAAACAATTTTTACTATTTATTACATTTCAAAACAACTTAAAATGATTTCGAAAGGTAACCGAATTATTGAATTATCTTTGTTTACATTTTCATAATATCCACATGTCATAAGTCACAAAAGTCGATTTTAATGAATGACAATTAGAATGAATGATTAGTAGTATGAATTAAGTAATCATTCATTCATCTACCAGTTCTAAGAAATGTACTAGAACTAGACTTTTAATTAAAATGTTTGGTCTTTGTCTACCAACTAGATTAGACATAAGTTAGTCTCTTTTCAAGTATTAGAACTTATAAACTAACAAACTATTTAATAATTTGGAGGGAATATGCTATTTTTTCTTCTTGTGAGAGCTTTCGTCAAGAACAAGTGTCCCAACATTTTTTTGTGGATTTTTCCAAAAGTTTAACTGTTCAAGAGATTTCGAATTGTTCTAGTGAATAGAAATTCGACAACCAATGGTTGGATTTAGTCTCGCGAAGTGAAAAAGTACCAGAAACTTTTGATCAGGAGACCCTGAGCAAATTTGTTAATTTTATAGGCCACACCCCATCAAAGGTACTTTAAATAAAAACTTATTATTAATAATATATAAGGATACTTACGTTTCTCTCTCTTTCAGGCCTTTTTTTCCTTCTTTTTCTATATTTTCCTATTTCGTGGTATCGACGATTCATCCCAAATTTTTCTACTGTCACAGCTCCATTGTCAGGTCTCCTACATAAAAATAAACGCTTCTTATGGGATGAGAAATGTCAGAAGGCAATGGACACTATAAAAGGGCATTTAATATCTGCTCCGATACTGTCATGTCCAAACTTCGAGGTTCCATTTATTGTTCAGACCGACGCATCTGATTATGGGTTGGGCGTGGTACTGTTTCAAATGGAAAACGGACAAGAGAAAATAGTTATTTAAGCCGTTCCCTTTCGAAGGCTAAACGAAAATACACTACCACTGAAAAGGAATGTTTAGCCGTGATTTGGGCCATTGAAAAGTTGAAGTTCTATTTAGAATGCTCTCACTTTACTGTATGAACCGATCATCATGCTCTTTAGTGGCTATATAAAATTAAAGATCCTGTAGGCAGAATCTGTCGTTGGACTTTACGTCTCCAACAGTTTGATTTCGACATCATGCATCAGAAAGGCAAAGATCAGGTGGTTGCTGATGCTTTATTACGTTCTGTTCCGATGGTAGATGTAGTTGATGATCAACCTCCAGGAAACGATTATTTGTTTGCATCCAATGATGCTCGGTACAACGACATGAAAGCTAAGATAGAACAGAATCCCGGAGAATACCCTCTATGGAGAGTGGAAGATAATATTTTGTATAGACGCACTAAGACCAACCATCCAAATCTAATAGATGAAGTGGATGGATGACTGAAGGTTGTTCCTAAGGAAAGACGTTCCCAGATAATTAAAGAACATCATGATCCTCCCACCTGTGGCCACTTTGGTATTTTCAAAACACTTGGCAGACTTATGAATCATTTTTATTGGCCCAAAATGAGATCTGATGTAGCTAGATTTATTAGAAGATGTCATGTCTGCCTTAGTACTAAACCACTGCAGACTAAACCAGCAGGTGAGATGCTAAGTCAATCTCCCACAGTTACTCGACCTTGGGATCTCCTATCTATAGATTTAGTCGGACCTTTACCCCGTAGTCCCTCTGGGTATACTTATGTTTTTACTTTATGTGATAGTTTTTCAAAGTTCGTCTTACTATTCCCACTTCGTAGTGCTACTGGTGATAAAATTGCCCAGATTCTAGAGGACCGAGTGTTTTTAGTTTATGGGGCTCCTTCTAGAATCATTCAAGACAATGGATCACAATTTAAAAATAAAACTTTTGTAAACAAAATGAATGAGTATAATGTAAAACTCTGTTACCTTGCTAATTACCACCCACAAGCTTCGCCAGTGGAGCGAATGCATAGAGTTCTTAAGACCATGCTGTCTGCTTACGTGCAAGATAATCACAAATCTTGGAAAAAATACTAACCTAAAGTTGCATGGGCTCTTCGTTCAGCTAAGCACAAGGTAACAGACTTGACCCCTAATTTTGTCATGTTTGGACGAGAAGTTAGTGTCTCAGGTCGTCAACAACTTCCTGATCATAATATTGCTCCTGGCATTGGAACAGTCGACCCTCTTGTACGCTCAGAATCTCTAAAGAAGGTCTATGAAGACATTACTAAACGACTCAAAAGAGCATATGAACGTAGCAAGAAAACTTATGATCTTCGAAGAAGACCAGATAAGTTTGACGTCGGTCAGCAAGTCTGGAAGAAAGCCTACACATTATCGGACAAAATCAAGAACGTCACGGCAAAATTTGCTGCTAAGTTTCAGGGACCCTTTATGGTCTCCAAAATTCTCTCCCCTTGGATCTATCAACTCCAGGATGAGTCCGGTAAGTGTTTTGGGGTCTGGCACGCTAAAGATATAAAATCTCACCCCAGATGATGACGAAGATAACTGACCGGATATGATATTTTTTTTCTTGGCTAGGATAGGTTTGATTTTTTTGTTTTTCTGTTAGATTTAAGGTTTTGACGAAGTTTTCCTTTTTTTTTGAAAAGTAAAACTTTTCCTTGGTGAAGGGGGTGTTGTTACAGGATAAAAGAAATTTTAGGATTAATAGGATATATTTAGGACTCATTTAACATAAACTGCATTTCTAAAACCTAAAATAAATGTTACTTACAATAAATCTAGTGAATTATTTCATATTTTATCATTTGTTTACTTCCATTAAAATTTCCTTACTATTTCAAACTTGAGAATCCATGTAGATTTCAAATTGGGAATCCATGTAGAATTTATCTAAAATGAAAGAGGACATAAGTATCTTAATAATAAACAATTTTTACTATTTATTACATTTCAAAACAACTTAAAATCATTTCGAAAGGTAACCAAATTATTGAATTAGTTTCGTTTACATTTTCATAATATCTACATGTCATAAGTCACAAAAGTCGATTTTAATGAATGACAATTAGAATAAATGATTAGTAGTATGAATTAAGTAATCATTCATTCATCTACCAGTTCTAAGAAATGTACTAGAACTAGACTTTTAATTAAAATGTTTTGTCTTTGTCTACCAACTAGATTAGACATAAGTTAGTCTCTTTTCAAGTATTAGAACTTATAAACTAACAAACTATTTAATAATTTGGAGGGAATATGCCATTTTGTTCTTCTTGTGAGAGCTTTCGTCAAGAACAAGTGTCCCAACATTTTTTTGTGGATTTTTCCAAAAGTTTAACTGTTCAAGAGATTTCGAATTGTTCTAGTGAATAGAAATTCGACAACCAATGGTGGGATTTAGTCTCGCGAAGTGAAAAACTACCAGAAACTTTTGATCAGGAGACCCTGAGCAAATTTATTAATCTTAGAGGCCACACCCCATCAAAGGTACTATAAATAAAAACTTATTATTAATAATATATAAAGATACTTACGTTTCTCTCTCTTTCAGGCCTTGTTTTTCCTTCTTTTTCTATATTTTTACGTTTCCTCTTATTTCTCCAAACATCCATAATTATTGTACATAACTTCCGACGTTATATTCCTCTGTAAACGTCGCCATCGCAGACATCTTCATCCAGATCATCCATGGGGAATCATTGACTGGTCTCAAACGTCCCTAGTCTCAACCCCTTGCGATCGATCCAGATCCAGACACTAGCCACGGAGAATCATCGACTGGTCTCATACCGGAAGTATACCTAGTCTCATCCCCTAACCTGCTATACAAGGTAACCTTTTTATGCTTTATTAATCGGGATTCCGGACTGTGTTATTGGACATATAAACCTGAAACCGCGTGATATATTTTGAAAAATATTAGGCTACTCGAATTTGTACATATATATTTAGTTGTACATTTTTATCAAGCTAATTAGTTCATAGTATAAACTTACCATATCTTAAAAATATATTGAACTTGTCCGATTATTTCCAGCCTTAAGCGTTGAATACTTTATTTTGTAAAATATTTGATTACGAATCATATTTTTCGCCGAAAATATGCATATTTAAGGTCAATCTAAAATTATTAGTGAATATAATATAAAATAAAATCTCTAACTAATAATCTCTAATTACCTCCTATTGTAATATTCCATATTGAGATTATTCAATTTTTAAAACAATTAATAATTTATAAAATATTTGTGACATTTAACTTTAAAATCTTGTAACATAACCTCACTATCTAACACATAGTAAGACGACCAGGTTAAAATAAAAAGAAGACAATCAGACTATTCCGGTCCTAGTATTCATCATAAATAAAGCCACGTAAAAGGTAATCGATTAGTTTTTATTGTAATCATCCCCTTAAGTACCCAACCCCTGAGAAATAACCAACAACGCCTTATTATAGGTCAGATACACGTAAAATATTTTTTTAATCATGTTTTAATTCAAAACCCTCTACTTGTGTATCACCCATGATAGTTAAAGTAGTATTGCCAAATGACAGATATTTAATTGCTGATATGCCAAACTCCCATAGAACCATTAAATCCACTAAATACGAGAGGGTCATTGCTGTCTACCGAATCAAGCCTTGGATCAACCAAGGAGGAGTAAATTTTAAAAGTTATATTTTGTTCTTGCTCTACAATGGTTAGCACATATTTACGAAAATTTGAGAAGGGTTCTGCACCGTTTTGATACCCTAATAACTTCATTTAGAATTATTCCTTTTTAATATCGATCATAGTAAAATACTAAAAAAATCATGAACAAATATAGATAAAAAAGTGCATTGTATTTCTCATTATGGCCTTCCGTCAGGGGCCTACAACTTGGTAATTAAGGCTTTCACAAACAAATTCTAAGAGGTAAATTTTTTTTTAAAAAAATGTACTTATGACTTCAGTAGCTTCCTTTTTTTAACTGAATTTCATTGTCTAAGAAAGTAGGGGATCAAAGGGGCGCCGAATCACTCTAACAACCTAAAACAATTTTAAAAGCCATTAACTTAATTTTATTAGTTATTGTATACTTACATCCCATGTATATTTTTATAAAAATATGTTTAGTCGTTTTAGAATAAAAACAAAAAAATTGCTTTTAAAATTTCACACCCTGTAAGTTTGTTACTATAAATTTTTATATATTTATGTATGTAAGTTAGTTTAAATCGACTTATTTTCGACCCCAAAAATTGTAGATAAATTTTGAAATATTATTCCCTCAGATATTTAATAAAGTTAATTATTTCATCTAGGTGATTAATTACTGGGTAAATTATTAATAGTTTTTTTTTTTCATTGTAACCTCTATCCAAACTAAGACAAAAAAAATTATATAAACAATGTATTTTTGTAACTAAACGTTAGATATTATGTTACAGCTTACATTTAAGAAGAGAACTTTCAAAACATCCGTTGTATATAACAAACACACGCTAATCGAGACTGAATTTCAAAAGAAAACAGAATCTGATATTAAATTCTTCGTGAATTTCTGATATCATGGCTCAAAGTTTGTGTTAGCTAAAAAAAAATGTTTATCAAATTCGAGCGAACTGGAAAATAAACATAGATGCGGTTGGGAAAGGCGAAAATAAATAAAATGTGTGTACATAGAACTATTTTGGGTGTTCTTACAGGAAATTTTTATGTTTTACTAGCGGTATATGAATTAAATTTGTTTATAAGTCGAAAAGTAGCTATATTAAGAGTTTTAGTTATCTCATGTCGATGGGAGATGACTACGGTTCTTAAACTAACTGTGGTGGTCGACGTATGACGAAATGTTTAGCGAAAAATTTAAATGGTTCACTTTTTAAACACTGATGTAAATAACATTATTCATTTAAACGTATAGAAATAAAGCATAATATAAACACTTAATGATAATATCATATAATATCAATAGTTGGCTTTTTAAGGTTGTACCTATTGTGTGAATTAGATTAGGTACTTATTTGCTTAATTTTGTGTTAATATTGTGTATTTTTTGCCATTGTAATTGAGATTTTTTAGAAATGTTCACCTAACAATCGTGACGTTGATAATTGCTAAAGACAGCACATCGTTTATGTGGTTTAAAAGAAATATTAATATTAATAATAATATTAAAAATTTCTCAACAATTTTCTACCAATCGAAGGCTCTTATTTTAACATATTGCCATGACAACCACATCGTTTTCCGGATTTTTTTTTTCAGGGTACCAAACAAGAACGACTCTACTAATATACTTTAGGCATTTTTATAAACAAAAAGCTTTCATTAATTTTAAGAGGTTCGCTAATAGAGTAACAAAGCCTACTTCGCAATTTTAGTATATTTCATAATAAAATTGTTATTGTTTTTTAATTTAGTAGTTTCTTATTTTCGTTTTTATAAATAATCTTTCTAAATATCCCACGATATTAAATTAATAACGGAAAACTTTTCCTTTTTTTACTTTCCTATCTGTATACATATATAAGGAAAGTATAGGAATCATGATTTTTTCGACCTCGAGTTTTCGATGGATTTTTACGTTTTGAGGTCCCCTGAATCCGTTTTGACTATTTTCGCGATGATGTGTGTGTGTGTGTGTGTCTGTGTGTGCGTGTGTTGTGTGTCTGTGTGTCTGTGTGTGTGTGCGTGCGTGCGTGCGTGCGTGCGTGCGTGCGTGCGTGTGTGTGTGTGTGTGTGTGTGTGTGTGTGTGTGTGTGTGTGTGTGTGTGTGTGTGTGTGTGTGTGTGTGTGTGTGTGTGTGTGTGTGTGTGTGTGTGTGTGTGTGTGTGTGTGTGTGTGTGTGTGTGTGTGTGTGTGTGTGTGTGTGTGTGTGTGTGTGTGTGTGTGTGTGTGTGTGTGTGTGTGTGTGTGTGTGTGTGTGTGTGTGTGTGTGTGTGTGTGTGTGTGTGTGTGTGTGTGTGTGTGTGTGTGTGTGTGTGTGTGTGTGTGTGTGTGTGTGTGTGTGTGTGTGTGTGTGTGTGTGTGTGTGTGTGTGTGTGTGTGTGTGTGTGTGTGTGTGTGTGTGTGTGTGTGTGTGTGTGTGTGTGTGTGTGTGTGTGTGTGTGTGTGTGTGTGTGTGTGTGTGTGTGTGTGTGTGTGTGTGTGTGTGTGTGTGTGTGTGTGTGTGTGTGTGTGTGTGTGTGTGTGTGTGTGTGTGTGTGTGTGTGTGTGTGTGTGTGTGTGTGTGTGTGTGTGTGTGTGTGTGTGTGTGTGTGTGTGTGTGTGTGTGTGTGTGTGTGTGTGTGTGTGTGTGTGTGTGTGTGTGTGTGTGTGTGTGTGTGTGTGTGTGTGTGTGTGTGTGTGTGTGTGTGTGTGTGTGTGTGTGTGTGTGTGTGTGTGTGTGTGTGTGTGTGTGTGTGTGTGTGTGTGTGTGTGTGTGTGTGTGTGTGTGTGTGTGTGTGTGTGTGTGTGTGTGTGTGTGTGTGTGTGTGTGTGTGTGTGTGTGTGTGTGTGTGTGTGTGTGTGTGTGTGTGTGTGTGTGTGTGTGTGTGTGTGTGTGTGTGTGTGTGTGTGTGTGTGTGTGTGTGTGTGTGTGTGTGTGTGTGTGTGTGTGTGTGTGTGTGTGTGTGTGTGTGTGTGTGTGTGTGTGTGTGTGTGTGTGTGTGTGTGTGTGTGTGTGTGTGTGTGTGTGTGTGTGTGTGTGTGTGTGTGTGTGTGTGTGTGTGTGTGTGTGTGTGTGTGTGTGTGTGTGTGTGTGTGTGTGTGTGTGTGTGTGTGTGTGTGTGTGTGTGTGTGTGTGTGTGTGTGTGTGTGTGTGTGTGTGTGTGTGTGTGTGTGTGTGTGTGTGTGTGTGTGTGTGTGTGTGTGTGTGTGTGTGTGTGTGTGTGTGTGTATCCACCATAACTCATGAACCAATACACAGAAAAACACCAATTTTAAATTTAAGCTTTATTCCAGCGTCCAATGAACTGATTATATTTTGGACAGAGTCTGAACATCTGGGGGGTACTTTATAGGTGGTCATTTTTATATTTTATGGAATATATCTGTTATTTACGTTTGGAGAAGAAAATTATTCAAATAAAAGTTACTTCTAAAATTTTTGTACTATACAAAATTTTCCTAAAATGGTCCGTATTCGAGAAATTTGACAAAATGAAAAAAAAAATAATTTTTTATAAAAATTCTTTAAATAAAAGTTGTTTGTTATATAATTCTCTATAATTTTTATCCCATACATAATTTCTCTAAAATGAACCGTATTCGAGATATTTGAGAAAATATGTAAATTTCGAATTTTGAAGAAAACTCAAAAACGGATAAAGAAAAAAACATTAAATTTTATTTTGGCCTAACGTGAAATGATTAGATTTTGGAGGAGTACTTTATGGGAGGCCGTTTTTATATTTTATGGAATATATCTGTTATTTATGTTTGGAGAAGAAAATTGTTCAAATAAAAGTTACTTCCAATATTATTATCTATAATTTTTGTTTTATGTCAAAATTTCCTGAAATGGTCCGTATTCGAGAAATTTGACAAAATGTGCAAAATTCTATTTTTATGAAAATTGTTGAACTACAAGTTGTTTGCGATATCGATCTCTATAATTTTTGTTTATACATGATTTTAAAATGGACCGTAATGGAAAAATTGCAGGAAAAGTGGTAAATTTAAATTTTTTGGTGTTTTCGTTTCCAATGAATATCTATAGAAAAATGTTTCGAGGTAGATGTATGTGGAAAATGTATATATTTAGTTTATCCTCTAAACATTTATAGAGGTGCTGCAATAGGTTGTACAAAATAACCGGAAAAGCCTATATAATAACTAGATAGGAAAGTCATGTGTTGGACACATCAGATTTTTAAGACAACTATCACAACTCGAAAAAATTACCGGTAATAATTCAAGCTCTAGGGAGACTACTAGAGATAAATTTCGTTGTTTTTTGAATCCAAAAACATAACTACAGATGTTAAGTTTACTTGCACCACATCAATTAAAAGGAATATTTTCAATAAAAAATTATAAAATAACGGTGACGAATACTCATGTATTATCTAAAAATATTCTTGCAAGGAAGATAACGGTCTGTGAGGTTTTCCTCACCTGTAAGTCAAATGTCACCATAATCATCTGTAACACGCCCTGAAGTGCAACGGCAAATGATAATAATAATAGTTGTCCCTTCCCCGCACAAGCTTATTTAAAATTTACTCGTAAGTTGGCGAATTATAGGGAAAGTATTATTGAATAATATTACTAATATTAATATTATTATTAGGATGTAAACCTATTTGTATTATTATATTGTACAAGGTTCTATTATGTAGTTTCTAAATCAGGCCTAATTATACGAACTTACATTATTTTACATTCATTGAGACGACGTCACCGAATTTTCCATTAGTTTTTAATTATATAACGTAATTTTTATTTTTTAAAAATTGTCGTTTGTGAACATTTGCGAGAGCCCCAGTATTTTAAAATATATCATTATTTACCGAAATTCAAATCCAGCGTTAAACGCCAAAATTACATTTTTCCTGTCTTCCAAATTGTATACATTGGCTACTCCCACTCCGAACCACTCGGAATCCGAACTGGTCCGAGCGTAAAGTATAAAGCAAAAATCACCGTCTGTGATAACCTGTGGGAAGCTAAGGTAGGAATCTTTCACTATAAACTTTTCTATTAATATTTATTTTACTGTTTTCCTTATCGACTGTCGCTTGGTAAATATTTGCAAAAAATAATTTGTTATACCTAGTCCAAGGAAATTATGCCCTACTAGTTCCAAATTTTGGACCGTTTTAAGATTCCTTAACTTTCGTAAGAGACGCCAGTCCAGTGTTATCGCAATCCTATTTCAACGACGGAACTTCTTAAAGCCGAAGTAATAGTTAATTTCACAAGTTTGTACGAAATATCGTTTAGTGAGTTCTGAAGTTATGTAAGCGCTGCAAGTCCAGTGTAAGCGCAGTCTTATTTCACCCACTTAATTTCTCAATATCCAAGGTTCCCGAGTCAATAGACCGTTCGATTCTCCGGCAATCAGTGAATACTTTAATGTACTGCATATCGTCAATCAAGAACTAACGTTGCCCCCTTATCCGCTACTGTATCAACTATATTAAACCGCATCCCTTTGAAAATAATCTTTCAATCGGTGACCGAATTAAAAGAGGTTAATTTAAACAAGCTTAATTGAAGCCCTTGGTGTAAAAAGGATGCAAGCCACAATTTGTAGCGAAGTTACTGTTTTAGCTAAAATTATCTGTTAACAAGGATACTAGCCACTTATCAATTTGCTTTACCTCTAATTTGAAAGATGACGCTATTTTTCGTAATACTAATACTTAAATATTTTTTTTTAATTTATACTTGATAGATTTAAAACAAATTTAAAACTCATTTTCTCAAAATTTACGATGTGGTACGTAACCTTATTACGCTAAGGTCTTCAATTTTTCTGAAATTCCGACCAGAATTCCTGGACTAACACCACTTGGCTAGCGCCGTTTTTAATTTATCATGAGAAAAACTGCTTTTTTTAATTGGGAATACCGATTAAAATATTTAGGTTGTAAGAATGACATTAGTTGTATTCGACCAGTTGATTTTGTAATTACGTCCGACACGTTGATAATACTGGCAATTAACTTTTATTTGGAATATCGTGAGACATATTTATTTAATTTGTTGGCAAAAAGCTCTCAGACAACGCATTAATGAACAGGATGTGTTTCAAAAATTATTTAAACTTGCGGATTCGATTTTCGTTCTACTAAACCACAAATCATTAGTAAACGTTATGAGCAGTAGTAGACTTAAACTGGATCCTCGAAGGACTTTTCTATATTAGATATTATGAGAAATGTATTAATATGGATAGAGGGATTTGATTTAAGAAGAAGTTAATAAGTTTAAGAATGAGCAGGGTATACAAAATTGTATATTGAAGAATCAATGAATAAAACTCAAACTCATTTTTAAGTATTGTATATGTTGATATAGGTATAATTTAAGCATACTAAAACACTTGACGGTTCTTAATAGAAGTAGTTATTGAAGCTACCCCGACTATAAAGAAAATAACATATCATAAAAGCTTCTATTTCCTAGAAAGTAAATTTTTCATGTAAACTTTTGGTGTCGACGTTAGCATAAACTAAAATTCAAGGTGTGTGTGTTTACCGTTTATATCAAAGATAAATATTGCTTTGAAATAATCCAGAACCATGCTAAATTATATTTATTTTCAAATATTATTAATGTATGAATATTTCTTGGAAATATATCAGGGTTGGGTAAAGGCAGTGGCGGAGATAAGAATGCAATTATTATAACTGATAAATCGGAAATTATTGTGTTATTAATTATTCGAAAAAAAAATATATGTATATCTACAAATGCATATTCAAAAACAAGTAAATTAGCCAATAGGTTTAGTTGCTAATTTTAATAAAGTAATAAAGTAAGTTTATAGCCCTGTTGATCAAAACGGCAGAATAGCTGCACCAAATTGCTTTTTCATACTGATGAGAAGTTAAAAAAAAAACTAATTTTTCACATACTAATAAATTATCTTCTCAAATAAACTTTTTATATTGTCCGCTCATTAATAATACTATTTATAACTGTGTGAAAATCAATTAAATTATTATTACAAAACGGCAATCCGTTTGTACTAATAAACTTTACTTAGCAGAAACCATCTAAGGATAGATCAAAAAATTGTTCAATTTTTGATAAAAGACACTGCACACTGCATAATGATAAATTTTTAGTGGCGGCGCGTGGCCTAGTCTAAAAGAGAGCTACTTTTGAAAGGCATTAAAGATACATAAAATGTATCAAAACTTGCCAAAACAGTATAGGGAATCCAATCATAATCTGTTCATTTGTCCCTGTCGTTCAATATATTTTGGTATTATTACTTATTTGGTACCTTATTACTAGTTTTATAATATTTATCTTCTAATTCATTAAAACACTTGTCTAATTCGTTAAAACACATCCACTTATTTTTATTATACACTTGCCTTAAAAATTTTGAAACTTCTTTTATGTATTTTTTCTACGCCTATGTCAGTAAACGTTAAAAATCGCACTATCAACATTCCTTGTAAATGACATTTAACAATAACATGCGCGTAATGAGATCTCGTAACATACACGTGCGTTTGGATAAGAAAACTTAAATTTCTTGGTTAAATCAAATTGCAATCAAATTTTTGTCTACGTACGACTTTATTGGTCTATTTACATAAATTTAGTCATTTAAAAAACATAAAAACTTTTAGCATTAGCGAGATACATGTTAGATTAAAAGAGTGATGCCCCTAAATGTCGGAAACATATTATACACTATTGTAACAAAATGTGATTGTATCTTGTATCCAAACATTTTCTCAACTTTACCTACGAATATGTTTGTTAGCGGTGAAAGTGATGAAATTATGAGCACTCCACTGGAGATTTTAGAAAAAGCTTAAGCTGTCACACATAATTTGTTACCGCTAAAATCCAAAGAAAGGTACGAAATTACCTATCGAAAATTTATGGATTGGCGTCACAAGCATAACGTTAAATCCTTTTTTGAGAAAGTTTTAAGTGGGCGTAGAAAAAGTATAGTACGTTACACGAGTTGTAAGCCCATTACGCACTCGTGAAATTTACGCACTCGCCGCTGCGCGGCTTCGTGCGTAAACTTTTTCACTTCGTGCGTAATAAGTTACTTACAACTCTTGTTACGTAATATACTGTTGTATGCACAAAATGCAGTTCACTCTATAGTAAACAAATTACACAGTTTAGGTACTACATAACAAGTAGTAGGCATGTTTTTAAAACAATATGTTTACCAACAAGCTAACGAATTTAACAAGTATGACGAGAAAATTGTTGAATGTACATATATGATTTAATAAAAGTAACTGGTCTTTTAAATAATTATTATACAACAAATCACGACTGTCATGTATAAATGATTGTAAACAAGTTTGCGTATCTATGAGCGGCCATCTTCTTTTCTATCTGACAATAAACATACTTAGTATCTATACTCTACATACTGTCTATATAGGAGAAAGGCGGAAATTTTCGTAGCCCTCTTCCATATAATATTTTATATCTAAACCTAAAAGCGTGAGCACGCATACGACAATTGAAGGTGCTACAACTTTTAGCCCTCGCAGCCTAACGGAAAATATATTGAATGCTAGGGACAACTCATCAAATTATTTTTGGAACAAGTAGAATAAATTAACCGTATGACAGTTATAAATAGACGTGTAATAATTTTATTAATTGTTTATATAATTATTTATATAAATTTATTTTATCTTGTACAAGGGGTTTTGCCTTACAGCCGAAAATACCGATCAAGGAGAAGCGACAGTAGCTGTCTGTGCCTTTGATATCAGGTGGACCTTTTTCACAACGTGACTTTGATTAATACACAACTTAATACGAGAAAACATGCTTATTTTCTACACTGAGCGAAATAGTTTGGCAAACTATCTGAAATCATTGTTATAGTCCATGCGCAAATGTTGTAATGTGATTTAATTACATTGAAGTAGTTAGGGTTAATAGAAATGGTGAAATTTTGGCAGCAAAATATAATTCATTATGTAATAATTAATTATTTGTTATAAAAGTAAAAGACGTTTATTATTTTATAATTTATCTATAAAATTTGTTCAATATTTGGTTTATTGTTAAAAATGTAATAAAAGCCATATATTTAAATTAAATTACCTTTTCCTTAAGTAAAAATAAGGTAAATAAAATTAAGGGTACCAAAAAAATTTAAGTAACAATTAAAAAGACATTAAGTTTGAGAGGTTTAAATAAATATTTGCAAAGTGCTTTTAGCTTTTAGGTTAAAAAAGTCCTTACATATTTTTATAATTTCTGGATTTATATTATATTAAAAGGACTTTCAAGTTTATTACTAATTTCTGTAGAAACAAGTGTTTTCTCGCAAAGATAAGCCAGATGTCATTTAAGGTTTATGTATTTAGAATTAGATACCTGGCCTGGCTATCACCCAAACAATACAAATATGTCCATTGGACGTCCATTCTATATACAATTTTGGATGTCTAGAAGTCCAAAAATGAGTTTTTTCTGGACTTCCGACATCCAATTGACGTCCAGTGAAGTTTAAAAATGGCACACTTTTGACCATTCAATGGACGTCTAATTCTGGAATATATTTGGACGTCGAATACTGGACATTCAAAAAATTTCCAGGATAATATTTCCATTGAGACCACATTCCCACGTTTTTTACAGAACCGCAACTCACCACACACTATTTTATATTATTAATAATTTGTTTATTATTTTCGCAAACCGCTATACACCATTTTTTTTTTTTAATTAAAGATCACTTGACCTGAGCAGGGATCGAACTCACGATACACCCATTATTGTTTTATGCTTTCAATCGCTAGACGAGCTTGACCAAGGAACCACTTGAAAACTTTTTACTAGATATAGTTATAATGGAATAAGATTTCAAACTTCCGCTGATAGAATGAAATGCAATAGATTCAATTTGTCAATTTTTAATGACCAATTATATTAAAAAAAGGAAGTGTATATAGATGGGAATTATCTGGTAGGCTTAATAAATAATGAACTAAGATGGACGTCCACTGGACGTCAAAATACTACTAAACTTAAAATTAAGTCCAAAATAGACGTTCTCTGGGTATCGATATTCAGCTGTTAAATTAATTAGCATAAACAGACGTACACTGGATGCCCGGATATGGACTCCTGACCCTCAAATGGATCTAAACTGTACGTCCATTGGACTATATATGCTGTCTGAGCATAGACGAATTTTTAGAAATACTACTTATTTAAGTATTTACCAATATTTCCAAAATCAACTCCAGTATGATTCATTCAATAAATATAAATATGAATGGCCAAATATCTTTATATTGACATAATTGTAACTTTTGCCCACTTTGACCAATCCCAATTGAAACACGCGGATTTATTATATTTTTTTAAATATAATTTTAAAATAAAATAAACAAAATCTGCAGTTCATTGTTCATTAAATTTATTTAAAAGAAGACAAACATATATTTCAGAAAATCTAATACCTACACATAAAAAGTAAAATGTCAAAAATGATTAAATCATTATACTTAATATTTATACATTTGATAAAATTCTTAGTTTCCTAATAACTTTTTTGGCACATTTTATATCTGTATTAGAATACCTAAGTTTGTAAAAAATCTTCATCTTATTACTACACAAAACAAACACCAAAAAATATCACTTAACATTGCTCACGTATTAAACACAACATGGACTGACTTTGACAGATAACATCATTTTGAGTGATACACAACTCATTTTCGTACATGCGCGTTACAAAACGGTACACTGAAAACACCAAGCTGTCGCTTCTCCTTGATCGGTATTCTCGGCTTTCAGTCTTTACAAATAAGACACCACTGATAATTGTATTAATTCCAAGTAATCTTATTTTAATAAAAATTGCCCTAGTCTTACTTAAGGAGGTCTTTTCGCCACCAATGTTAAATAAAAAATATTAGATTATGACTAAAATTAATTTTTTTCTAATAGTAGAAGTCCTTATTTATCTAATAGTGAACTTTTAACTATACCTTACCGTTCAAATTTTTGAGAAAATTTTTTTTTAAAAATGTGTGTGTTTGTACAGTGTCTTACGAGAAAGTAAGACTTCAACAACAATTTTCGAAATATAATTAATTTTACTATTATTTATTGATTAGATGGAGTAGAAAAAAACTAAAAATAAGGTTTTTAAAATATTTAGGTTTTGTTTTTTACAATAAAATATATAGGTGACCGTGGAATTTATTGAGAAATTAATATTAAAAAATCACAAAAAATTTTCAACTAGGTTACTTCAAATTTTTTTTTAATATTAATTTCTCAATAAATTCCAAGGTAACCTATGTATTTTATTGTAAAAAAACAAAACCTAAATACTTCAAAAACCCTATTTTTAGTTTTTTTCTACTCCATCTAATCAATAAATAATAATATAATTCGAGAATTGTTGTTGAGGTCTTATTTTCTCATAAGACACTGTACAAATACTCACATTTAAAAAAAAAATTCTCAAAAATTTGCACGGTAAGGTATAGTTAAAAGTTCAACATTAGATAACTAAGGACTTCAACTATTAGAAAAAAAATAAATTTTAGTCATAATCTAATATTTTTTATTTAACATTGGTGGCGAAAGGGGTGGCGAAAGGACCTCCTTAAGTTCTAGTCGGATAAAATTTTAACAACAGCCTGTCGTAAAAGGTGACAAAAAATGGAGCATCTAGAGATAACCCTTGGCGACGTCGACCTTATTAACTTGCAGAACTTTTACGAGCTGAAAGGCAGTTCCGAGACACCCATAGGCGACATTGTTAACCAGCAGGCTTCTTGATGAGCTGAGAGGCAGGAGTATGCACAATGATCCTAGTGAGGTCTAAGTGATGTGGGGGTTAACCGCCTTCTAATCTTACAGATACAAAAGTAGGATTCTAAAAAATAACAAAAACTATTTATTAAACAAAAAAGTTCGAGAATAAAAAGTTTTCACGTAGTGAATATTTAATGTCAAAATTATAAAAGGACAGCAGTACTCACAAAGAACATATCCGCTAAAAAACTCACGTCAATGTTTGACTTTATAACCAAATTACCGCCAAATTGTGTTTGGATTTAGAACTAAAGTGACAACTGACAAATGGCGGTAAATTCTAGTAGTAGTAAATTTAAATTCTAAATCAATAAAATCACAAATCATTAAGAATGGGATACAAAACTACTGAAGGTTCTATGATTAAAATTAAGATAATTAAACAAAACATGCTTAGGCAAAATATTACGGGTTTTCGAAATACAGGTTGTAAAAGTTAAAAATTCAAAAATTATTAATTGCTATAATTTTTTATTTCTTAGTATAATTTTACTAAATTCGGCAAACCTTTTTGGTGTCATAAGATAGATACAACAATCGGCAAAATAATCAGTTAAATAAACTCTGCCAGTGGCTTAAATGCCAGAAATATTTCAATTTTTTTTTATCGAATAAAAATCCATCGTTAACTAATTTGTACAGAATTTCTAACGATAAGTATGATAAACCTGTATTTTTAAAAGCAGCCGTAACGAAAATGCGGCCATAAAGTAAGTGCGGCCGAAAAAGTGACACTTTGGGGATGTTAATAATTCGTAAAATGTAATTTTTCATGACAGTCGCTCAAAAAATAGGTTTACTAACACCAACTCACATAACCTAAAATAAATAACAATAATAAATTTTTACAAATACTTGGGACCAAAGGTATACAATCTCAAATTGGAGCAAGTCGGCGATGTTTTTTCTTAAATTATCCATCCTGTTTAAGGGTTCTTTCCTTCTTACCGGGTAGAATTGTGGAACGTATATAAATGAAGAATCTTGTAAAAAATCTTGCTGCTAGATTGATTGCTTAAATGTTGTAGAATGAAGAATTTAAAGTACTTGCTACTGATAACTTTTTTGTGGAGGGGAAATCCTCATAAATCCCAGGTACTTGGTTTAATCTCGCCTGGTAGTGTGGGACTCTGGCGTATAGATACAATGCCGTCCTACTCCCTTAAATCCCTTATTTTCAATCCCAGCATCCTGGCATCATCTTCAAAGGCCTTCCTTCGTGGTGCTAGGTGGTCTTTATTTTTGCGTTTGTTCCTGTTGCGAGCTACTTTTTATCTATTGTAATCTCGCGTTGATTTTTTGGGCTTTTCGATTACGAAACGGTCGCATATGCGGACGACCTCACTTTCATAGTAAGATCTAGATCAAAAGAGGGTGTGATTCAGAAAGCCAATACATCAATAATCCAAATATACGACTGGATGGATAGAAATGGCCTTATGCTGGCTACGCAGAAAACTACCGTAGTCATATTTAGGGGACCAAGAAACAGAGTAGGTATAACCTTCAAAGTAAGGAATGTAATAATAATACTTATTAGAAAATGTCTTGGAATTTACATCGATGACAAGCTGATATACAACGAACATATTAAGAAGACTGTGGAAAAAATGAAGAAATCCTATGCAGCTTTGGCAAGGCTGATGCCAAACATAAGTGGTCCATCTCAAGCTAAGAGGGAGATACTAAGCCAGGTCGTACACTCAATTCTTCTGTACGGAGCACCGATAAGGCACAGGATAACTGAGACCAGAACTTACAGTAAGAGTTCAGAGAGAAAAATGTTGATCAAAGTATTCTGTGCCTATTGAACACATCTAGAGAGGTATCTAACGTAATATCGGGAATTAAACCAATTACATTAATGGTGAAGGAAAGGGTGAGGCTTCACTCGAGGAAAAACGAGGTGAAGAAATGAACGATATAACCAAAAGGGCAAAAAAGGATAACTCAATAGCCAAGTGGCAGGAAGAATGGAAGAACACAGCGGCAACGGTACAAAGGACAAAGACGCTGATTCCAAGATTATATCCCTGGCTACAATGCAAACACAAAAGAACTGACTACTACATAACGCAGTTTCTAAGTGGGCATGGCTCATTTAAAACTTACGCATACAGGATAGGGAAAGCCAGTGATTCAAATTTTCTGTATTGCGGAGAGACTGATACACCAGAACACGCAGTCTTCTCATGCGTTAGGTGAAGACATGACAGGGAAATTATTTGGGAACTAGATCTTTCGCCGCAAAATATTGTGGGAAAAATGATGGAAGACCAGGGAAATTGGAATAAAATAGCGGAAAACCCTAGGATAATAATGAAAAAGAAAGAGGAAGAAGAAAGGGACTTCCAAGGAAATGGAAGGAATATAAGGAAAGGGCAAAATAAAAAAAAAACTAAACCCAAAACACGTCCCCACTCTGATGAAATGCCGCCGAAAGGCGGTCCCAGGGTGGAACGAGACCACCACAGAGGTGAACTAGGGGTTTTAGTTGGAGTAGCGCCCGGAACTACCAAGAGCATAGACGCAGCGGTTGGTACTAAGCGGTTTCCCCTCAATAACAACAAAAAAAAGGTATAAGGTCCTTCGCCTCACAGAATCTGCACTCACTATTTTCTACTACTTTTAGTTTACTAAGGTGTCTTTTTAATCGGCAATGCCTAGTAAGAATCCCTGTTACAATACGTAGCCTGTTCTTGCTCGGATAGATGCAGGCTGCCATTTTTTACTTTCCTATCTGTATACAGATATAAGGAAAGTATAGGAATCATGATTTTTTTCGACCTCGAGTTTTCGACGGATTTTTACGTTTTGAGGTCCCCTGAATCCGTTTTGACTATTTTCGCGATGATGTCTCTGTGTGTGTGTGTGTGTGTGTGTGTGTGTGTGTGTCTGTGTGTGTGTGTGTGTGTGTGTGTGTGTGTGTGTGTGTGTGTGTGTGTGTGTGTGTGTGTGTGTGTGTGTGTGTGTGTGTGTGTGTGTGTGTGTGTGTGTGTGTGTGTGTGTGTGTGTGTGTGTGTGTGTCTGTGTGTGTGTGTCTGTATAACGCATAACTCATGAACCGATACACGGAAAAACACCAAATTTCAAACTTAAGCTTTGTTCCAGCGTCTTATGAGCTGATTAGATTTTGGGCAGAGTCGGAACATCTGGGGGGGTACTTTATAGGTGGTCATTTTTATATTTTATGGAATATATCTGTTATTTACGTTTGGGGAAGAACATTCTTTAAATGAAAGTTACTTCTTATTTTAGTATCTATAATTTTTGTTATAAACAAAATTTTCCTAAAATGGTCCGTATTCGCGAAATTTGACAAAATGTAAAAAAATATTTTTTTTTATAAAAATTGTTCAAACAAAAGTTGTTTGTAATATAATTCTCTATAATTTTTATTCTATAGATAATTTCTCTAAAATAGACCGTATTCGAGATATTTAAGAAAATGTGTAAATTTCGAAATTTGAAGAAAACTCAAAAACGGATAGAGAAAAAAACATTAAATTTTAAACTTAAGTTTTATTTCGGCCTGACGTGAAATGATTAGATTTTGGACAAAGTCGGAACATCTGGGGGGGTACTTTATGAGAGGCCGTTTTTATATTTTATGGAATATATCTGTTATTTATGTTTGGAGAAAAAAATTGTTCAAATAAAAGTTACTTCTAATATTATTATCTATAATTTTTGCTTTATATAAACATTTCCTGAAATGGGCCGTATTCGAAAAATTTGACAAAATGTGCAAAATTCTGATTTTTATGAAAATTGTTGAAATAAAAGTTGTTTGCGATATCGATCTCTATAATATTTGTTCATACATGATTTTTTTAAAATGGACCGTAATGGAAAAATTGTAGGAAAAGTGCTAAATTTAAATTTTTCAGTATTTTCATTTTCAATGAATATCTATAGAAAAACGTTTCGCGGTAGATGTATGTGGACAATGTATATATTTAGTTTATCCTCTAAACATTTATAGAGATGCTGCAATAGGTTGTACAAAATAACCGGAAAAAGCCTGTATTAACTAGATAGGAAAGTCATGTGTTGGACACATCAGATTTTTCTGGTTATATTCACCCAGAAGTATCTTAGCCTGTCTTAGCCTCAAGAGATTGTTCCAATTAACAATTCTTTTACTGTCCAAATCTTTCTAAATATCTTATAATATTATGTTACTGCTGATACCGCAGAACGGCTCAGGTCTCACAAAGTGTGTTTGAGCTGATTCCGTAAGAGCATAGCGCTTTGATGGCTGCTTAGCTATCGGAAATGATCATAATCTCTTATCTATGATATTTTCTCTCGATGTTTTACTGGATTCACTTCTCGATGGCGTGAATTTCCGCCTGGAAGATGCTTGGGTATTTTGCCAAGCTTTCGGAGTGCCTAGTTCTAGGCCCATACACTCCAATTACAGTTCTTTTTATGGTTTTGGAACCATCCGTATACCACTGAATAGCATGTCTTTCGGTTGCATGAACGATGAATTCTTGGCTTCATTCTTTCTTGCGGCCCAGTTTTGTGGTTTTGAAGTTTTTCACAAAACTGTACTTCTTTCTTATTTCATCTTGGGGCATATCCCGAGTATCTTCGGCCCTGAAGTTAATAGACTTTCGTTTTAATATTCCGTTTCTGATCATTCTATATAGTGTCCTTTTTGCCACATTCTCTATCATTAAATGTAGAGGGGTGAGGTTTAAAATCTCCTCCATTGCGACCGTAGGACAGGTTCTCATTGCGTCGGTAATACAAAAACAGGCTAGTCTCTGTACTCTCGTAGTAGCCAAACCTGTTCTGTTACTCCAGGCTAAAGAGAATAACTAAAGCATATGTTAAAAAAATGCTTAATAATAATAATAATAATAAACTTTATTTGCAACTTCCAGTTTTTTATACATATAAAAATATTCAGAAAAAAAAAGTGCCAAAGAAGGCTGCAAAAAGGACTGGTGAACAGTGGATACTGATCAAAGCACCAGCCCTGAGTATTACCAATGCCACAGGACATCGTACAAAAAACAATATAAAAATAAACACAAATGATAGTGAGAAAAAAAAGTATAAACATTCTAAAAAGTAGCTATCACTCTGCTGTGTCAAGAAGAAACTTTTTGTAAAATTTTTTAAATTTACTTACAGACATTTCTTTAAAATGTTGTGGGATAACCTTGTACATTGCATAAATATTATAAGTGAAAGACCGTCTGAAAATAGCAGTATTATGTATTGGAGGTGAGATACGACCACAAACCTGTAAAGTTTGTAACGGTTGGAACCGTTATTCGTTATCATCTCTACTTAAATGTCATTTGTCGTTTATGCCTTGTGTCAAAAGTTCGTATTTCATTTGATTTGAATCTGTCAACGAATCAAGTTGATATTAATTTTTTAATTATCTTAGATATCCGATGTACTCTATCCTATATTCCGTCTGATTTTATAAGGTAAGTTTAAATACTAATATATTGTTGAAAATATATATTTTCTACAAAGATTTCTTAATTAAAATGTCAAATATTGTACATAACCTCAATATCAACAATGGATATCACATGTTCGTTTTATATAATTTTATCTATTATTTTGTTTGGAATGAGATATTATGCGTTACTTTGTTTAAATATGTTAAATAAGATTTTTTCCTTTTCATATTAATTTTAGTCTCTGTGAAATTATTCACTTAATAGTTTTAAATTGTTCATTTATTAGTTAAAAGCATTTTATCTAAGTCCTGTTCCAATTTCCTATTTCCTTTCTTAACATTTTAACCTTTCTTTTTAGCATTGGCTATATCTAGACGGTTTATTTCGATTTATACCTAGACAGTTTATGAAGATTTATATCTGAACGGTTTATTGGAAGTTATATCTAGAAGTGTTATGGTTTTTATACCTAAGAGATTGGTGCAATCTTAAGACCGAGGTTTGGTTCACCTATAGAAGATCGACACAATATCGTTCAAGTCCAGAATTAAGAATAAGGATCCCGAATCCCTTTGAAGAAGGCCTAGAATTCCATGCATATAATAATATATATAATAATAAAATAATAAAAAACTTTAATTATCATAAATACAGTTCATCAAATTTCTAGAGGTGTTCGACGCCCAGACAGAGAACGCGCTACGTGTGACTAAGATAGCTATTGTACAGTCTGCTAAACAAGTTATTTTAAATAGTTTTTAATATTTTTAGGTAATTAAATTTTAAAAGTGTGGAATAGTTTAGGGATTAAATTGGTCTGATTGGACTTTCTTAGAACGTTTTTAAAAGCAGCTAAAGATAGTATGTAGAATTGAAAATAATTATTATGCCATAAAAGGTGTTTTGGAATTCCTTCAACCTTTTGAAATTGAGTCAGAAAATATAAATTTTATAGGATAGCGGAAAATACCTATAATTTTTTTGTAGGCCTTTGTAAATCGTGGAAATAGTTTATATTTTATTTTTACCTTATTAAGGAAAATGGTACCTATTATTAATAACGGTTGTTTCTGAAACATTACTAAAATTTTCGAAATTTTCTTTTTCTACAAAATAATAAACTATACTATTTAGAAAAAAATTTATTTCTCTTATAATTTTATAAAAAATAACAGGGGAATATTTACATTTCTTGATCTATTAAACAAAACGATAAATTATCTCGACGAATGACACCATGTTCTAGTACGGAAGCTAGCTTTACATTTTTGTTGGTGGTTTCATGGGTTTCATATCAATTTTTTGTAATTGTAGTTTACACGTACATATACCTCTTAACACTTGTTTGCTTTATTAAAAAAGTGTGTTGTTGTGATTTACGTCGAAATAAGTCAAAAACAACTTGAAACCCCATATAAAATCAAAAAGGAGAAACGGAAAAAAATTGAGCCTGTAAATGAACACAACTCAGAAACAAAAATAGCTATCTAATAATAAAAAAATAAAATTTGATTCTTGTGCAGCTTCATCTATATCATTAACTGTTTTTGGTTTTTTAATGGTTTTTCTTGGTGATGAAAATTCCGATATCTCACGGTTATCGATTCTTTTTTTCTCTCTAGAAATGCGGACGACAGTGTTTTTAGATACTCCTGTGACTGCAGCAACACGATCATTTACATTTTTAAATGGTATTGAAGGTGAATTAAAGTTTCCATCTCTTCTCATAAACTCTATAACATTGGCTATTATTTCGCGAGATTGACTGTTAATCACGCGGCCTCTTAATTTGCTATTAAACTCCATACTTAGGTTCTATTAAACTGTAATGAGCAAAAAACACAAACGAAAATAAAAGAAATGTTTTAGCGAAATTTACATCTGACATTTACGTTGAATGAAATAGTGAAATACTTGATGCGCAGAGTGTACTTTCATTGCGTAAATCCGTCGGGATGCCTGTCAGTAGTGCTTTCTCTGTCTAGCCGTCGAAAGCCTCTAGAAATTTGATGAACTGTAATATATAAAATACAAGATACTAATAATTAAACATATAAATCATAATAAATAAAGTGGTTGAGTCGATAAGTAAAAAATTTACTTGTTTCGACAGAAATACATAATACATAATAAAATATAAATACATTTCTTAATACTATGGTAAAATTCTAAAACTGTAATATTAATAATGGCACATAAAGTTAACAGAGTAAGTATTGGGGTAAACAATAAGGATCTTAGAAGAAGAGTATATTTCAAAATCGTGACACTAGTTTGTGTACCTAAGTTTTTTTTTTTTAAGTTCTGCATTCTTATTTATTTAATTTTTTTTAATGTTTTTCTATGAGTTCGGATATTATTTTTCTATCCGATTGTACTAAGTGAAATTTTAATTTCTTCTTAAAACTAGTTTTGTTCTTAATATTTTTTAAATGAGAAGGAACATAATTATAAATTTTATTTGACAAGTATGAATATGATCGTTGTGATAAAGATTTTTTTACAGTGGGTGGAATTGTGTTATTTTTCTGTCTTGTGTTGTAGGTATGTAGTAAGGTATATTTATCGGTAGAGAAATGAAATTTTGTATTCACTACTAGGTAAAATAGTTGGCGTAGATCCAAAATGTGACTTTCTTTGAATAACATGTCAGAAGAGTACCTTCTATTTTTGGATAAAATTAATTTCAAAAATCGTTTTTATATAATTTCAAGTGGATTAATTTGTACTCTAAGTCCACTTCCCCAGACCACTATTCCATATCGCAGATGACTTTCAACCAATGCAAAATATAGTATTTTCATTGCTTTTAATGGGAGGTATTTATTCAGGTACTTAAATTTATATAAAATTGATTGTAATTTTTTTATTACAAATTTTATATGAATATCCCATTTAAGATGAGTATCAATAATCACTCCTAGATATTTAGTATTTTTTTGTAGCATTAACTTTGAAGGAAGTATCATTTGTGTTAATTCTAAGTTGCTGATAGGGGCAGATATTCGTGTTGGTGCAGCTAAAGGGTAGAAAATGTGTTTTATCCATATTTATGGTAAGTAGCTTATAGTTAAACCATTTGATCAGATATAGAAAATCCTTTTCTGCTTTATGTTTTAATTCGATCCAGGTATCAGCCTTATAAAAAACAGCTGTGTCATCAGCATAACCCAGTATATCTCCTGTTGTATTAAGACTAAATATACTATTTATGTACAAGTTAAAGAGGATCGGCCCTAGAACCGTACCTTGTGGTACCCCATAGTCGATAGGTTTTGTATTACTTGTTGTACCATTAACTTTTACTGCTTGATATCTATTATTTAAAAAGCTTTCTAACAAAAGTAAACATTTTCCTCTAAGACCAATGGATTCAAGAGTATCCAGGAGTTGCTGATGGCTTACCGTGTCAAAGGCCTTCGCAAAATCAATGAAAATACATAGACAAGGGTTTGCTTTCTCTAGCGCGTGGTGTACTTTATCTGTAAGAGCTAATACTGCATCTTCAGTGGACGTGTTTTCTTTAAAACCATATTGCCTACTTGAAATTAGATCATGTTTGTCTATGTATGATAATAACCGTTTTTTTAGTAATTTTTCAAAAATCTTTAACAAGTTGGTAATAAGGGATATTGGACGATAATTCGTGACTACAGTTTTATCTCCTTTTTTATAAATAGGAATAACAACTATTTTTTTGAATGAATCAGGCCAAATTCCATTCTCTAAGCAGAGATTTACGATGTAGGCAAGCGGAGCCACTATAAAATCGGCCACTGTTTTTATAGTTTCTGAACGAATATCATCTATACCTGTAGATTTCTTATCTTTTAGTTCGTGTATTATAACTTTGAGTTCTGTTGGTGAAGTAGGAAATAAACTTATACTAGAAGGTATTCTGTTCTCCCGTAATTTAAAATTTGGGTCCCGTTCTATTTTTTCAGCAAGATTTTTCCCCATTTCCGTAAATCTCCTATTGAATTCGTTAGCGATTTCAACAGAATCAGTAAGTAAATCTCCATTTTCTTTTTTTATTTGTTTGATGGTACTTTCTTTGTTATTAGATTTACTTAGATTTTTTACAACGTCCCATAGGTGTTTTGAATTATTTGCATTTCTTTCTATCTGTTGTTTGTAGTAATTAGCTTTTGTTTTATTTAAGATATTTGTAAGTTTATTTCTATATAATTTGTACTCTTTTTTTATTGGTTCGTTATTAGGAAACTTTATAGTTTTTTTAAACAAATCACTCTTTTTATTTATAGATGTTAGCAAGCCATTTGTAATCCATGGCGCAAGTTTAGAATTTTTTCTTGTACATTTTTTTATTTCTAAAGATTTGTTAATGTTTTCAGAAAATATTTTAATGAATATGTTTATTGCAGTATTTGGATCAGTCTCTGTGTACACAGACTGCCAGCTGATTTGAGAAACATTTTGTATTAATTTTTTAACATTTAAAAATTTTTTGACCATAACTTCTGAAGGAATTTTTATGTTCTCATGTAAGACAATTTGAAGTATTGTTGTAAAGTGATCTGTTACATTGCTTTTTACTAAGGTACATGTATTCCAGAACTTTTTGATGGAGCTGGAAAACCCGAAACAAACAAAACAAAAATAAGTGAAATTTTCAATACTCACTACATACAAGTAGGAAAAAGCCTGGCAAAACATATAACTGATAATAAAAAGGAAGCTTTCACTGACTGCGCCACGGTATACAACAAAAATACAATTTTCCTAAAGCCGGTCACAGAACTAGAAATTAAAGAAAACATATCCTCCTCCATCATCTCCAGGGATAGATGGAATAACCGTAAAATTGCTTAAAGAAGTAATAAATCAAATATCATCCCCTCTTACTTATTTAATTAATTTAATGTTTGAGCAGGGTATCTGCCCGTCACAGTTTAAAGTAGCTGTTATTAAACCTATATTTAAAAAAGGGGAAAAAACCAAAGCTGAAAATTATAGGCCTATAAGTCTAATTTCAAATGTGGCAAAAATATTTGAAAAAACATTTAAAACTAGAATTACCAATTTTGTTGAAAAAAATAATTTGTTAAGTGATATGCAATTCGGATTTAGAGAACAAAAATCAACAAATGATGCCATTGCTTGTGTTACTAAAAAAATTTCCGAAAGCCTAGGTGAGAGTAAGAAGTGTGCATGTATATTTATCGACTTGGCAAAAGCATTCGATACTATAAGCCATCAAAGGCTTTTGTCAAGGCTTTATAAAATTGGAATCCGAGGGAATGCACATACGCTATTAAAAAGCTATCTTACTAATAGGACGCAATTGGTAGAGGTAAATGGTCAACGGAGTACAACCAAAGAAATCACATATGGTGTCCCGCAGGGAACAGTACTAGGACCTATCTTATTCATCTTATATTTAAATGAATTACTCTCCTTAAAAACAAAAGGCACAGTGATCTCTTTTGCTGATGACACTGTACTGATTGTTGAAGGTAGCACGTGGGCGGAAGTCGAAATTAGGTTGAAAACCGACTTAAAAAAAGTTATACATTGGTTTGATGAAAATCTGTTAACTATCAACTTAGAAAAACCATTTATCTACCATTTTCAAACTTTAAGAATGATCTTAGTAGCTTAAACCCTATAGTAATTGACTTACCCTTCCGAAATACATCGTGGTCTTTAACAAAGTCATCTAGTGCCAAATATTTAGGAATAACAATCGACGGCTGCTTGAAGTGGAATTTTCAAATTAACAACATGGTTAAAAAACTTAGATCATTATTATATATATTTAAAACGATATCGAAGATAATGCGCGAATCCGAACTCATTTCAACCTATTATGCTTTAGTGCAATCTGTATTAACTTATGGTGTTATAGGTTGGGGAGGAGCTTATGCAACAACCTTGAGACCATTAGAAATAATTCAGAAACGAATATTAAAATTAATCTTTAAATTGGATTTTCGATACCCCACTGAGAATCTTTTTCAACATTGTAACATTTTGTCTATCAGAAACTTATTTTATAAACAATCATTGCTACACGTAATCAAAACAAGAGAAATAAACCTAGGAACTCGTCAGTATAACACAAGATTTCGTATAAATCACAATATGACACTACCCAAATGTAGAATCACTCTAGTTCAACGAAACTATACTTATATTGGACTAAAAGTCTACAATGCATTGTCTCTTGACCTGAAACAAAAAATATATTATTGTAATTTCAAAAAAATCGCAACAAAATGGCTTTTAACAACAAAATTATGTATTTAATTTCCTGTTATACTCTATAGCTGTAAAAGAAGGATATAACACTAAAGTAACATTATTTGTGGGAGGTGAACATCACACTTACCTAACACTCCGTGGCAAAGGCTGTCAAGATTTTTCTTAGTCTACTGTCCACATCGTGTCCATGTCTTGTCCTGTCATTAATATGTTTTTCTTTTTAATTTGTATCTACTTTTGTATCTACTTTGTAACTACTTCCTCAAAACATAACAAACTCTTCAAATCTATTGACTTTCAAAAAAATTAATTGCATATGTACTTCAACTAGGCAGAATGTTTATTGCAAACTTCATTGAAATTTAGGGATTTTATTTTATTTTATTTTATAATTATATTTTATTGTGTTCCAATTTAAATATTTTCTACTGTCTAGTCTTTCTGTATCTAATAAATTAATGTTTCACTGTAAAGAGACATTGTTTTATATTATTATTATTATTATTATTACATAGTTTTTATTATATTTGTTACCTGCAACAAGTTGCGACTTTGCAGGATTTTGTAGTTTATTGATCAGCTTCCATTTTTATTTTGTTGTATAATTTTTTATATGTATGAATAAACTCTATAAACTCTACTATAATCGAAATAATCATATCTGAAATAAAAGTTTTACTTTATATTACTACCTCCTGTTAACAACAGATAAGTGTTGATTTTTTAAATAAATCATCTAAATTTTTATCACTACTCTAAAGTCAAGTATATTAAGTTTTAAATATAGTGGTGCCCAACTTCTTTTTCAAGGTAATTCAAGTTATTTAATAACCTGACCCACGCCCAAAATCTATAACAAATAGATAAAATATCAAGTATCATGTTACAAGTTTTAATATTTAAATGTAAAGTAGACAAAATATTATATTTTATTTGCACTAGTGTAACGTATTTCATAAATAATGTCTTTAGTACCTGGTGGAAACTATAATTTAGCTATATTAATGAGAATTCGTTTACTATTCATTGATAAATATTTTCCTACAAAATACAGAAAATATCAGAAAATTCAGAAAACTTTGAATGCTTCGAAAAATTGGATAAAAAAAAAACAAACCGCAAAATAATTGGAAATTAAATAAATATTTATACAACTGGAATTTAATAGAACAAACATTATAATACAATAATAAACAACAAATTTAAAAAAGCAAAGTTTTTTCCGCAAACGTCAAAAAAAGTAGACATTATTAACGTCAATTCATGATGTTGAAGTATGATTTCACAGACGCCACTTTTTTGTACGGCCGTGAGCGGACAAAAAAGTACTTTTTTGTACGCTGACGGCCGTACAAAAAAGTAGAATTTTTAACAGGGAAAATAATTATTAGTTAAACTTTTAAACTTTATTAACGATAATAATTATTAATAGTAAAATTACAGTTATTTAAGGTTGCACCGCAGATACTTAATGCACTACCTGATTTATTCACTTTCAATTCAAGCGAATTTTGTGCAGAGTTGAAAGAGTTCATTGACAAAATTTCCCGTGACTCCTTACTTGTTGTTGCTTCTGTTACATCAACGTCGACATAATTTCGCTCATGAGAAGCTGCATTCAGGTACAGTGAAGAAGAATTCGACATCAAGATTTTTTCTGCAGTTTGTTTTTTATTAGACAAAGAGTCTTCAATGTATCCTTCAGCGACAGTGCTCGACCTCCAACCTCCATGCCGTTTCAAACAAGTAATCAGCTCCTCCATCCACAAGCAAAGTAGCTGAAGTTCTTCTTAACGCATGGCCGGTGTAATCTTTTGAATTCGGTAGTTTTAAATAAGTTGCTACTGTTTTGGGTACGTTACTAATTGTATGAATTCCCATGACCATGCGATAACATTTTCCCTTTTGAAATTTCAAAAAAAAGCGTCGGCTTTCCATAGCTTGTGGACGTAAAGAAGTATATTTTCTGTAAAGATTTATATATTTTTCTCCAATAATTGTGAACGATCGTGGCTTTTTAGATATACTATCAGGAATCTTTATATGAATAACAGATCCTAAATCTTTTATATCGTCTATTGTCATGTTCACCATTTCATCGCATCTACATGCTCCAGATACGCCCATTATTAGAACAACCTAAAAGTAGTATGTATTTAAAAACTTGATTGTATTTATGCAGGTTAGAATATTACAACTAACCTTAATTCCTAGATATTGCTCATTAGGTGCATTATTTAAAAAATCTTCAAACTGGTCTTTTGTGAATACCTTTGACTTTTTGGGAGTATACCCTTCATTCTGCTTCTTCAGATAAGCACGTAGTTTCATATATTTGCTAATATCTAATCCATGTTTAATATTCAGTAATGATTTTATCATGGAATACTGAGACCACATTGTTGAACTCTTCATTTTTAATTTAGTTGTCATTTCAAAAAAATAAGCTAGTAGCACATTTTCCGAATAGTTTGAAATGTTTTTATCATTGCACCATGTGAGAAATCTTTCGTAAACATGATTATAAACTCTACTTGACTTAGTTGGAATTAAATCATTCGTAGCTGCCTTAGCAATGTCAACAACGTCGGGCGGTGTACAGTTGGGTTCTGAATCCGACATAATATTAATCTAAAAGAAAATTTCAGTACACTTTACTACAACAAACGAAATTTTGATGCTCAAGTAATTACCAAAAATGCACAGTCCAATTGTTGCTTTAAATCACTTACAATATTTCTGACATTATAAAATATTATTGAACTGTCAAATTTGTTTTTGACTTGGCAATCACAAAACCAGTAACCACGGAAATGTAGTGCGCAGTTTTATAATTATTATTCTCTGAATTTATCAACTTCGTTGCAATCGTTTTGAATTTTTATTTAAATATTAATTAGTTCTATAGTCTGGATGCCGTTTGTGGAAAAAATAGCATGTTTCATTCGGAGCAAAAGCACTTTTTGTGGCTCGTCTGAAATTGTCGGCCATCAAACATTCAGACTCGCCACAAAAAGTTATACTTTTACTCCTAATAAAACAATATACTATTTTTAAACGGATATAGCTTTTAAGTACGAGCGTGCGAGGCCAACAAGTAACTTAAAAGCTACCTACATAAAATGATTGACAAAGAACAAAGATATATTAAAAAAAAAACAAATGGTTACTATTTCCTACAGAAAAAATTCTACAAGTCAAGAATAGATTCTCCGAAAAAAGAAATTAAATTTACAGATAAAATGTAAGCAATGATAAAGCAGTAGTGTACAGTTACAAATAAAATATACTAAGAAAAATTGGGTTTTTTCATGTTTTTCAACCATTATTATAATTTTACATTACCTTCTACGACACTGGTAACCCAAATTCTATCAGTTGCAATTTTTCATATCTTTATTAATGGTATTTACATTCATTTTGTAATATTATTACCCATTTTTCCAAGATTTCTAAAATAACTTTACTTCGATTTTAGACTGCAAAAACAGATGAACAACGGGCAAGAAAATATGAAAATGAAGACATAAAAATACTTAAAGGGTAAGTCATGTTTAACATTTTTCACTTCCTAGTACGTTTATTTAAGTAATGAAAAACCGAATTTACCCCAAAGAAAAGAGTGTAAAAGTTTAGTGTTAAATGTGGATATCAGTGGAAAAGTATAGTGCCAATCAGTCGACTAACGAATTGTTTAGAAATATTTATGTATCCTATAAAAAACATTATTGGTTCAGGGTTCGTAGACACTACGGTGACCTCGTACCCATTGCTAAGGACGGAGTGACATCACCGAATTAAAAAGAGTTGTCAGAAAATATTCTATTTAGGTTCGTACATTAGTTTTCAAAAAATCTGATTATTTATTTTTATTTAGTGGTGTTTATATTTTTATTTTTGGACTATTTATAATATCGGTAGTATGATTTTCTAAAAGATCTGCTTTTAAATATAGGGTGGACAAAGCTGTAATTAATTTAATAATTATAAATCATAATTGCAGAAAAATATTCTTAAATCGTACCATTAGCCTTAAATTTCAGTTTAGGTTCAATCCCTTTCTTCTGATAATTTTTATTCGTAAAAATTGTGTTTATAAACAGTAACACTACAGCTTGCTCCAGGCATGCTAAAATTTCAAATTATTTCAGAGTATAAACAAAATATGGTTCCAGTTCGGCTCGAAGGCCGTACTCCTACCTTAAAATGTCTAAATTAACCATTTAGATGATAATTTATCTCTTTATAAATAAAATAAAAGTAAATTTTTTGAAATCAAATCACCGATATCATGTTATTATAAAAATACACTGGAAAATAGTCCAAAAATAAAAATGTCAACACGACTTAATAGGAATAAAATAATAAAATATTTAAAAAACACTAATATACGAACCGTAGCAGAATATTTTCTGTCACCTCAATTTTTTATTATGTGACGTCACACCTCCGTCCCTAACAGCCGAAAGAGGTTACCGTATTGTCTACGAATCGTGGAAAATGTTAATAATTTAAGATATGCGGCAACTCAGTTCTAAAAGCAGATTCTGCGAAAGGACTGCGGACACAGTGAAATTGCAAGCAAAAGTTAGGGGCTTGGGTTTAAGTTAAATGTTGGAAAACGAAGTGGGTGACAATTTAAAAATCAGATAAGGTATTGAGATATTTTGAGTAATATAAATAATATCTGCATTACCAACTTTATAAGGAGCTAGAACATATTTTACAAAATGAAAATTGTGCTATGACAACATCAACTAGTTCGAGTACTTTACTTGTATATTTTTACCAATCTTATAGAACCCTGGACTTAAAAAATTAGAGGTATTTGAAATCTCTTTAATGAAAAATGTAGAGTTACTGGAGTTAAAGAAGAAAATAGACACACGAAAAGAAAAGAGTGCCAAAAAATTATTTACTTGAAAAAAATACGATTGCGATAGTTTTTTTTTAACTATTTCAAAAATAAATCAATCAACCTAAGTAAAAGTATGTTTCTAAACACGTATTACTGTCATAAGTAAACAAGTTTCCTAAAATAAGGTTTTTTAACCCTTAACTACTGACACGGAGTCTACTAGACTCCCGCCTACCTGATTTACCTTCTTAGTCCCTCCATTATTTTTTCACACCGCTGCCGCCTTGAGTACCTTCCTAAACATTAGTGTTCTGTAACATACTGCACAAGCAGAATTGACCGAATAAATTAGTTAGAGTTATAATATGTAAGGAGTCTCTCAGACTCCGTGTCAGTGTTAACGCTACCATCACGCAGTTAAGATTTTTTGATAATGGCTTTGACAAAAACGTCATGCAATGGTACAATGAGCTAGAAAGTGATAATAGTGATACTAAAGCCGAGGCAAGTGTTTATATAGCAAGTGATCACAGTACATCTGAAATAGAACTAAGTGATAACGACTATATACCAGACAATCTGAATGTTGATGGAAGTGAAGTTAATAATTCGAGCAGTGAAGAAGAAGAAAAACAAGATCAAAAACGCGCAAAAAATTATTATTATTGAAAAAATAGATGTAAATGGAGTATGGATGAACCTACAAGAAACGTCCGTGTCGCATCCAGTTCTGGATATCTGCAGTGCAAATTCCTATATTTTGTACTCCTCATTTCCAGATAACAATGAAACACGTTTTAATTTTAAAAAAAAATTAGCCAGTCAACTGGTAGAAGGCCATATGCGCAATAGATTACAAACGTCCAACATACCACGCGAACTGAAATGTTCTATACGTCGCATTTTGGACATTCTGGAAGTAACACTTCCGGCTCCAGAAGACCGCTTGGAAACGAAAAAATATTGCTACATATGCCATTCCAGAATAAGAAGAAAAACCTCATTCACGTGCGCGAAGTGCCATAAACCCATATGCCTTCAATGTTCACATAAATGCTGTACTACTTGCTGTCGCTTTAGATGATTAAGGAAGTCTAACCCTTGCTAGTTTTTTCAGTTTATATATTTCAGCTCTGGTTTTTGTTGTGACAATTAGTTATATAACTTATTTATATTGTAAAAAAATTATTTTGATTTTGTTATTACTCTTAAGAATGTTACACGCTTTATTTACACTTTTGTGATAATATTGTTCCAATATCATATTTTATTTTTTAATGCCTTTAAAGTTACTTTGTAATCACTTTTTGTGGAATGTGTTATAATAAAATTTAAAAGTAAGGTACATGGTTTAATTATATGAAATACAAAGTAGCAAAAGCGATTAATAATTTTGAAAAATAAATTTTTCATTTCGGAGTCTGTGAGACTCCGTGTCAGTATCTGTGTCCTCAAATTAGGTGTCCGTAGTTAAGGGTTAAAAACCATTAGTAAACAGTTAACTTAGGCACAAGTTTGCCTAAAAAATATTCATTTATTCATTTAAGACTAGCAACTGCTTTAATACAGTAGGTCCCGATCATCACCGAAACATCAACGAATTATTCTATTTTCTTGTTTGCGTTAACTTTTTATCTAATGAAATTAATGGTATTGGACTTAGAGTACAAGTTTTATTTGTGAATAATGCATTGCAGAATTATTAAATCATATTCTTGCACATTCATAGCGGTTGCTGTTTCGTACAGAATTCCAATAAAACCTTTTAGTGAACCGATCATTGAAGGCGTACCATTTGTGCATACTCCAACTAATTTACACCACTGCAAACCATATTGCTCAAAAGTACTTTGCACCTCGTCAACAATATATTTTCCAGTAGTTGTCCCTTGTCGCGACCGCAAAGTCAGTAATTCCTTTGTCACTGCAACTTATTCATCAACACCTCGTATAATAATTACTAACTGGGCTATATCAGATAAATATGTACCCTCATCCAAAGCAATCGAAAATGCTTGAGAACCATCAGTCAATATTTTTCTGATATCACAGCCATCATATATACAGTACGTCGCGATAAGCCTACTTTTTCAAACTCTTTCTTTTTCCTGAGTACAAAAGTTCTGCAATGTCTACTAGACAGTCTTTAACATACTGTACCTCAGAAAATGACTTCGATGTTTTCGCTGTTTTGAAACTAATTATAAAACTAGTTTTAACAACACTGTTCAAATTTGCTCTTTGCGAATGGAACATTTGTTGCTGTTTTCCTAAAACGGTAATAAGTTTTTTACTTGTATCCATTCTTATCTGGCCCACAAGTAAATTATATTGAGCAATATGCTTGCTGGAGTTATGCTGCTTTGTATTGTATTCTTTTAAAACGGAAATTGTTTTATTGCACAACAAACACATAGGTACTTAGGTTTACCACTGTGCAAGATAAAAATGTATCCATCAGTCTATTTATTTTAGAATTGACGACATTCTGTGTCCACAATTCGCTTTTTGAACCAGACATGTTTTTACTTGAATATTTCCCGCGTGGTACTCTGGATCGTACGTGAACATGCGATGCGAACTTTATCAGTTGTTAAGAAGTAATGAGGTGACGCGCGCTAAGCGGTTTATATATAACCTCCAATAAGCAACTTGAATATTCTAGATTCTATGCGAGCACATCAAGTAAATCGAACGACTTCCTAAATGTTTATCTGTTTGTTTCTTTCTAACGACTATTATTGACACGATCTATGGCGTTCCACTGCGTACGCTTAATATTAATATTTATTGATTTTAGTCATTATGAGTTGAAGAATACAGTACTCAAATTTCAACGCATACATTTTGTTCTTATTACAGTTAGGATTTAGGTAAGTATATTTAAATAAAAAAGATTTTTTATAGATTTTCTTATGCAGTGACAACAACGCTTTACTTTTACAATAATTATTAAACTGTCTTTAATACTGGTGCTTTAGATTTTTAAATATTCTGTTTCTACTCCAGCGTCTCTGTAAATATCTACCTGTATGTATGTAACAAATTTTTTTATGTAAATTGGCCTTCTTTGGTTACTTTTATGAACTTAATTATGTTCATTAAAGGGTGAATCATAGTTATTATAGGTGTTTCAACTTCCATTTGAGAGGAGAAAAAAAACAAGTAAATCTCGTTAAGTTCGCATGTATATTCAGTAGAAGGCATTATACTTTAAAAAAGTTATGTTTAAAAACAGTTTTAAAATGAGAGAATAAGTTTGATTTCATTTGTAACGGCCAACCCCCCGGTACCCCTTTTTGTTTGTTGTTTTACTCTCTGAAATGTTACCTCTCCAGTTTATTTTACTTTAAATTCTATACTTACTGTATTTGGCCTTTTTCCTCCAGTAGTAGAAGTGATCGTCTAGTTAATTAATTGATAATTTATATACCCACGTTGTGACAATGTTAATTAAGGTAAACCAGGATTTTATGCAAAGTTTGGTGCAAATTGATAAATAAAACCAGACAAATTTATATTTAAACTCTTTTATTTTTTATACTTTAAATGTGATGCAATAATTAGCAAAGTATATTACAATTGGTACTATTTACTGAGATTCCACTTGAGTCTCGTTCAAACGCAGACCTTGTTCATTTGCTATCAAGATATATTTTATTTAGGTTGATGTCCAACGGAGTTAACGAACAGCGCCAATTCGCCAGTTGGTTAACTGCTGTGTTGATTTCACATATACTTTGTTTCAAACCTTGTAGGATGTGTGGCTTAGCATATAGGTGTCCCCCTTGAGCTAACGAACAGTGTATTCACCAGTTGGTTAACTTACTGCTATATTTTACCATCTTGGTTTGTACAAAGAAAGGTATTTAATAAGGTTCTGCATTGCCGCAGATATACCGTAGAAATATTTAGGTGGTGCGCGACGTGACGAAGGGTGTCTACAAGGATATTGTAAAGGAAATATTTAGGGGCGGCAAGCGTCGAGAAGTAGAGCGATGGGACGTTGGGTGTTAATTTTGCTTGTTGATGGACGAGCCGACGAGCCGCCACTGTTTCTATGTTACTATAGATATAAGTTTAATGAAATGGGAATTATGAATTAATGTCAATTCAAGATACATATTTGTCACCCATTATATAAAATAAACGGTTTCCTCTGAATTCACTTCTTTAAAAGTAACCAACGCCCTTCACGCGCAACCAAGTGTTAAGTTTGCTTGTTGATGGACGAGCCGACGAGCCGCCACTGTTACTATGTTACTATACAGGGTTGGGCATAATTGGCGGAACACCCGATTTGTGGCTCAATTATGGATTGTATTGAAAATTAACCCAAATAAAGTTTTTTGTATATTTTATGTACTATTTAATGACGCTTGGGGATTTTCATTATCTGTCATATTTATCAAGATATGACGTCATCGGATGAAATTTTAAATGAATCACCCTATATTTATATTTTTTTTCAGATAGATCTTTTCTTTCTGAATCCATTAATGTAAGGTTTGAGGGTCTCCGAGTTCATAACAAAATAGAAAGTAAACATTTATTTAATAAAAAATAATAATTATTATCAATCGAAGTATTACAAATCTCTCAAAGTAAGTGTTCGAAGTGAAAGCCTCCAACTGCCTGACAATATCCTAGTCTATCAACAAATGATCTTAAGGCATTTTGATAAACTTCAGGTGTTATTTCTTGAACAGCAATTCTTATTTTGTATTCCAATTCTTCCAGCGAATGTGGCAGGTCCTTATAAACTACTGATTTCAAATGGCCCCAAAGAAAAAATCCAGTGGGGTTAAATCCGGTGACCGTGCCGGCCACTCAATATGTCCTCTTCGACCCACCCATCTCTGTGGAAATATTGTGTTCAGGTACTGCCTCACTCTAGCATCGAAATGAGGTGGAGCACCATCTTGCTGGAACCAAATTTCATCAGAAAGTTGTAAGTGATTTCTGTGATTTGGATATAAACGAACTAACTCTGGAACTATCTGCTCTTGAAGTAGTTGCAAATAACGATCACCGTTCAGAGTTCCTCTCATGAAGAATGGTCCAATAATTCTTCCTCTAACTATACCAGCCCAAACATTTAACTTTTGTGGATATTGGGTGTGACCTTCTTCCATCCAGTGAGGATTATGATCAGACCAATACCGGCAATTATGTTTATTTACAAATCCATTGAGACAAAATGTTGATTCGTCGGAAAAAACAATGCTGTTCATCAACATATTATTTCCATTAATGGCATCCATCATTACCTGGCAGAATTGCATTCGCCTATCTGGGTCATCTTCATTCAATTCCTGGTGTAATTGCACTTTATAGGGATGAAATTTATTGACTTTCAGAATCCTCCTTACAGATCTCTCGCTCATATTATTGTCTAACGCAAGCTTTGGAACTGAAGTTTTTGGTTCTTCCTGTACACTTAGAACCACATTAAGTGCATTTTCTTCATCAGTGGCTGTCTTCTTCCGTCCAGATCTGGGATTATTTTTCACACTTCCTGTTTCATTAAACTTGCTCAAATTTCTGGATACTGTAGATTTAGAAATCGGGGAAATCCTGACAGGAAATGTTTCATTGAACAAATTACAAGCTTCTTGCAGAGATCTCTTTCTGTCTCCAAACCCAATAATCATCAATAGTGTAATTCTTTCACGTTCACTCAGTTCAACCATGGTTTAAATTAATAAAAATTCTCAATAGTATCAAATGCTAAGAGTTATTTATTTTCGCGTATTGGGCTAGTTTGGGTGAAATGAATTGACTTGCAATTAAACTCAACTTGTTTGATTGTCTCCATAAACCAGAATGAATTAAAATCTACAGATTAATAAAAGGTGACAATAGTTTTTATAATATTATAAAAACCAAGTAAACAGTAACACAAAAACATTGGTAGGTATTTCTGTCAGAGATGTACAATAATCGTATTAATAAAACTCAGTGATTAATATCGAGATGTCAATATTACATTTTAATGTCAAAAAGTGAAACCATGGCAAAACAATTGATATTGGTACATTATGATGGCACAGACAACTTTGTGAATAGTTATTCATTAATTATTTAAAAGAACGTTTACCATTTTGTTTTATTATTTTCTGATGATAAGGAAAATCAGAGACCACCCGAACCCCATATTGATGGATTCAGAAAGAAAAGATCTATCTGAAAAAAAATATAAATATAGGGTGATTCATTTAAAATTTCATCCGATGACGTCATATCTTGATAAATATGACAGATAATGAAAATCCCCAAGCGTCATTAAATAGTACATAAAATATACAAAAAACTTTATTTGGGTTAATTTTCAATACAATCCATAATTGAGCCACAAATCGGGTGTTCCGCCAATTATGCCCAACCCTGTAGATATAAGTTTAATGAAATGTTAATTATGAATTAATGTCAATTCGATATATATTTGTCACCTATGATATAAAATAAACGGTTTCCTCTGAATTCACTTCTTTAAAAGTAACCAGCGCCCTTCACGCGCAACCATTGGGCGTCGGAATAAATGTAAGGTAGGAAATACTTAGATGGTGCGGAATGTTACAGCGTTCGAGACGTAGATAAGTAGGGAAGTAGGGCGTCTGGACGTTGAGCATCGAGTCGTTGAGCGTCGGGATGAATATAGGGTAGGAAATACTAAAGTGGTGTTAGAAGATAGCGTGTGTGTAGGACTGCAGAACGTTGGACGTCGAGATGTTGACATGTAGATAGGAGGTATTGTAGGATTTCATATTTGTATTCAGCGGATCGAAATACATAAGAATTATGCTTAATATTGATTCATACATTTTTTTATTACTAATTATCTTATTTTTACTATTTTTACAATTTACTCGATATTGAAGGGTGGACGGTCCAAACTGAATTGAAATTAGGATTCAGCGGGTCAAAATACATGCCGGTAGGTGTGTACAAACAATTTTTTTTTATGTGCCGGTGAAATTATACAAAAATAAAATATGATTTTTTTAAGAAAACATGCAATTGATCTGTTATTAACCAATTACAGTCACGTTGAAACCAATTCTCAGATCAACGAAGAAAATTGCGAGATGAAAAACAAGCCAAAATTTAAAATAAAATACGCAGAAATACCTTTTTATAACTTCTTTATCGATCATTTTAAATCAGAAATTCTGAATTGGATTTGATCATTTAAAGTCTAAACGGAAGTTAAAATATGTACCTATTTCAAGCGTACATGTTATCTAAAGATGGCAATATTGACAAATCGCTTGGGACTTTGTAAATCCTTTAAAAATAGATTTGTAGATTCACAAAAAAAATTAAAGATTTTTTTTTGAAAGCTGGATACTTGACGCTTGATACTTAGTACTAACCAAATCGTTTGAAAATAATTTCGTGGATGGGTAAAAAAAAATAATTCATGAATTTGTTTCGTTTCGTTTGATTTTAATTTTAATTTTTTTTATAAATAATATAAAAAATAATCTATAAAAAGAAATGTTATTTTCGACAAAGTTTTTTTGGGTTCATTACTTAAATAATATTTATATAGATAAAATGGTCGGTGTATTTGGGTATTTTAAGATTAGTTATAAACGTTTTATAATGGATGTTAGCGACCGTATCTCAGAATATCTAAAAGAGGATTAAAAAAAACGCATAAAATAGGTTGATTTTTATTCAAAGGGGGAAATATTCCTATCATATCCTCAAGTGTAATACATTTTCCCTTACTTCCTCACTTTTACCCAGAGGTCCCCAAACTTTTTTTGTCTCGCTGTTTGCTTAGCGAATATTGCATTTTTGAAAATTCATCAAATTTAAATGTTTTGACTGATTTCTAACTATAGTTTATTTGAAAATGCATAATAGCACAGTTTTTATGGCAAAGGTCTATATACAAGATTGTTCGAGGCAGAAAAAAGTAGATATTGATACCGTCTTATCTCAGTTTTCACTAGATTTTAGAATGACCGCCCCGAAAAACTTCGAATACAATACATCATAAAATGTAAATGAGCAAACCCTAAAGGATTAACCAATAATTCTATACTTCAGTGACGGAGAACACGAAATTACTTTAATATAAAAAATAGTAAACTGTCAATATTAAGTACCCACATTTATTTTTATAAAAATAGTATACTAGATATTAGGTCAGTATATTTCCTTAAATTATGATATACTAAAAAAAATGTGGCAAAAAAATATTTTCTCATAAAACACCCATATTTCGTTTTTAGAAATACGGGGTCATTCCATATAAATTTGTTAGTATTTCGGGTATTATATATATTCTAACGTGAAGCCGACCCTGTTCTTTGATTACTCGCCCGCGGTATAAAGTCTAGCGCTGTCCATATAGAGACAAACGCACAGCTACTGAATAGATTGCTATGTTGCGCGTCCAAGTTATAGAGAGGGAGTTCCCAAAGATTCTGGATCACCTAGAGAGTTACGGTACAGAGCTGGCTTTATATAAATAGCGCGAGTTTGTCGACGAAGTTTAAATTTCAAACTAAGTGTTGGATAGTAAAGACAAATTATAATAAATAAATTAGAATTGTAAGTTTTAACAGTGCCTAGGTATTATATAAATTAATTAGTATGTTGTAAATAAATTATAAACCTATTATAATTAATATAAATATAGAGTTACATTCTTAAATAAATAAGTCTTTTTCTCCCGATAAAGAGTCACTATCATCAGTTTCCTCATACAGAAATATTAATTGGTTCTATTGTTTCCTGTATTAACATATCAAGTTTCCAGAATTTCTCTTTTTCTGATATGACATGTCTTATAGCGTTTTACCGATTGTCCGGTGAAATGTTTGATATGGGGTCACGAACATCTTAAAGTTTAAATGTTGTATTGTTTCTCGCAACAAATCCCTTCATTTGAGCCCAGGTGAGTAATATCCCTCTTTTCCCACTATTTATTTGGTTATTAGCCAATCGAAAAGTTCTTGCTTTTTTCATTTAGTGTTAGGTAAATCTATCATTTGACTGAAATATTCCTCAAAAACATCAGCAATCATTTCTTCATGGTAGTCTTTCGTAGAATTTGAAACAAATTCTAACAAGCCTCCATCAAGAAATCTTCAATATGAGTGATGATTAATAGGCGATCTTTACCATTTGGAAATTTTGAGCCAGTAGATAAACCTTCGATAAATACTTGACGCGCATTTTGTTACGTTAATTAAAAATGTTATGTTTACAAAGTTACGTTATAAAAGTTATGTTATAAAAACATATTTTGCACCAGATGATACGTTAAGTTTCTAACCCTTACCTGGGTCTCATTGCAAAAATCCTTATAATAAGAATTCTTACAAGCCTCAGGCCTAGCTCAGATCAAAATGGGTCAGTGGGATTCGTTTAGAATTTACCTTCAAGTCAATGGCAAAGTCTTTAATTAAAAAGACTTAAAAGAATTCAATTAAATTAATTTGGACGCCATACCTTTAGATTTATAATAAAAGTAAATTTGCCATTAACCTGTCAGTTGAAAGTAAGGAAAATAAAAGAACTTAGATTTTAAAACAATTAATCGGCTTTAATTTCAAATTGAATTGATGAATGATATTTAACAAATAAAAAAGAAAAATGAAATGTATTGACTTTAACAAATTAATCGGCTTTAATTTAAACTAAATTAGTTAATGAGTGATAGTTAAGAATAAGAAAGAAAAATGAAATTTATTGATTTTAACAAATTTTACGGTTTCCGTTATTTGACTAGATAATACGTTTAAAATTAAAATTGACCAGTAGTTTGACTCAAAAATTATGTGTGTGGTCCTGGCCGACACTTATCTTTTGTGTGTTTCCAGATTTCAACGGTCTAACTGGTCCGTGTAGCTCTCTCTAGATGTAGCTCAGCTTATGATGACTTTAGACATTTTGCAGTTCTAGATGTAACTCAGCTTACGATGACTTTCTACATATTCTGCATACTAGGAATTCTTAGTTATAAAAGCCAATTCATTACTGTCTTTACAAGCCAGTTTCTCAAGTTATCAGGGCCAGTTCCTTAATTTTAAGAAAGAAAAAACGTGTCAGTTACAACAAAAAAAACGTATCTTTCCATTGCTTAAAAAAAAAACAAAAAATGTGGTCATCCATAAAAGCTTACTATTTAAATTAAACATTTTTAAATTGAACATTTCAAGTTTACAACAATACTAGAGATTTGCAATAGTATTTAAATTAAAATACATGAAGAATGGAAAGATTTTTTTAAATAACTGAGAAAAAAAAAATATAAAATTAATGGCAGCCATTTTGTACAGTGTGTAACATGTGTTTCTCATATTACGTGGAAATCTCGAAAATAAATTAATAAAATAAGTCACACATAATTTCACCACATAATAAAATTAATTTCTACCATTCATTATAAAAAAAAAAAGATTTGGTTTCCTTAGTTAGTTCGGAGAAACACTTAACAAAGCACTAAATTAAACCAACTGATTCATTCGGCTGCCTAATTGAAAAGGAAATTATAAAGCAAACGAAAACGTGATGTATTCCACAGGTGGCCAGACGTGCGCACGACCTCTGACCGTAATTATTGATTTTTAGAGAAGGCGCATCATTGGTTGAGCCATCGAATGTCTCAGACAGAGACAAATTCCCCGAATTAACATAATATCTATATTTCCAAATACGAGATGCGCTCAAAAAGTATTAGAATATATTGGAATATTTGAACTAATTAAATATTGTAATTATTAAAAGGAAGTGACGATTACAACGTAACAATTTGTAACCTCTTTATCTTGCCAAACTTGTATTACAGTATGTCCTTCATTTGACAATGTTTCATTCAAATAAAAATATTTTTGTCTTCTTCTTAATTTTCTAATTTCCCTTAAATATTGTCTCCTCAAACAAATAATTTCATCTTTCTCTATTAGCGCAGAATTTCTACCGTTCTTCTTCCAAACGAAGTCTAATTTATGTAACCATTTTGTCTCTTTTAACGTTTGGCAAAGTTTTGTCTCCATTAATGTCTACTAAAAGTTTATCCAAAACAGCTATCTTTTTTTGTAAATAAAACGAATGCACTTTTCATGCACTTTTCTTTGTATCAGTTGTTTCTCTATTTGAAAGGGTTTTCTCCCAAATGAAGTTTATGTGGTACTGTAATACTTCCATCCTTTCGTTGCTTCAAAACTCTATAATAAGTTGCTTCTCCAACTTTGGTCATATTTGAACACTTAGAAGCTATACTCCGAACAGTACCATTGAAATGTTTATGTACAAGAGCGTCATGTATATTTAACAGTAAAGTTTTCATATGCATAGTTAAATTGCACTTTAATTTCACAGGAATATAAGACGTCTGTGCCATTTTTATAGTACAAATTTACTTGATTAGTATCGTTTTTGATTGCCTATTATTAAAAAACTAACAATTCTGCATCACAGGACTATACAAACAGAAATGTAAATCTTAACTAAAATAATTTACAATCTGCATAACACTTTCTGCCCATTAGAAATTTTAATTCTTTCTAAGAAAGTTGAGGGCTACTTAAATTGATCTTGAATTGTAAATATTTTCTACCTGTAGAGATTACATACTTACCTTATTTTTATTGATTAAAATAATTAGAAAATTTAAGACAAGAAATTAAATAAATTGGTATTTAGGAAGAAAACCAAAGATTTTATGTTAGAACAAATAATGCTTAACATTTTATTTTACAAATTCTCCGTCACTGATTTATGATGTTATATTGGGTTACATTTTCAAATAAACTACAGTTTTACTCTATTTCGGACTGCCAGTGTTCTCAGTTTTTCGATGCAATCTCATACCAGCCTCGACGTAACTTTCTGACTTGATATGGCCTTAAGGGCTGTCTGACATTATTTGGATTTGCTTATTGGAGGTAGCTCTTCTATTGTTTGTTCTTGCACATTATACGTTACACCTATATCTTTAAATACATTTTGTAGAGCTAGTTTGTTTTTATTAATTTCATACTTAAAAATCATAGGTTCCATTTTGTTTAGTTATACAAGTATTTTTAACTTTTATTTGCATTAAAGTTAAATTTAAATTTTACACTCCATTAATAAATACTATTAATATCCTTTTAAAATAAAATACAATTACGCACTGTTTGAATTTCTTTATACACTTTCAAATTATCAGCAAAAATAGCAATTTTGAGTATTTACTACGATTGGTAAATCATTTATGAACAAAGTACAGACAAAGCAAGAGCTCCAAATCAGTTATTACATTAAAAAAGTCTTGTAAATGTTTCTTAAATAAAGACATACCTGTATCTTAGATTTTATTAATTATCAAGTCAAATAATTATTTATTTACCAAATGATCACCGATAGAACACAATGCATGAGAATTAGCCAACACCCACATTAGACACTCAAGGCAACTCACTTCGTTCTGCCTGGGGAGATGTCGACAATACTTTGCTACCGCAAACGTTTCCTCGCACCCCCCACTCTTGACTGCCATTGTTCTATTTATTATATTACAATGAGTTATCACACAAAAATTTGTTTACCTGCTAACATGTATTTGCGCGTGTGTGTAAGTTCAAACTGATAGATTTTTTCAGTAACACATCATGGTCTCTCTTGTAATAAGCTTTAATTAAATCAGTGAATACTGTGTCATTTGATATCTTTAGGTCCAATGTTAAATTAATATCATATGTACTTATATGAAAGCAAATTTTTTTTTTTTTTTTATAATTCAAAACCGTGTTGTTAATCGGCAATACCATTTTTTTAACATGCCCATACAGTTTGTTGTAATGTAGTCATTCTCTGAAACATTTAATATAACAAGTCACCTCTGAAACCCCTTTTTGATAGGCTTATGGCGGACGAAGGTAAACGTTCCGTTTTCAGAAGAGAGTGCGAAGCAAAAGTATAAATTACTGGAACAGCAATTGGAAACGTTGTCAAATCTGATCTAGTCCATTTGAGAATTACTAGAATTCTTATAGAATAGTGTGGATGTCGCATTTTTATATAAATAACTGCATTTTGTTAATTGATTTTTAGTTTAAACAAGATATTCGATTTGTAAAGATAAATATGGCTAATTTAATAAAAACAAATATAGTTATGAAATAAATTAGCGTATTTAGTGTAAATAAATTAATATAATAAACTGTTTAAAATATATAAATGTAACAGTAAATTATCCGTTTAAATAATTTTGATTGAGCACACATAAACGAAACTGGTTTGTAATTTTAAATGTTACTCTTAATTCCAGACTTAAAAATTGGTGTGCAAATTGAGTTCAATATATAAATTATATATATTCTGTCGCGAAGCAGTCTCTGTTCTTTATTTACTCCTTGCCGGTAGGATAAAGTCTAGCGCTGGCCAAATAGAGACAAACGCACCGCTTCAAGAAGCTGCCGGATAGATTACTATGTGGCGTATGAGTCATAGAGAGGGAGTTCCCGAAGATTCTGGACCGCAGAAAATATTCTGGTACAGACCTAGCTTTTTATAAATAGCGAGTTTGTCGACGAAGTTTAAGTTTCAAATTAAGTGTTGGATAGTAAAGACAAATTGTAATAAATAAATTAGTATTGTGAGTTTAAATAGTGCCTAAGCATTATATAAATTAATTAATACGTTACAAATAAATTATAAAGAAAGTGTTTTAAACAAATAAACTAATTTCAAATTAAACTTTCGTTACATTGGCGTTAGGGAACTGAAAATAAATAGTGAACAAAAATGGCTAAAAAATTGTGTGTTTTAAAAGTGGCTAAATTGCGTCGAGAATTAGAAGAACGTGAATTGGAGACGACAGGGAAGAAATCAGAGCTAGCAGAACAACTTAAACAAGCACTAGAAAATGAAGGTTTGGATTCGGAAACTTATCTATTTTCTATTGATTCATCTTCTGCTGTAATTTCTTCAATTTCTTTCGATATGAAAAGTAAGATATCTTCCTTAACAACCGATATTTTTTTGACATATCTTTATTAGAAACTAAAGTGCCTTCTGATGTTTCTTCTATAAAAAATGATATTTTCTCTTTCGAAAATAAAGTGTCTTCTGAAATTTCTTTTTTGGATAATAAAATTTCTTGCTTAGAAACTAAAGTTTCTTCAGACATTTCTTTCTTAGATAGTAAAGTTTTATCATTAGGCTAAAAGGTGTTTTCCTAAAAGCATTCTGTGGAAATTAAAGTCTCCTCTGATATCTCTTCCATAAAATATTAAATTACTGCTGATCTGGAAAATAAGATGACTTTTGGCGAGAAGAAAATAATGTGTTCCATTGAGAAGAAAATAAAACAGGTGAAGAAAAAGATAATACAATTGGAACATACAGAACAGGCCAAGGACGGTGAAATAAAGTGCCATAAGGTGAAATCAAAGTTGAAATTGGAAGAAGCTGTAAACTCTGCTCGGGTTAAAGCCCCAACTTTTGACGAAAAGATGTCATAGACCAACTACTTTAAAGAGACGAAACATGCAATATGGCTACGAACACTTAAAGCATTTATACAAGTCACAGTTAAAAAATTGCAAATAGAGACGAAACTCTTCAAGAATGTGAAGTAGATATTGCCAGGTTGGCATAAAGACAAAGACCATTAGATGTTGGAATTTTGGAGAACTGGGACATGTACGCAGTTCGTGCAAACGTTCTAGGATCCTAACAAATAAAGACATAAAGAACGCGTTGGCCTAGAGGTGGCAGCTTCGACCCGAAACCGTTCCAAAGACCCTCTTCATACTGATAGCCTCTTTAAAATGTCGCGATAATAGTGTATAAGTATACGTGAAGTAAATAGTAAAGAGTATTCACTGTTGGTGGATACTGGAGCAACTAGGACCATTATACGACCAATAACCATAAATAACCGTAAGAGACTTCTACCAACAATATTGTGACTGTGGACTGCCACAGGTGAAAGTGAAAACATCCATGGGGGAAATCCAGGTTTAATTGGGAATTGGTACAGAAAAGTTCACTCATACTGTTATTGTCGCTGATATCGAAGATGTTCAACAACTTCTGATAATTCCAACAACAAATTCGAGCAAATGATTGCAGTTGCTGATCAATATCTCAATCAATTAGAGAAAAAGAAAATAAAGGAATTTCTTTGACGATATCGTGACATTTTTGTACCAAAAGGAGAAAAAACAGAAAGATCCACTGTTGTAAAACACAAAATTGACACTGATGACGCTACACTGATTCGTTAATCAGCTCGAAGATTACCAAAAGCTAAGAGGGAGAAATCTCACAGGATTGTTTAGAAAATGAAGGAAGACCGGGTGATAAAACCTTGTACCAGCCCATGGGTCTCTCTGGTAGTCCTGTTTCAGAAAAAGGATGAGAATACGAGGTTCTGTGTGGATTACCGTGAGTTGAAAAATGTTACCAAGAAAGACAGTTACCGTCTGCCTCAAATCAACGATACCTTGGACATATTGGCCAGAAGTAAACTTATTCTCTACCTTATACTTGAAGTCTGGATACTGGCAGGTGGAAATAATGTACCCAGTAGATGAAGAAAAAATAGCTTTTATCATCGGATCTGGGTTGTGGCAAATCAATGTTATATAATTTGGATTATGTAATCCCCCGCGACATTTGAAAGATTTATGGAAAACGTATTAAGAGGATTATCCTGGAAACCATGCCAATTGTATCTAGACGACATCATAGTCTTGGGGAAGACCTTTAATGAATATCTAAAGAACTTAAAAGATGTTTTTAAAAAACTCCAAGCTGCTCAATTAATGCTAAACCCCAAGAAGTGCCAAGTATTTCAAAATAAAGTTAATTACCTGGGTCATATAGTCAGCAAGGATGGCGTGGCTCTAGACAAGAAAAAAGTCGCTTCTATCAAACCAACTGATAAACATTAAATAAGAAGTTTTCTTGGGCTATGTACGTACTATCGAAGATTCATTAGGAAGTTTGCAGATATTGCTAAGCCATAAACACGACTAACAGAAGAAGCGAGATAATTCTGCTCGGATGAAGACTGCCAAACTACCTTTAAAACATTAAAGAAGCATTTAACAACAGCGCCAATACTAGGTTACCCACTACCAGAGAGAGAATTTATACTGGATACTGATGCCAGTAATGTGGAAATTGGAGGAGTGCTTTCAAAGATTCGAAAGAGAAAAGAAAGAGTACTGGGCTAATTTAGTAATGTGCTCTCGAAACCAGCGAAATTACTGCGTCACCAGAAGAGAACTCCTAGCAGTTTTGAAATGCGTAGAATACTGCTACCAATACCTATATGAAAGAAAACTTTCAATCCGTACCGATCATGCAGAACTTATGTGGTTGATGCAGTTTAAAAACATGGAGGTTCAACTCGACAGATGCATTGAACGACTCTAAGAGAACGATTTTTAAGATCAAACATAAAGCCGGAAAAAGCAACAGAAATGCCGATTTTTTTCTAGAACACCGTGCCCAGCAGACTGCTCTCACTGCAACAGAGCAGAATCCAAAGAAAGTGAACTACTAATTAGTCAACGATGAATGGGCCCCTGGCAAACTTAGGAAAGAACAAGAGAACGATCTTATTTTAAAAAAGATGAGACAATGGAAAGAGGAAAATCGTCGACCTACTTGGCAAGAAGTATCAAAACTCTTTCCAGTAGGTAAGTGATTGGGCTCAGTGGGACTATTTTATTCTAGAAGAAGGCTTATTAAAGCGAATACTAAAGAAAGATGATGGTTCCGAAAACAGAAGATAGTTGGTCATTCCAAAGACTAAAGTAGCCGAAGTACTTCGTCAGTTACACGACGGTCCATCAGGAGGACATTTCGGTGTTAAGAAAACTCATCAGAGAGTTCGTGAAAGGTTTTATTGGATGAACAGTTCCGATGATGTAATGGACTGATGTATGAAATTTACCACCTGTGCTATGAGTAACGAACCCCAACAAAAAGGAAAGGCCCCCATGAAGCAGTACAACGTCGGTAGCCCATTTGAGAGGATTGCCTTAGATATTGCTGGACTATTCTCCATGACCGAGAATGGTAATAAATACGTGATAGTGGTTATGAATTATTTCACGAACTGGAGGGAAGTCTACGCCATTCCAAATCAAGAGGCCGCAACTGTTGCAAACACTTATTAAAATAATTCATCAGTAGATTTGGAGTACCTCTGCAGATTCACAGTGACCAAGAGAGAAATTTTGAAAGCCAGCTTTTCCGAAGAATCTGTGACAGACTAGGCATAAAGAAAACCAAAAAAACGGCATTGTACCCATAGTCAGATGGAATGGTAGAGCGAATAAATAAGACCATTTGCAAATACCTGTCAGAAGCAGGTTGCAACCATCAGCGAGATTGGGATGAGGATGTTTTGCTCTTCGCAATGACATATAGATCCGCTGTCAATGAATCTACAGGACAAATACCATCAAAGGTGCTGTTCGGGCGTGAGATAAGATTACCGTGTGACCTCGAGTTTGGATGTCGACCTGATTATGCGGTCCAACTACTACGAAAAATGGACGACATGTATGAGTTAGTTCGCTCGCATCTGCAAATCGCTAGCGACAGAATGAAGAAGCGATACGATATACAAGCCACAGAAGGATCTTTCAAGGAAGGCGACAAAGTCTGGCTCCATAACTCAAAAAGACAAAAGGGTTATTCCGAAGCTTCAAAGGTCTTGGAAAGGTCTTTAACTCATTAGGAAAAAAATTAATGATGTCATTTACCATAGTGAGTAAGATTCCGATTGGTAAACCAAAGGTAGTTCACCAAAACCGGTTGGCTCTATTTGACGGTAACCATGACGAGAAAGAAAAATAAACTAGCTCCGAGAATCACCTGACCTTGTCTTTGGAGAATTTATGGGTGCATATAGAGGTACCGGAAAAGCAAGATATGATAATGTACCTGTGCAACAACAAGATTTGTTCACGGTTTCTAAAGACTACTCGCTGGTCCATAGCACTTCCACCAGCATCAACAACGGTATGGCATATGTGTTTGGTAACAAAGAACACCTTTCGAGATCGATCCACTTATTATGATGCATTATTTAGTTTAAGGGAGCACTTACTGGAGTCCAATGTACAGAAACTAGCCATTCCCAAGATATAGAGCAACCAGCTGAATTGGAGGATCATTAGAAACATGGTGAAAATAATCTTTAAATATTCCGAGTTCCAAATACTGGTCTGCAGCCATTCGCCTAGTGTTCAGGTTTCAGCAAAAACCGTCCGTTGTTATTTCCATACGAATAGAAATTGTTAAAGTGGTTTCTGTAGCAGATACAATCATTCAGTTTTAGTTCCAGGAGAAACTATTTCTTAAGAAGGGGACAATGTGACGCAAAGCAGTCTCTGTTCTTTGTTTACTCCTTTCCCGGAATATGAAGTCCAGCGCTAGCCATATAGAGACAAACATTGCTTTAAAAGGTTACCGGATAGATTGCTATGTGGCGTCTGAGTCATAGAGAGGGAATTCTAGAAGATTCTGGACCGCCGAGTATGTTCTGGTACAGAGCTGGCTTTAGATAAATAGCGCGAGTTTGTCGACGAAGTTTAAGTTTTAAATTAAGACGATTTTGATAGGAGAACGCAATTTTGTGAACAAATGATGGCAATGTTAGATAATATGGTGATCCAATTAGAACATGCTTTGTTTTCTGATGAATGTACCTTTATACTTCACGGTCATACTAATCGTCAAAATTGCCGCTATTGGTCTAAGGAAAATCCTCACTAGATGAGAGAAGAACACGCGCAATTTCCGAAACAGGTATAGGACATAGTACATAAATTATATCTAAAATTTTCTGAAGAATCCAAAAGTTGAAAAATATACAGGGTGTTGTATTTAAAATAAGAAAGTTGATATTGGCCACTGTTGATGTTGGCCACCTTGTATAAAAAGTTTTTATAAAAAAAATTCCAAGCGTTTTTCCGAACACGTCCCCATTTATTTATTACCGAATTTATTCCAGTTGGCTGTTCCACACTGTATATTGATAGACCATCTTTATCTGCCCTTGTTTTGCTTCAATTTTATAATTGTCTCACTAAATTCTTTTTCCGTGATTGAATTTATTGTACTTTGATAATTTTTAGATTAAGAATTATAATTCGTTGGAACTGATGAAAACATACTAGAAAAAAATTATCTCTTTTTATTCTGTTTCTTTGTCATTAAAAAGTGTAATTCCAGAAAATATATCAAAATGATAAGTTTTAATCCAAAATTAATTTAATATGTGTGCTATTTTTACAATGCTTGAAAAAAAGAATTTAAGTTCTATCTTTTACAAACTTTTCATCCACTCTCCGTACGGAACAATTTAATGAATGATCGACATCATAAACATTTAATCATCCTGCATCCCAGCGTGCCATGCCGCGAGCGCTTTATGATGGGTTTCAAATCGGTTTCTGGCGTGAATATGATCGATTCGCGTATCGCAGAGTGCCATTGTATCTCTTTTCTCGAATTACGTTCAATTTGGGATCTTCTAGTGTATATGATAGAAAGAAATTTATCCGCTAACTTATATAAATATAATTTACAAAAAAATTGTGAAAATATTATTTATGGCCAGTGCAGGATTGAAAAGGACTGATTCCGGTGGGTACGAAGTTTTTTTGGAATATAGTAAGTTTATTAATATAGAAAGAGTGTACTTTGCTATAACTTATACCAGATATTCTGTACAAAAATTAGGAAATGATGCGCTTTATAAAATTTTATAGTAGTTGTTATTCTCGAGACCCTCACAAACTTTGAGCTACCATTGATTTAACATATTTATTTTTATTTCTTTAGACCCATTACTTCTTTGAAAAATTAAAGTGTCAGTTCTAAGAGGTAATAAAATTTGACAAAATATTCCATGCCTGTTTATGGTTTAATTTTTAAAATTCTATACAACTCGTATACAACAGAAATAATCAAAACTAATTAAATATTAAGCAAATATCTAGATCTAATTTCTGAGAATTTAAAAATTAAAGTACAAAATGTAGTATGTATTACAGGAAACTTCTTGTGTTCTATCCAAATAGTTTCTAATCCTAAAAAAATAAGTTATAGATGAAAGGGTTCACAATCAAAATAATAGTATATTCTTTAACGAGCATAGAATAATAGCCATATTCTATGAGATTTGAAAACTATACTTTCTCCACGACTGTTATACACTGTTATACAGGATGATCTCAAAATCTTAAAATTTTATATAGTGGAGGCAAGAGTCGGTATTTTGGCAGAAACTAACAAATAAAAGATCAAGTAACTAAGTTAAGCGTAGTGTTTTAAAGAGATTTTTATTGTTAAATAAATTAGTTAACTACATTGAAAACAGCTGTTGATTGTAAAGATAAGATTTCTACGACGGATTGCGACCTACATAATGCAAACAACCATTTTGGAGGCTATTTTTATTCAAAATTAGTCGCCAAGCCTGCCAATTTATGAAAAATATATAAGCAGTTTCTTAAAAATGAGTTTTTTATGGTGGTGCTAACTTAAACTTACTACTATTTCGCCCCTAGCCATAGAATAATCAACCGGCCATTTTATTTGGCAAAAATCAAAATAATGCCTGGCTGTGCCTGTCAAGTATCAAGATGTGAACTGTGATGTGTGAATGAGCGTTTTTAGACCTAACGACACGATACCGACACGACACCGGCACGACAGCAACACCGACACGATATCGGCTATTGATCTTTCACATCAAAAAATTTATTCGTAGTATCTTATAATTTCGTCTTCGATGAAAATAAGTTGGTCGTGCGGATACAAGTTATACAATTCTTTGATAATTTGTTTTAAATCATCGGGGTGATTATGCTTTGATGTAGTATTTTAAGATTGGCAAAGCTAATTGCATTTTCAATGTCAGTGAGGAAGCTCATCATTGAATCCGAATTTATTTTTATTTGGTTAAAGATTTCTAGAAACTCTAAATAGTGTGTGTAACTAAATGTCGTCTCATTAAGTGCTTTTCCTAATTCATTAATTTTATTAGAGATTAAAAGTTGATTATCCGAAATTGTAAATAATGATTCGTTCACAACTCGCATTAGATTTTTATTTAAAGATAGTTGAGAATTAAATTTTCTTATAATTTTATTTTGATTATTTTGTAATTCAGAAATGCTTGCGTAAATTTGGTTTGCATTTTCTTGGTCCATGTTTCCGCTGATAAATTTCACTAAGGAACCTAAAGGGTTAATTAACCCTCTTTTATGACGGTGTGAAGGAAATATAGAGTTAATTTTTACATTTATTTTGTTAACTTCGTATTGTAAATATTTGTAGGCGTTACGTAAAGAATTAAATTTATTGAAATTGGAAGATTGATTTATTAATCTATCTAGGTTATAATATTGAGAAGTTAGGTTTATTACTTGATTTTCTATGGGAGTTACAGGAATATAATGGAGAAATGTGTGGGAAGCAATCTTCACTCTTGCTGGCCCGAGTTTGAAAGGAAGGATGCCTGGGTTATTTTTGAGGGATGCTATCTGAATCTTCTGGCTCGCTACTGTCCGAAGAATTGTCGTCCTGTGGGATTTTATTAATTAGTTGCCTGGGAGGTTTGAAAGATTGTTTATGGTAATTGTTTTGAGAAGTTGTGACTGTGAGATCGTTAGATGCTATATGTTCGGGTTTATATGGAGGTTTGGTTTTAGATTGTCTGTCCGTTTGTTTTTTATATGCGACTGTGCCGGGTAAAATATCGGGAGGATCAGTTTTTTTTTCGTTGAGTATTGCAATAAGCTTTTGTTTTTTCTCACTTATTTCGGTATGTATTTTATTACAAATTTGTTTCATATTTTCTTTATGTTCGCTAAGTTGAATATTGTAAGGTTGAGCTTCATTATCTATTTCACAAGGGTCTTTTAATTCGAGGTGACCTAAGAGAAGGTCTATTGGTTTGCATTTAGTAGCTGAGTGTATTGAGTTGTTATATCCTATAACTGACAAGGTTAGTTTACGAATGAATTCAATTTAGGTTTGGTTATTGCTAAGGTTCTCATATGTTCGAGTAGGGTTGAATGGAACCGTTCTATTATTGTATTGCTATTGGGATTTTGTGGTAAGGTATAGTGCCAATTAATGCGATATAGTTTGGCAAAATCTTTAAGAAGATGTTGAGTGAATTCTGACACAATGTTTTCGGGAATTTTAAAAGTTAAAACAAATTGTAATAATGCTTGATAAATATGGAGGGCTGCCATACAAGGTACTATATAAGCCTGCCCAAAACGGCTAAAACTGTCACATATTGTCAATGTAATCGTATTGTCAAATTTAAACGTATCTACGTGTACTGTCTCAAGGGGTTTTTTTGGAGTCGGAGTTACCTCGAGTTTTATTAAAGGAGGGTGTCTTTCATATTTTGCTTGTTGACAAACTGAACAATTATTAATGAAATCTTTTACGTCATTGTTTAATTTTGGCCAATAGTATTTTGATTTTAACTGATTTATTGTTTCATGAATACCTCTGTGATTTGTTATTCCTTCATGTTGATTTTTCAGTAATTCTTTTTGTCTTTTTTCGTTGTTTATGTCATATAGTAAGGTATTTGATTTTAGAAGTATAAAATCGGAATTTTTGAAAATTAACTGAATGAATTTACACATATTTTTATAAAGAATTTCTTCGCTGTCGTTTTGAAAAAAGAAAACATATCTTTTCTTTGGGACACCGTAATCTTTTAGAAATGTTATTATTTGTTGTTCAAAAGAGTTATTCGTTACGTATAGGGACCATCTAGTCCTAGCGGGAGCATTGAATATTTTTTTATTTCTTGCCTGAGGTTTTGATTAACTTTAATTATGATAATTTGATTTAGAAATGTATTTAAAGGTTTATCGGTTATATGTATGCCTAATATAGGGGTTTTTTTGACTAATATGTATAGTATCACCGTCAGAGTCGTCTTTGTCATTTGAGTCAAATTCTGCAAGTACAGATTGGATGTCTTGGTCAGTTATTATTGGTACGTCGGGGTGTACTCGAATCGTTTGGGATGGTGTTTTTGAAGTTGTGGGATTAGAATTGTCGATAGATTCGTTAAAGTTTTCAATATATTAGAAGATATTTGAAGGGTTATTAGTAGATTTATCAATAGGGTAAATTTCTATCCTGAAGAGAGCGTTTGCGTTGGTGTTAGATGATCCCTTTTTGTATATAATTTCATAGTCGAATTCCTCGAGTTTTAGTCTCCACCGAATCAAACGAGAATTGGGTTCTTTTAGAGACATGAGCCACTGTAGGGGTTTGTGGTCTACTAAAATTTTGAATTTAGTACCGAATAGATAAGCTCTGAAATGTTTCGTACTCCAGACTACTGCTAACAATTCTTTCTCAATCGTTGAGTAGTTCTGCTCAGCGGCGTTAAGGGTACGGGAAGCATATGCTATTGGTTTGTCCTGGCCAATAGGTCCTTGGGACAGGATGGCTCCGATAGCGAAGTTACTTGCATCTGTCGATTAAATAAATTCTTTGGAGAAGTCGGGGTAGATTAGGATAGGTTCGTTTGTAAGTAGAGATTTGCAGTCTTCAAATGTCTTTGTGTAGAGCGGGTCGTTTATGTCAATATGTGCCCCTTTTTTCAGCCAATTCGTAAAGGGTTTTGTAATTTTTGCAAAGTTATTAATGAATTTTCTATAGTATCCTGAAAGGCCCAAAAAGCTTTCTATTTCTTTAGTTGTTTTCGGAATCGGATAATTAATAATGGCTTTAACTTTTTCGGGGTTAGGTTTGATGCCTTCAGGAGTCACAATGTGTCCTAAAATGGCTACTTCCTTTTTTAGAAATTCAGATTTGTCAATCTAAACTTTAAGAATAGCTTGACGAAGTTTTTGAAACACTTTCTTTAAATTTATAATGTGATCTTGTAGAGAACTAGAAAAAACGATTATATCGTCCATATAAACGAGGCAAACTTTATCTCTAAGTTCTTTCAAGACATTGTCCATTACGCGTTGGAATGTAGCAGGTGCGTTTTTCAGGCCGAAAGGCATTCTGACATATTCGTAGTGACCGTTTTCGACATTGAAAGCAGTCTTTTTGATATCGTCAGGGTGCATTTCAATCTGATGAAATCCACTAGCGAGGTCAAGGGTAGAAAAATAACAGCATCGTCCGAGTTTGTCGAGTATGTCTATAATGTTCGGAATGGGGTAACGGTCGTCAATTGTTTTTTCATTGTTTTTTCTATAGTCAACAACAATATGCCATTTTCTTTTTCCTGAAGAGTCTAATTTCTTCGGAACTATCCATATTGGCGATGACCACGGGGAATCGCTTGGTCTTATTATGCCTTTTTCGAGCATGTCATTTATTTGTCGTTATACTTCGGGCTTATGAACGTATGGATATCTATAGGTTTTACTATAAATTGGGGTTTCGTCTTTTGTCTTAATTTCGTGTTTCACCTGATTAGTGAACGTCAGTGGTAAATTTTCTTTATGAAAGATGTCTTGAAATTGTCTACACAGTTTTTCTATATGATATTTTTCTTCGGAGTTTAGGTGAGAAGTTCTAATGTATTGGTTTATGTCGAAATTGTCATAGAAATTATTTGGCGGGTTTTGGACGGACATTTGGTTTAGGAGTTCTACGTGGATGGGTTCATAAAGATAGATACCTTGAGTTTTTTCGGTATTGTTTTGTATGTCGACACAAGCATAACCATTTTTTGAAATTGCAATACCTTCTCGAACAAAGCAATTAAAAAGTTTTAAATCTGGAATTTTGACTATTTCATTTTGATCGTTGACGGGGATTTTTGCAGTTTCAATAGAATATGGTTCAATCCGAGCGAAAAATAAAAGTTTTCCTTTAGATTCATAATGAGATAATAATAGATTCGTATCTTTTGTTTTTAGAAGCGAATTTTTTAAATCAATTTCTACTTCTAGATCTTTAAGAGTTTCGTAGCCTATAAGGCCGTCAAAGAAATGGTGGAATTTAAAGAGATGAAATTTCATAGTTTTATTACATTTTAATTCAGAAAAAGCGAGTATTTCTACGCAAAGGTCTCTCGTTGTTGTTTGAAAAACAGAACTTATTGTGATCGGTTCTTTTAAGATATATTCGGGGAAATAATTTTCGGCTATTTCGGGATGAATGAAGGATTTTGAAGCACCTGTATCGATTAACAGTTTTAAAGGAGGGTTGGAATTACAATAAATGGTAGATCTTTTTTGTCATATAAGGAGTATATTTCTATGTTTGATTGGTCGTATTGGATATTTTCTGAAAATTTTGTGAATCGTCTAAATTTTCTGATTCTGAATTTAGGCTCTGGGCATTCATTTGATCTGGGTAATTATTTACATAACAATCGTCTGGTAAGCAGTCGTTAGCGTGTGCGTTTAAACTATTGTTAGTGTACGAGTAAGGAGTTTGGAAATAAGGGTCGTTTGCTTCGTAAGTGGTATCTTCTTCATAGGGGTAGTAGGAATCTGCAGAATTATTATAGTCATAGTACTGTGGTTGGTCAATATTGAAAAGTTCTTCGGATGTAAATTTTGGTTGTGATCGAAATTGGGGTTGGAATTGTGTATTGTTTCTTCTGGCGTTGGTGTTAAATGTATTACGAGAAACACCGCTCATGGGTGTGGGTCTAGGTCTGTTAAAATTAGGGTTTGGTTTCCAAACATTTGTGGGAGCTCTAGGAGGTTGTTGTGTGCCGAATACTTGGCGATTCGTAGGGAATCTTTGATGGGTAGGTCTGGGTTGGACATTCATAGGTCCGCGGGGAAATTGATTAGAAACATTTTGCTGAGGTTGGAAATTTGGTTGAAAATTTTGTTGATAATTTGGTTGATAATTTGGTGTATTAAAATTCATGTTAGAAGGATTAAAGTTATAGTTATAATATTGATTAAATTTTGGTGTTACTCTAGGTTTAATATTATCTGTATTGGGTTTTTGCAAATGGAGAGTATTAATTTCCTCAATAACATTTTGCCTAGCTTCTGCAAGTGTTTTTGGTTTCATTGCTCTAAGTGTAGAGCCTAAAGGTTCTTTAAGACCTGCTAAAAATATTTTTAAAGCATGTTATTATAAAAATCCCTTTTTACAGTTGCACTAGCTTGGATAGTTTCATGACAGTCAACAAAATTATGAAGAGCACTTAAGTTTGACATTACCCTAGTGTAGAAATGTAGGGCTGGTTCATTAGAATTTTGTCTTAATTCATCTATGTCGAATAATAAGCCATCACCGAAGTGAGCTATTAATGAACTTTTAACTGTTTCCCAATCTTTAGTAGTACAAATACTGTAAACTTGTCGTGCAGGACCAACTAATTTTGAATATATTCCAAAAGTTAAACTTACATTTTGTACACTGCCAGATTTTTCTGGGGATGGATCCCAGTAAGTATTTATTAAAGTATTGGCAGTTTCTAGAAATGAAGCCAATTCTATAGGATTTCCATCAAATTTTGGTACTATTTCTAACAATTTTGGATCAAATTTTGGGGTCGGCATTATTGTTGAATTTAATTCTTCGTTAATAGATAAATTACTAAAATAAGAGCTAATCTTTAAATCTAAACTATAATCTTCTTCGTTAGACACGTTAAAACTAAATTCTGATTCTAAACTATTAGAACTAAGCTCACCGTCGATCTCCGCAATGGAATTTTCAGATGAGGAAAATGACATAGACAGGAAAAGGATAGATAAATGAAGGCAACTTACAGTATTATCACGATTATGTCCATAAGGGCATCGATAATTCACTTCTTATTCTAATTTTCTTCTGATACTTTCCAAGGTGGATGTTCACAGTTTATTTAACAGTTTCTGCACTTTTCGCGATTCTGACACTTTCCAATACGGATGTTATCAGTGTTTTTATTTCACTAAACTAGTTCGGTAACTTTTCTAAAACGGGGTTTTTCCGAATTAACAGTAGATACTGAAGGATTATTTGCGATAAATGTCCTTTCGGAATCCTACTGACTGCGCCACTTTATGTTTCTTGATATAAAAAGTTATTTTTTAAAAACAATTTTTATTTGAATTTAAATACAATACGTGTTTTTATCTACAAGTCTACAATCATTCTGATGAAAATATTAATTATTAAATGAAACGTTAACTTTTGCCGAATCAGCACGTGTGACGTGCCGGCGATGTGGTCGATGTTTGATTCCATATATGGTGATGTTTATGGATGGTTTCTGATAACGTTCGTAGTTCCTATAACATAACTGCGAAGTAAGAAGCCCAAATATTTTACATGAGCAGGCTTAAGAGGTAAAGGGGCCAATTATTATTGGAAAAATTGCTCGAACAAGTTTGTAAACCCTAATCAAAAGGCGATATAGAATGGTTTTAAAAATCAAGACTTGTAAAAATCATCACATGGTTTAACCTAAGTAATGGCAATGCTTCATAAACCAAAAAAATTCAACGTCCCAATACTACTATCGGCTTTCGGTCTTTCATTCCAAGTTAAAACATTTCTCGTTTTTTTTACGCTACGAATTTACCTTTGTGGGCCCCAGTTTCGATAAGGTGGGTACCACCATTTTAGCGTCTCTCGAATTTACTTTGAGTTTAATATTTTAGATAGGTACAAATTTGCCGTTTTCGTTTGTTATTGACGTGGTGTTCTATTGTTCTTTTCCAGTTCTTTATTACATTCCTTTCATTGGTAGCTCGCTGCTATGTAAATGGTTGTTGTTGTTGTTGTTGTTATTATTGTTGTTGTTGTTGTTATCTGTTGCCCCTTAAACAAGCTCCAAATTACATGAACAAGACTGGATAAAGTACAAAGGGAGGCTACGATGGAGTTTTAATACGTAGAAAAAAATTGAAATTAAGTTCTATTAGAAATTACTGTTCGTAGCTAATCCTAGTGGGTAGCGGAATTTTGTTCGAAAAATATTTAGTTCAAACACATTTTATTCGAAAGTAATTTTATTCGTATTTTTTTTTTTAATCAAAATCATTTCATTCGAAAGTCTAACTGTTTTAAAAACTGCAAAGCGAACTTTTGCTTGAAAATTTTTTTTTTATTAAAAATATGATCTAAAACATTTTATGATCTCAAATGGTTGTAAAATATATTATTGAAATTAAAAATATTTTCCTAGTATTCTGATTAAAGTAATAAAAAACATAACTAATTTACCTAACCTGCACAGCCTGGAACCATCGCTTGTAGCTTCGCAATAATTTTTTACATAAAATAAGCAAAATTTAAAATCAAAACAACTAATTTACCTTACCTGTGCGGCCCAGAACCATTAAAACTTTTTTAATCCAACTTTGACAAAAACTTAAATTTAACATTTAACAGATCAAACGGAGCAATTTTTTAGGTATATTATATCAAAAGCCCTCTTTTCCTACAGATAGTTAAAAAAATAGACACGTACCTTAGTATCGAACAAAATGTTTTCGAACTAAATTAATTTCGAACAAAATTCTACGACCCATTCCTACTATGGTACTAAGTTTACCAAAAATCTAATGTTTTCAACACATGACTTTCCTATCTAGTTATTACAGGCTCTTTTCGGTTATTTTGTACAACTTATTGTAGCACCTCTGTAAATGTTTAGAGTTTAACTTAATATATACATTTTCCATATCTAACTCGAAACATTTTTCTATATACATTCATTGCCAACGAAAATACTGAAAAATTTAAATTATATACTTTTCCTTCAATTTTTCCATTACAGTCCATTTTAGAGAAATCTTGTAAAAAACAATAATTATTGAGATCGATATCGCAAACATCTTTTAGTTTAACAATTTTCTTGAAAATCAGAATTTTGAATATTTTGTCAAATTTCTCGAATACGGACCATTTTAGGAAAATTTTATAAAAAACAAAAATTACAGAGAATAATAGCAGAAGTAACTTTTATTCAAATAATTTTCTTCTCCAAACGTAAATAACAGATATATTTAATAAAATATAAAAATGAACCTATAAAGTACCCCCCAGATGTTCCGACTCTGCCCAAAATCTAACCAGTTCATCTCAGGTCAGAATAAAGCATATATTTAAAATTTAAGTTTTTTCTTTATCCGTTTTTGAGTTTTCTTCAAAATTAAAAACTTACACTTTTTCTGAAATATTTCGAATACTGTCCATTTTAGAGAAATTATATAGGGCAAGAATTATAGAAAATTATATTACAAACAACTTTTATTTAAACAATTTTCATAAAACATTTGATTTTTCTATATTTTGCATTTTGTCAAATTTCTCGAATACGGTCCATTTAAGGAAAATTTTGTATAGTATATAAATTTAAGTGAATAATATTATAGGTAACTTTTAATTGAAAAAGTTTCTTTTCCAAACGTAAATTACAGATATATTTCATAAAATTTGATAGAATTGTCTCTTATTTAAAATTTAAAAAATAATAGCAGTCGGTTGATCAAAATATGAACGGTGATTGGCGGATTTCATATTTTTGCAGTGTTCTCACTACCTAGAATGAATATGAAATATATTCGTTCAGTTCTTAGATTAAAGAGACCGAAGATGTACCATTGCACACTGCGCATGTTGTCTATTTTAACCCCAAGTAACCTACTAATTAAAAATCATTGTTCGCACGACTACACCCCAATTGCTCCGATTTTCCATTCAACGCTCATCTCCGCCTGAGTTCAATCACCATTGAGAGCTGTTTTTTGATTTATTTGTTGGTGTTCTAGTTATTCAATTTTAAGTTCAAAATGCCACAATGTATCTTGAAAAATTGTATACAGGGTGTCCTGAAATTAGAAGGTCATATTTTAACAGCATAGTCTACATCCTAAAATAGGATTAAATTTTTTTAACATAGGTCCGAAAACCTTTTTTTTCTGAAATACAGGGTGTTAAAAGTGAAGTCCTGATGACACTCTTTTGTAAATATTTTCTAAACTTATTAAAGTTGAAGGTGGTAGCCATGTGTGAGTTATAAGTTCAAAAAGGTAAATCAAACGAGGGTGGTCCTTAGGATCTCACAAGAGTATTTTATTATGACCGGTTTCGAGGATCAGATCCTCATCATCAGGTAAGGTCTAAAATAGAGAGGAAAAACGAATGAGCTCATAAATAATAAAGTGGGTTTAAACATTTTAATATGAAAGTTGTCAAATATCAAGAACTCACCCGTAATTACTCATCTATTTAAGACTAAGCTAAGAGAATTATCCCAGGGTCGGTGTAAAAACGAGTATGCAAGTATTTTTTTAAATACATAAAAAACATAAAAAACAATAGTTGCAACAAAAAGTTGATGTCAAAACACATAAACAAAAGTAGGTCTAAAACTATTAATTAAAATTATTAAAATATTTCACGAACGGACGAACAATTAAGACAAACAAATTTAAAAACTTTTTAAACCCTACAAGCACTAAAATGGGTTCTTGGACAAGTGTTTATAATTCTACAGGAATTAAATTTTATTTAGATTAAATATACTGATTAACGCCCTCAAGATATAAATAGACGAATTAACCATTCTAATATTTAAGATAACAGTTTAGAGGTTGTCAAATTTAAATATTTTCTAAACGTTTAAAGATAACTAAGTGCAATCTGGTACAAATGCTTACCTTTTTACGCTCTATTTAATGGACTAAACCCCAGTTTTTGTTCATCTTCATAGGTGGATAAATTAGGGGGGCTTAGGGTAAAATTGCCTTAAGTTTTTTTTTACAGCTTTTAACATTTTTGACTATAAAATTTGGAAAACCAATGTTTTCTTTATAATAAAGCTACTCCCGTTGCATCTCGCTAGGACGCACTATTTTCAAGAAAAAAGCATTTGAAAATTTCATGATAAGTTATTCGAAAGTGTAAACAATAATTAGTAGGCCTGTGAAATCAGAAATTTAATTTTTTTCTTACTTTGGAAAACCGGTGACTAAAGAAATTTTAGAAAATGTTTACAAAAATGTGCCATCAGGACTTCACATGTAACACCCTGTATCTCGAAAACGAAACGTTTTCGGACCTATGTTTATATGACTTTTTATTCCTATTTTAGGATGTAGATTATGCTGTTTAAATATGACCGTCTAATTTCGGGACACCCTGTATACTTATAATACAAATAGCAATGTTATGAAAGATAAAAAATATATTCGTTTTCAGCGGTAAATATTTATTAACGTTTTGACATAAAGCGCCATGATCCTTTGGGCGGAATACTTTAGGTCCGCATTAAGGTGTTTCAATAAATATTAAGCATCAAATACATAGGTATTTCAGAAAACAGATTTCATATTACATAAATATACAAAAGGGTAAACTATTGAACATTTATTTTAAATAAGAAGTAAATAAGCATTGTTGCTAACGAAATTTTGTTTTTCAAAAGTAGTTTTATAAGAATATTTACTAAAGGTGGTTTTTAGACCTTTTTGGTAGATAAATAAGAAGTAAAGAAGCATAGTTTCTAGCTAAATTTTATTTTTATAAGGTATTTTATAAGAATATTAGATGAAATACAGGATGACCTACTTAAAATTTCAAGGTTCATCTTATTTGCGGTCAAATCGAAAGTGACATTTGAATCTTAAGTCTTAAAACAAAGTAAAACGCACAATATGATCTAGTATAAGCAAAAAATACTAAAGTTACGGGAGTTAGTCACATTATTAATAAAATGTTACATTATAAACCCCTAAACAACTCGAACAAAATTTTCATTTACTAAATCCAAATTCTAGCAATATTTATTATTTATTATACAATCGAATGCAGTTTCAGAGATAACGAGATTAAAAAATCCGTAGCTCTAAATTTTGGAGCGAAATCCTCGGATAAAAGCTAGGACCGATAGGGGTTACAAAAAGAATCGATTTATCGATTATTCTGATATTTTTTTATGAAAATTGATTTATCCGTTATTTTAAATAAATTATTTTTGTTCTTTAAGATGTAATTATCGATTTTAAAGGAAATACAAAAAGAAAGTAGATGTATTCAAAGTAATCTATTAATTGAAAATAATCGATTTTTTGGAAAAATCGATTTATCGTTTAATTGTTTTTTTAATCGATTATTTTCAAAGGTATTATATGAAAATAATCGATTGATCGAATATAATCGATTATTTTATATAACCGATATTTCAGTTATTTTTTAAGAATTATCGATTTATCGGTTATTTTAGATTTTCAAAGATAATAGAATAATCAATTTTAAAGGAAATGTGAAAAGGATTATTAGAAAATAATCGATAATTCGGTTATTTTTTGAAAAATAGATTTATCGTAGAATCAGTTTCTTAATTAATTGGTTATTTTCGATTAAGCGATTATTTTGGAATAATAGATTATTTTTGGTATTTCAAAGATAATCGAATTATCGATTTTAAAGGAAATACAATAAAAATAAATTATTGATAATAATGTTAGTGCGTGCGTACGTGCGGGCGTGCGGGCGTGCGGGCGTGCGTGCGTGCGTGAGTGCGTGCGTGCGTGCGTGTGTGTGTGTGTGTGTGTGTGTATATATGTGTGTGTGTGTATATATGTGTGTGTATGTGTATGTGTATGTGTATGTGTGTGTGTGTGTGTGTGTGTGTGTGTGTGTGTGTGTGTGTGTGTCAGTTTGTGTGTGTGTCAGTTTGTGTGTGTGTGTCTGTATCCACCATAACTCATGAACCGATACAAAGAAAAACACCAAATTTTAAACCTAAGCTTTATTCTGGCGTCCAATGAACTGATTAGATTTTGAGCGGAATCGGAAGAAAATTTTTTAAATAAAATTTACTTACAATATTTTTATTAATATTTTTTGTTTTATACCAAATTGTCCTAAAATGGTCCGTATTCGAGAAATTTGACAAAATGTAAAAAAATTATTTTTTATAAAAATTGTTCAAATAAAAGTTGTTTGTAATATAATTTTCTATAATTTCTATTTTATACATAATTTCTCTAAAATGAACCGTGTTCGAGATATTTAAGAAAATGTGTAAATTTCGAATTTTGAAGAAAACTCAAAAACAGATAAAAGAAAAAACATTAAATTTTAATCTTAAGTTTTACTTCGGCTTAACGTAAAATGATTAGATTTTGGACAAAGTCGGAACATCTGGGGGGTACCTTATAAGAGGCCGTTTTTATATTTTATAGAATATATCTGTTATTTATGTTTGGAGAAGAAAATTGTTTAAAAAAAAATTACTTCTAATACTATTATCTATAATTTTGTTATATGCCAAATTTTCCTGAAATGGTCCGTATTCGAGAAATTGGACAGAATGTGCAAAATTCGAATTTTTAAGAAAATTGTTAAACTAAAAGTTGTTTTCGATATCGATCTCTATAATTTTTGTTTTTTACATGATTTTTCTAAAATGGACCGTAATAGAAAAATTGGAGGAATATTGCTAAATTTAAATTTTTCAGTATTTTCGTTTTCAATGAATATCTATAGAAAAATGTTTCGAGTTATATGTATGTAGAAAATGTATATATTTGGTTAATCCTCTAAACATTTATAGCGGTGCTGCAATAGGTTGTACAAAATAACCGGAAAAAAGCCTGTAATAACTAAGAAAGTCATGTGTTGGACACATCAGATTTTTAATTAATCGATTATTTTTGATTAATCGATTATTTGCAATTTTTCAAAGATTATCGAATAATCTGTTTCAATTGACAAAAACCAAAATGGAATATTTGAAAATATTTGATTATTTAAAGTAAACGATAATTCTTTTATTTTTTGAAAACACTGATTTATCGGTCAATTTGTTTTTTAATTGATCGATTATTTTTGATTTTTTAAAGATAATCAAGTAGTCGATTTTAAAGGAAATACGACAAAAAAAATAGAAACATTAAAATGACTTATTTTTGTGTAGAATCGATAAATAATAGCACGTCTATTTTTATATATACTATAATTATAATTAATTTGTTAATTTTAGTAAAACTCTATGTAGTCAATTTAATTACGAGTTTGAAAAAAATCCTAAAACCGCCGTGGATGGGTAGTGAGAATATCTGCCTTCCATGCGAGAAACGCAAGTTCGAGCCTCGGCTAGGGAACTTTTAAATTAAAATTGTTTGTTCCTTGTTTATTTTATTTTAAAAATTATTAAAAGTCATATATAATTTTAAAATTAGTTCTTTTCTCTTAATAACCCAAAATATTTTCTTTATTTATAAATTTTCGTTAGTAAATCGTAGAAAAAATATACTGTACAATTTGAGTGAATTGTCCACATCGCACTCAGACGATTAAGCGCTTCGCCTACGGCGTCGTGCTCAAATTTAGTCTTCGTGAGATATAGCTCTCATATCCACTTTTATTGCACAAACTACTATTCTTGTATAAATAAATACCAATACTGATTATTCCTACGTAATTAGGATAAAAATTCCGATGCCTTGTTATAGTCCATTATCATCATACATATTGTTATTTTTCTTGTTAAATAATTAAAATATTATTCATTAATCATTTTACGTATGTATTTTGATATTTTGTTTTTCAAAAACATCATTGTACAAAATTCTTTAAATATTATTTCTCTTATAGGCCTCATGATGGTCACCGACCGAAAATAGTCGCTTCGTCCTCATGTGTTTTTCCTTTCGTTGATAATTTAATATTGGTTGTTTATTAAGTACTTGTACAAACTTTAAATGGTGAATCTTTAACTTATTGTTACTTTAAAAGGGGGATTTTAACCTTTTTACTTTCCTATCTGTATACAGATATAAGGAAAGTATAGGAATCATGATTTTTTTCGACCTCGAGTTTTCGACGGATTTATACGTTTTGAGGTCCCCTGAATCCGTTTTGACTATTTTCGCGATGATGTCTGTGTGTGTGTGTGTGTGTGTGTGTGTGTGTGTGTGTGTGTGTGTGTGTGTGTGTGTGTGTGTGTGTGTGTGTGTGTGTGTGTGTGTGTGTGTGTGTGTGTGTGTGTCTGTGTGTGTGTGTGTGTGTGTGTCTGTAGGTCGCATAACTCATGAACCGATACACAGAAAAACACCAAATTTTAAACTTAAGCTTTATTCCAGCGTCTAATGAACTGATTAGATTTTGGGCAGAGTCGGAACATCTGGGGGGGTACTTTATATGTGGTCATTTTTATATTTTATAGAATATATCTGTTATTTACGTTTGAAGAAGAAAATTTTTTAAATAAAAGTTACTTCTAATATAATTATCTATAATTTTTGTTCTATACAAAATTTTCCTAAAATGGTCCGTATTCGAGAAATTTGACAAAATGTAAAAAAAATATTTTTTTATAAAAATTGTTCAAATAAAAGTTGTTTGTATTATAATTTTCTATAATTTTTATTCTATACATAATTTCTCTAAAATGGACCGTATTCGAGATATTTGAGAAAATGTGTAAATTTCGAATTTTGAAGAAAACTCAAAAACGGATAAAGAAAAAAACATTAAATTTTAAACTTAAGGTTTATTTCGGCCTAACGTGAAATGATTAGATTTTGGACAAAGTCGGAACATCTAGGGGGGTACTTTATGGGAGGCCGTTTTTATATTTTATGGAATATATCTGTCATTTATGTTTGGAGAAGAAAATTGTTCAAATAAAAGTTACTTCTAATATTATTATCTATAATTCTTGTTTTATACAAAATTTTTCTAAAATGGTCCGTATTCGAGAAATTTGACAAAATGTAAAAAAATATTTTTTTATAAAAATTGTTCAAATAAAAGTTGTTTGTAATATAATTCCCTATAATTTTTATTTTATACATAATTTCTCTAAAATGGACCGTATTCGAGATATTTGAGAAAATGTGTAAATTTTGAATTTTGAAGAAAACTCAAAAACGGATAAAGAAAAACATTAAATTTTAAACTTAAATTTTATTTCGGCCTGACGTGAAATGATTAGATTTTGGACAAAGTCGGAACATCTAGGGGGATACTTTATGGGAGGCCGTTTTTATATTTTATGGAATATATGTTATTTATGTTTGGAGAAGAAAATTGTTCAAATAAAAGTTACTTCTAATATTATTATCTATAATTTTTATTTTATGTCAAAATTTCCTGAAATGGTCCGTATCCGAGAAATTTGACAAAATGTGCAAAATTCTGATTTTTATGAAAATTGTTGAACTAAAAGTTGTTTGCGATATCGATCTCTATAATTTTTGTTTATACATGATTTTTCTAAAATGGACCGTAATGGAAAAGTGCTAAATTTTAATTTTTCAGTATTTTCGTTTTCAATGAATATCTATAGAAAAATGTTTTGAGGTAGATGTATGTGGACAATGTATATATTTAGTTTGTCCTCTAAACATTTATAGCGGTGCTGCAATAGGTTGTACAAAATAACCAGAAAAAGCCTATAATAACTAGATAGGAAAGTCATGTGTTGGACACATCAGATTTTTGGTTTAATTATCTCCCGATTCCAGGGTTTTCTGTGAAGTGGTTCGGGCACTTAAATTTATATTTTTAATTAAACAAGAGGGTTGTCTCTCTATAGTATTTTATTATCTGCAGTAAATGGATGGAGTTTGTTGTTTATAAGATATTTACAATGGGATGAAGTTATGTTACAATTATTATTAGAGAATAATATATTATTTACAATAAAGTCAAGCCCCGGTCTTCTGTGTGGTATACATACTATACGTGAAGATTCACAACTAATCTTTTGGGCCATACAAAGTAAGTAAAGCTAGTTATTAATTTAGATAGCAAATCTATAAGTTTCATATGAATTTTATATATATTGTAGATTATTGAAGACTACCTCCTATTTAATAAAAAGAACAATCCTAGTTTTCTCTAAGCATTATGGACTATGGTTATGAGTACGAAAAATATATGAAAATCAATAATAAAGTGGTATATCTTGTATTGCTACTACTTAGCTGCGTTCCAGTAGACTTCGGAGACTCAGGATTTCCTCAAAAGTGCATTCACTGCTTCTTAGCCTAGTGATGTCAGCCTCTGTTGGATGTACGTAACCTGTACCTACTCAGGAATATTCGTGAGGATTTCTTCGAGTCCAAAGATGAATTAAGAGGGTGAATAACGATTGGAAAACAAGACAATCTGATGTGATATGATAAGGTAAGTTATTACACGATAACTTAAGAAAAGAAAAGAGAAGAGAAGAGACCTAAAATAATATTTTACAATTTAACAACCAGAGTAAATTTAAAATAGAATATTTTGAAGAAGTTATTTCTATAAGACTCACCTTGGCGTGGCGTGAGGCCTCCAAGTGGCTTCGATAAAGTCGTAGTTTTTAAATTCTAAATCTAAGAATAATTATGAAAATTATATCCACAGTGATGTGATATTTACTAGTTTTCGTAAATATTGAAATATTCACTAATATATTCTAAATTTATGTAAAAATCCGCAATAATGCGAGCACGTTCTTCACGAACCAAAATGTGCGTTCTAAAAAGAAAGCTTTCCAAAAAAAGTTCCTTTTTTTGTTATTGACCTTAGCCGGTCTTGTTAGTCTAGAGGTAAGACTATAGAAAAGATCTGGTTGTAGGTTTACCTGAGAAGTTTTAGTTTGCTAATTGACAATTTTTATGTATGAGAAGAAAAGAAGAATCATTGAACTTTGAACCTTTGAAATTCTAAAGGTCATTTTATTGTTATTAATTTATTCAGGGTTTAATATTTATTTTTTATTTTTCAGGAAAGTCACTATAAGAAGATAGAAAAGATCCTATTAGTGAACTAAGAAGAATTATGATGGGAGTAGAACACTTGAAATAAATTGTTATACATTGTACTAGAAGGATATTCCGAATAAAGTTAATAGTTTTACTTTGCCTTCATTTATTTTGTGTCACCTTATTGGAAAACAGGTAAATTTACTATTTATTTTAAATTATACCCAAAAAAGATATTCAAATTTAAATTAATTAAATTTTTACAATTAACCCTTAACATTATTTTAAGGCAAAACGTTCATATGAACACATGTCCTAAACTTCTTAACTTTTGAGCTACAGGGTGGTAAAGTTTTCAGAAATTTTTTTTTTCTAATAACTGTAAGAATATTGCAGATATTTTAACGAAATTTGGTACACGTCTCCTACGCATTATGATGCATTTTTTAATGTACAAATAATTTTATTATTTCTACCAGTGGCGCCCGTACGGGTTTCGTATTAAATATTTTTGACGAAAAAAATAGTACGCCACTGCTTTATCTTAAAATAACAAATATTTTTGCAATCCTCATTTAGTTTTAAACAAATTTGGTCTGATGAGTTTTTTTCTCCGACGCATAGTTTTTGTCCGACGCATAGTATTCTGCATGGAACAAGTGAAAAATGTGTCTTTTATTGATCAATATTGTTATGTGATAAATTTAGATTATTTACAGACTAAGACTAAACTACTTTTACAAATAAGTTAATAACATTTACAAAAATTGCTGAAAATGCCCGTCCTTACTGCAACGCATGCGTCAATTCGCCTTAACATTGATTGACGTACTCTTTCGAATATACCTGGTGTCTGATTAATAATGGCACACGATTCAAATATCCTGTTTCTTAGATCTTGCTCATTTTGAACGGATGTTTTGTAAACTAGTGTCTTTAAGTGACCCCATAGAAAAAAATCCTGAAGATTTAAATCTGGTGATCTGGGAGGCCAGGCTTGCGGTCCCGCTCTTCTTATCCTACGATTAGGATAATTCTCGTTCAGAAATTGACGTGCAGCCAAACAAAAGTATGCCGGTGCGCCATCGTGCATGAACCACATCCTGTTTCTGGTAGCCAAATCAATTTCTTCTAAATGTTCAAGAAGCCCGTGCTCCAAAAATCTTCTATACTCTTCGCCATTTAGCCTTTGTGGAAGAATGCAAGGTCCATTATTCCACATTAGTCCCCGATAATTCCGACCCAAATATTTAGAGAAAAACGATCTTGGAAATTATTTTCTATGATAGCATTGGGATTATCCTCAGACCAGATATGGTTGTTGTGGAAGTTCATGATGGCGTTTCGAGAAAAAGAAGCTTCGTCTGTAACAAGTACATGGCCTAAGAAATCCGGGGTTGTTAATAATTTATTTCGCAGCCAAACGCAGAAATCTACTCTGAGAGGAAAATCTCTAGGTAGTAATGCCACTTTGAATATGATAAGGATAAAATTGTTGGGATTTTAAAATTTGCCACACAATTGTATGCGTAATATTCAATTCATGAGCAATTTTCCTTGTACTAGTTTGCGGGTCTTCTTCCATTCTATTTAACACAGCTTCTTCAATTTCAACTGTTCGAACTGTCGCAGGCCTTCCTGGGATATCAATTGTTCTTTTAAAGATGCCAGTTTCACAAAGTATTGCGTGAATATTAATGAAAGTTTGGACATGTGGAACCACCCGTTGAGGAAATCGGGCTTGATACATTCTTTTTGCGGCTTGTGCATTACTGTGAGCCATTCCGTAGACGAAATGAATGTCTGCCATTTCTGCATTGGTATATTCGTACATTTTGAACACAATAATAGACCATAAATTATGACATACATACATACATTTTTAAATGACAAAAACCATGATCTTTTTTTTAAATAAACTGTCATGACTGATTCCGCTACCATGGAAACCTCTCGGTTGTTTGCCAGGCTTGCTATGCATGTATGTACAATTGTACATTTTAGCAATTTGACTCTGAAATAAAACGGATTTTATTTTTTAAAGCGTAAATTAGGCATCGAACGAAAAAACTCAAGAAATTAAATTTGTTTAAAAATAAATGAGAATTTCAAAAATAATTTTTGTTTTAAGATGAAGCAGTGGCATACTATTTTTTTTCTGCAAAAGTATTCAATACAAACCCCGTAGGTATGGACGCCACTGATAGAAAACATAAATTTGTACATCAAAAAATGCATCTTAATGCATAGTATACGTGTACCAAATTTCGTAAAGATATCTACAATAGTCTCACAGTTATTGGAAAAAATAGATTTTTTTCTGAAAACTTTACCACCCTGTAGCACAAAAGTTAAGAGGTTTAGTACACGTGTTCATATTAACTTTTTGCTTTAAAATTAGTCAAAGATTCACTATTTAAAGTTTGTACAAGTACTTAATAAACACCCTGTATATACCATTTAATTTAATAATTAATAATAGCATAAAATTAACTTTTTTATTAACATCCTTGATTGATGAGCATTTCCGTCATAAACTTCCTAATTTCTCTGCTATTTTGACTGATATATGTATATCTGTATTTTTCTAACACCGCCGAACATATGGACCAACGAAAACAAACCGTTCACGTACTCATTTTCTAAATCTATCACTCACCCAAACATAAACAAGATTTTATTACTCTTCGTTGCTACTAGCTCTCAAAAGTTGGTAAATAAATCCGTTCGTTGAAGTGTTTCGCTTTCGCAGAATGCGATTTTTAAAATATATTCAGATTTCGAAAAGAATGCGTTTTCACGCTACATAATTTCGCTAGAACGCCTTGTGCACCGCCTCTTCTAATATACTATAATATAGTGGCATAAATAACAATTTTCCCGCAAACATATTTCGCTGGCATATTCTTGAGATAGGAAAGAACGGATATAAACCTCATTAAATACCATATCAAGTATCAAATTACTGTCAGGATAGCACCGAAAATTTTCGTAAAAGTAAACAGGAATCGATTGGTATGTTGGTTTATTCAATAAGATTGTAGAGAAAGGAAAAACGACGACAGTAGGGAAGCAGTACTCCAGTTCCAATCAATAAAACCAAATGGAGTGTAAAACAATGTGTTTGCATCATTGAGTCTTTATTGTTTTTGTTTTCTTTGACCCAAGATCAGACTGTGCAACAATGGGCCTGGGCGGCTATCCTTGACGGACGCTAAAAAACGAACCGTTTTCGAAAGTGAGTGGTTAAAAAGCGAGTAGATTTTGAAATCTATATTCTTAACTGGCATACGATGAGGTGCTGGGTCATCTCCCATGTAATATTCAACAGACCATCAGTCTATTAGGCAATAACATAAACATATTAAGTAACTTCATTACAGAAGACGAGAATTGATTGGAAGCAGAAACCAGAGTATACATAAATAAATCAATCAGTTCTCAGGCAAACAGCCACTTCTAAGTACAGACAAACGTACTTTTACTGTTCTTAGTTAATTTAGGTTTAAGTGTTGTTATTTGTTAAAAGGGTATTGGGAATCATTATAATAATCAGTATTTATTTTTCATAAATTTGATTATGTTTTTAGCCTTATTGCTAGGCGTTTTAATTATATGGGGTGTTATCCCAATACTCTAGACAAAACAAAGGGTATGGGAAACTACAGTTTTAAATACTGTTATATATTAATGTATAGTTTAATGATAAAATATTTATTTTTTGTTGGCGGTATGTTAAATGAACTACTGTATCCTATACGGCTATGTACGGGGCAAGTGCCATACGCAGGTATCCAGGGGTTAATTATAGGGACCCTGATGAGAAAAGTACATTTATAGCAAATATCGAGATGTATAATTAATCCTATCGCACGCAATTGCTGTTAATATTAGTGCATGTACATTTACGATGTAAGTAAAGTAATAAAGTGGACTCCTTCCTTTTCCTTTCCTTTCATGAAAGTGACTGGTCATGCTTGGCCAGGGGTGTGTGGTGGGAACTTTCCTTCCTTCCCTTTTTTTTGGCATACGATGAGCATTCGTTTTTTAAAACGTGTATGTTTTTAACAAGCAAATAATAGGTCTGGCATCACTACTGTCTACATTGCTGAATTCAAGTAATGTGCAAGCCATATATTACTACCATTAAAATAAAACGATTCTTATTTAAATCCATACTTATATATTCTTCTCTATAATAAATAACTTTAGAAGAAATAAATAAAACAAATTTTATAAATATTGAAAATATTCAATCTATTAAAATAATATAAATAAATCTAACTAAATTTAAAATAATAAAATTATATTCAATAATAAAAACAAAATCTTTAATTATTAATCATAGAAAGATAAGGATTATGTAATTTAATTACAATAAACCAATTGTAAATTTATCGAATGATGATTTTTTTCTAATAACATATCATTGTTCGGAATAAACTGAATCGTAAAATTTTGGCGCAAAAATAGCTATACGGGTACAGTCAATGCAACTTATATTTCTAGGAAAATCGTACGTCATAAAAACCTAGTTTTTATGGTACAAAATTAATTTAAAAAATAACTTAGCTTATCTCATTCAGTTTTTTAATATTTTGTGGCAGTTTTACAAAATTGGTAAAATTTCTGGACACAACGTATGATACAGAAGGGCTTTGAACTACCACTTGCAAGAAACTGCAAGCAAATTAATGTGTAAAAACATACATGAATTATTATTTAAACTTTTACACGGTAAGATATGAAAAATATTCATTTAATATCCATTAAATTCAAAAAAATGGATTCTGCTTCTGCAAGTCTAAATCTTTTAAGCATTCTTATCTTTCAAGTTTTCTAATTGTCCAATTATTATATAATAATTGAAAGAAATTCTTAGATATTTTTTTAATACTGCAAACCATATTTTTCAGAAATTAGAAACTTTTGTAGGTATTAATAAAAAGCAGTTTACCTAAAATTTGGTAAAATCAATTATTATAATTTTTTTTGTGTCATCGGCTTCAACTGCTACAGTTATTAGCCTCGTGTTCTGTGTAGACTTTGTTATTGTGTCTCAGCGCCACTTTAGGAAGAGCACTGTTAATTAGTACCCAACAGTGAATGGTCGAGTGGGGAATCCTACCAAGGCATCAGAATTAATGTTAAATAATTAAATTAAATGAAAAAATTCCGTCCAACGGTGGGATTCGAACCTGGGACCCTTGGATCCGCAGGCAGAGACTCTACCACTGAGCCACCCACCCCGTTATCAATTAATATTATTAATTATCCTAAAAGTGACATATAAGTGACATTGACTAAATCATTGAAAACATGCAAGGTTTATCAAAAACGTGTGAAAAATTCTGCTCGCTGTAAAACACTCGTTTTAAAAACGTGCACGCTTTTAAAACGAATGTCGGGAATAGCGAATAGCTCGCATGTTGCTTAAGCGTATACGTTTTTTAGAAAACGATAGGATAGATCCTAGGGGCCCTATCTTCGGCTGTCGGGTCTCTGACAACTCTGCAGTTTTTTGTTTTATCCCATCTTTTCTTGAATTTCACAAGGGAATGTTTTTTAATTAGGTCTGTCACTACCGATTTTGTCAGGCCAATAGAAGGGCCAGGCCCAAAAAGTATTTGGTTGGTTGCTTTCTTGGCTAGTGAATCCGCTTTTCGATGTGGCGTGACCTTTGATCCATATTAAGGTGACCCCACATTGTTGATAGATACTTCGGCCAAACTTTCGTGATATTCTAGACTAACCCTGAGGAAATTCGTGGTCTGTTCAGAGTGAGTAGTGCTTGTCTGCTATCTGTATAGATGAGCATGTTCCTTGAAGTGATATTATTTCTGGTTATTTTTGTTGCTGCTATGAGAATCCCCGTTAGCTCTGTTTGAACTACACTGGCAGTATTGCTCACAGCCCATTTTATGTTTAGGTTTAAGAATCTGGAGTATATTCCACATCTTGAGCCTTGTTTTGTTTTAGAACCATTGGTGTATATACGGATCGTACCTGCCACTTTTGGATCTTCTATTTGTTCTATTATAACTTTATATGGCTTATGGAAGATATATCTCGGTGAGATGGAGTCCATGTTCGTTTTTGGCAGGAGGCACTCGATACGCTCCCACTGCTCGCCTCACCAGATCCTACATCAAGTTCTATTCCATCCATGCGGAGGCGTGTCATTATCGTCAAAGCAACCTCCTTTATATAAATATCAAGGGGAATGAGACTAAGAATGACTTCCATGGCTCTGGTCGGTGTTGTTTGAATGGCTCCTGTTATGATGAGACATGCTGTTCTTTGAATTTATTCTAGTTTACTGATAGCTATTAATTTTTGATTAAAGGGAAGTAAAAAGTTGAAAGTCTGTCGACCACATAAATTTATTAGGTTGCAAGCGCTTTCGACCTAAAAGGTCATCATCAGACAAAAAATTTTTTGTAAGTGAGTAGGTACAATCTGCAATAATAATTTAAGGTATAACAAAACGTTTTTTATAGAAATGCTAGGTGTCTTACCACTATGTGTCCACAGAAAAATAAGTATGTTGAATTAAAATGTAAAATTTAAGTAAACTGTAAAATGTAAAAATTGTAAAAAATGGCACACACTGCCTCCCTCATTCGAGGTTGGATCCAGTTCTAGTTTTGAATTTCGCCTGCCTCCATCTGATGAAGGTGGTTTCGAAAAAGATACATTTTGAAGTTCCACATGTGTGCTTAAGGCACCATGTGGAAAGTGTTACTTTTTGGAAAGTGAAATACAGCTACTCCCCCTATCCCCAGCACAAAAGGGGTAAACGGAGTCCCGCTCGTGTACACCCTTAAGCCTAAGCTTAAGGGGTATCATTAAATATTAACTTTTTTGGAAAAATTCACTTATGACACTTTCGTCATCCAATCGTGAAGTTAAATGAGAAAATGGTGGAGATTTACGACATTTGACAACTGAGATATGATGGAAGACACGTAGTTACAATGATGGTTGAGCTAAAAATAATTAAATTTGACATTAGTTAAATTGAATATGTTAAATTAGTTTTGTGACAAATTTTATAATACAAATTTAAACAATTTGACTTTGGTGTCTTGACAGGATGTCTAAGACTTTGGAGAGGCCACAAATAAGCTCTGCTGGTGTTATGAAGTTAGAGTGACATTTGATTTTTTAAAAAAGAAGAATTTGACATTAGATTGAGGTTAAGGAAATTTATAATAAATATGAATTTTTTAAAAAAGGGGGCTATTATATATATTATTACAAGTAAAAAGTAGAAGGATTTACAGAGGATTTAGGAAACTTGTAAGGATGATAGGATTCGTTGTAGTTGTTAAATTGAAAATACTAGAAGGTTAATCTGGAAAAGATAGGATTATATGTAGGTTGTAATGGATCATTTAAACAAACCACATCTGGGTTATTAATATGTTGATGAATGTAGTACATTTCAAGTAAGTCCAGCTTAATGCCTTTGGGGAATTGGATAAGAAGAGAGGCGTTATCTGGAAAAAAGAAGTTATGTTTAGTATGAAGAACATGATTAGCAAATGTGGAATTGGTATCTGAAATATTCGAGGATTTATATCTGTTGATAGTTTTGTAATGTTCTAAAATTCGGGTTTCTGTCTTTCTTCCTGACTGGCCGACGTAGATGGCATTGCAATCATTACAATTTAGTAGATATTCCCCTGGTTTATGGAAAGTGGGTACAAGATCTTTATTCCGTACTAGAAGTGAGTAAAGTGAGTTGGTACTTTTAAAGGCTATGTTTATGTTAAATTTTCTGAATATTTTAGCTAGTTCATATGACACACGGCCCAAGAAAGGAATAGAACCAGAATAAACCTTAGGAACAATGGAATTAGAAGAATTAAGTGAGATGGTGATATAGGATAATCTAAATTTGTTGAAATATCTGAAATAGATTTTGTTAAGAAGCTCTAAGGGGAAACCATTGTTGATAGCAAGTTGTTTAATTGAATCTATCTCTTTATTAAAGTTTGATTCTGACAGAGGGATGGTGAAAGCTCTATGTAGAAAACTATTAAAGGAAGCTTTTTTGTGTGACAAAGGGTGGCATAAGTCGAATGGTATAAGGGTATCTGTAGTGGTAGGTTTTCTATATATATATATCAAACTGTAATCTATTGTTTATTGTGTCTTTGGTAATAAATAAATCTAGAAACGGTATAGTGTTGTTATTTTCAAATTCTACAGTGAAATTTATACGGGGATGTAAGGTATTTATGTAAGTAAAGAAGGAATCAAACTATGCTAAGGAACCCTTAAAAAGCATAGGTATGTCGTCTACATATCGTTGGTAAAAGAATATTTTGTCAGAAAAGGGATTATTTAGAATAAGTTTTTGTTCAATATTGTTCATGAATATATCTGCCAAGGGGGAGAGGTTGGAGCCCATGGCTAAACCGGAGGATTGTCTATAGATTTTATCATTGAATTTAAAAAAGTTTTGACCAAGTGAGATCCCTAATAGGTAGCAAATATCTAGAACGACATGAGTTTCAATATTCTTTTTAAAGAGGAGATTCCTGACCAAAGTTATGACTTCTTAAGGGGGAATACTAGGAAAGAGATTAAAAACATCCAAGGAGAGTAAAATAGAATCTGGTGGTATGAGTATGTTTGAAATTTTTGAAGTTAGATCTAGTGAGTTTTTTATCGCATATTTATTATCAAATTTGGTCAGATCCCTAAGTAAAGAATTAAGAAATATGGAAATTTTTGAAACATGAGAATCGATGAAAATTACGACTGGTCTTATGGGGATGTTGGTTTTGTGGATTTTAGGAAGTCCATAGAGGAGAGGTGTAACTGGGTTCATAGGTACTAGGGTGAAATAGGGTTTGTTAAATAGTTTTAAGACGTCATAGATGGGTTTTAATAAGGTCATCAAAAAAATACAGCATTGTCTAATAATTCACAAAATTCTAACAACAAATAATAGAGATTTATAAATTAACGAATAATAAAATCTGTGCTGCGTTAGCATATTTGTCTGTGGAAGATATCGATTATTGCTGGTTATGGATTCAAGAAATATCTCAAATTTTTTTCAAAATCCTACGATTATCTTGTCAAACAATACCTAGAAAATATACAATTTACCAAGGAAATCTACTGTAAACAAAGACATCGCAACAGCAATGCATTAGAAGTTTTTTTTTAGTTCAATAGTAACGTTTTCATATCTTTTATTTTACATTTTTCTAAGACATTGTATTTTCCTAATACACTGCTATAGGATTTATCCTCTCTTTCAGGATGGTTTGCCCTGATTACAACAAGTAACCTATGTTTCCTAAGTCTTGAAGTATGGTAGCTTGTGTTCGCGAAATAATATTGCCAATTTTGCTATTTCCAATCTCATATATGGATAAGGTGAGAAATATGATTTAGGGAAACCACGAAAACCTAAATAACGTTACTATACAAAATATTATGATATCTAATTATATGATTGGGAAGGGTTTTATCTAATACATATTGGGGCTGAGTCCAGCAGATCCTGAAGTTCAGCGGTGAGAGGTATTGGGAGTCTAAAAGTAATCTTAGATTTGGTTTTCGAAATAGTGGGAGGGGGCGTGGGGTTTGTAATGTGTCTAATGAGTGTGTATTGTTTCTTTAGGGTGTGAAGACGTGTGCAAATGGAGGCGTTGGAGATGTTTTCAAATACTTCTCCTCTGGGAGAGCAGAAGGGTAGATATTGGCATCGCCAGAGTATACGTCTCTCGAATGTGGTGTATTTAAGGGGAAGATGTGTAGGAAGTACGCCGTAGGGTATCGCTTTGTACTCGGCAACGGAGCGGATAAAAGAGTTGTTTGTGTGAATTAAGGTGTTTGAATTACATTGTCCTATTTGTCCACACAAAGCACAAAGAAGACTGGTTCGCTTTCGCATCATATCTAGAGAGCATTGGACCAAAATAGTCAAATGCCATCTGTTGAGCGATTGTGACTCCCAGAAGATTAACATTGGCACGTTGGGGGATCTGGGAGGTTCTTTGTGGGTTAGGATGTTTAGAGATAATAAAATATGTTTCTGTGAATTGACTAAGACTCTTCATCTGATACACCAGTGAGAATACTGGTTTAACAGATTTTGGATTCTAGTAATTGGTTAAAATTTTTGGCTACATAGAGCAGAGCAATATCGTTGGCGTATAGGAGGAATTTTGACGATCGGTGGTTTAGATGTGGGATATAATGTGTGTATATGAGGTATAGAAGAGGGGTCAGACCTCAGCAATAGGAACAAATGAGTCTGACAGGGCTTTGCCTACTTTGACCGTGATTAATCTGTCAGTGAGGTTTGGTAAATAAGTTTGGAGATGCTGGGGGGAACCTATGTTCATGAGCTTCCTGACTGGTCCAGCATGCCAGACTTGGTCAAAGGCTTTTTGTACATCTAAAAGAGTGATTCTTAATCTTTTTTGGTGAATGAACCTTTTTGAAAAGCGAAATATTTGACGGAACCTTAAACACATTTCTAAAAAAAGGCCTCGAGCCAGATATCTTCTTTTTCTTCGCGGAGCCCCCACAGAAAAAAAGTCCTCCAAGCCAAATCATATCCTCCCTTTTGTAGCGATAGTACTGCTTCTTTTTATTATGACTATTATTTTCATTCCGGAGCCTTACAAAAGCTTTGAGTAACGCTGATCTAGAAGAACGGCTGAATAGATTTGTTAAAAATTTACCGCAATAGTGTCAAGGGAGGAGATTGCGTCCTGTGTGGAGTGATGAGGTCTGAAACCATGTTGGGATTGAGGGATGATGTTTTTTTTTCTTCACAAAAGTCTCAGATTCTTTTCTTGAGCAGAAGTTCAAGGAGTTTATCTAAGACTGATATGTAGGAGATAGAACGGTAATAATTTAAGGATTTGGGTTTATTGTCTGGTTTGAGAATCAAAATGGCGTAAGCGGATTTCCAGGCAAGTGGAAAGTAGGAGAGGGAGAGTCATGCGTTTAGGAGGAGGGTGAGGATGGAAAGAATGGTTTCAGAAAGATGCTTCAGCGTTCTTCTATGCATGGATCGGGTCCGGAAGCCGTGTTTTTACCTGCTTGACAGTCATACTTGATGTCTTGGAAGGTGAATGAGGCGGTATTCAACGTCCAAAGGTGGGACTAGAGAAGCCAGTGTCTGAAGGACGTTTTGTTAGGTCTCATGTCTGGATTGATTGTCAAAGTAGGGGTTATCGGGGGTGCTGAAGGTGGATGCACAGTGTGTTTTGTGGCCTAAGGCTTTTTCGTCGGGGATTTTTAGTTTTTATAAGTTTTTTATAATAATAATTTTTGAATTTTCAGCTTTATAATTCTGTATTTCGGAAACTAGTAATACTGTGTCTGAGTATTATGCTTTAAATTATGTTATTTGTATTCAGAGAACCTTCAGTTGTTGTTTTGCTTTTCATTCCTAATGACCCAGATAGCACAGGACGTCCTAAGGACGTCCAATACATGTCCATTTAACGTCTGTACGTCCAGGACCAATTATGGACGTTTTAAGTATGTCCAGTTTAGTAAATCCTCGGGACGTCAATTCTACGTGCCTTACTATATTTCCATGGATTCATATTCGCATTGTATTATTATTTGGTTATATTATATAAAAAACATAATATAATGAGATAATATAAATAATTATTAAAGATGGCATTGTCCCAATATCCAATTGAATGAAGACCAAATAGACAAAAACGAAGATCATTTGCAAGAAAGTGACATTGTTGGCAAGTGACATTTTATTTTTTATTTTTATTTATTTAGATATGATTCAGATTCAAGCACTGCAGTGAAATATTCTCAAGGGCTCAGGTTTTATTAAAAAAAAAGAAAAAACATGATGTTCAATGTTCATGATTCGATGGTATATACATATTATACGAGTACAAGTTCTATCATTCCGCCATTTGTACCATTTTTATATCTGAGAAAGGTGGAAGTTTTCCAAAGCTAAAAGGTTAGAGAATTTATAATGTCTAGCAAGGCAAACTTAAACAAACAGATTGGATTTTAATTTTGATATTCCTTTTATTTTGAATAAGCGATTAAATTATTTTCAGATTCAGCTGAGAAGGCAAATATGGCCAAATCAAGAAAAAAACAACTGATCGCAATCCAGGCATGGTTGAAAAGAGCAAAGTAGAGGAGAGAAGGAATGAATTTGACGAAAAAGTTTTAATAATTTAACTATTTATAGGTTATTTGCTTCCAAATAAATTTTTTTGAAATTATTCATTATTTTCACTAATTTCCTTATATACATCCTGTTTTTCACCATTTGAGCTTTTGAAAATGTCCATGGAATGTCCTTAAATGGACGTTCTTAAGACATCCTGATTATTAACAATGGACGTTCCAAATACGTCCATAAGACGTCCACGTCCGTGAAATGGACGTTTTAAAGATGTCCTGAATGTCCAAGCAGGACGTTTTTAGAACGTCCATAAGACGTATTTGTGCTATCTGGGGAGACACCTTGTATGTCCCTCTTTTTAATCTGTCGATTTTCAATTTTGTTGTCTTTATGATCTAATAATTTGTGTTCTACTGTTTTTTGATCCTTTGTATATCCATCAAATGTATGTATATTTATATGTATATTTATATGTATATTTGTTAAATGTTATTCGATAGATATTTTTATAAAATGTATTTTCGAATAAATAACTAAATTTTAAATTTATTTGATAGATATTTTTAATTACAAAAATTTCTCTAAGTAGCCTCTTATAATATTTATGGAGTTCTAAAGGTGCATTTCAAAAGTCCAACTCACATTTCCAAGCATTTCCTCAGTAACACTTAAAAAACTTCTCTTATTCACGGCTAACGGTCATATTAAAAAACGGACTAGTTATAAATTCCAAAATGGAACTTTTATTTTTTTTAAATTTTATTAAGTATAAAATACACTTAAATGGATATCTGAACTAAAGCTACTTCGAATAACTAACTAGAGTCAAATAACTATAGTCAAATAACGCACAAGTTCAAATAATAACAATAATAAGATTCTACTCCTATTTATAAAGTAAAACTGATTATTAATCAAAGATAATATATAAAAGAGTCTATTATATTCTCAATATATAACTCCTCCCTCCTTAAGTTTTGAAAAATATGGAGCTATTTTTCTAAACATCTTCTGTGGAATTTTCTAATTCAATTTCTTCATTTCCTTTCTTCTTTCCTCTAAATCTTCTTAAAAGTTTTTCTCTGTATTTAATTAATATTAAGATAATTATGCAAATAAAAATTACAAAAATTGTTCCAAAAGTGCTTGAATAATTAAAATTAGTTTGAATTTCTTTAATTGGCTTTGTTTAGAAATTTGATTAATTTCATATAAATCATTAAAATCTAATTTAGTTATATTAGAAGTTTGATAAGACTTTGAAGTTTGGATTTTCTTCATGTCGTACTTCGGTAAAATGAATGGCTTTCCTTTGCTCAGTTGAATGTTGTTGATGTATCGTCTTTCCTTTGCCCAAATTTCACAAGATTTTGGTATCTTGATTAATACAGGTGATCTTATGTCTATATACTGGTTACTGTAACATTTTGCGGTTTTGACGGGATTATTAGGACTTCATCTACTGCGATTTGTTCAAATACTGATTCTTCTAAATTAATATTTAAAATATGACAATTTGTCAAAGTTCTTCCTTTAAGAAGTTGGAGAGTACAATTATCTCTGGGGATGAAATTTTGTTGACAATAATAAATTTCTTCAAGTGATGGACATTCTTCTCGTTCAAACTGTGTTTCTTGATGTTTTCCTGCCAAATAGGGAAATAAAGGTGTATACATTTTTTGGTTTTGGATAATTGGGAATAAATGATAAAATTCAAAGGTACTACTTTCAAAAATAGGAAAATGTATTGCAAAAATTAACTTGGACTCTGAAATTGATACTTGCGTTCCTAAGAACTGATAATACGTTAATAAATTTGTAAATTTCGGAATTTGATCAACAGTATACGAGGATATATCAGTATATAACGAGACTGGTGCTACAACTTCTTTCAGAGGTAACATTTTATAACCCAAAAAATGAGACGTGAAAGCCTTATATTTAATGTACTACCCCGCAAGTAGGCTTTGATTTAACTTTTGACATTTGTTACAAATTAATTATTGAATTGTCAGTGTTTTGCGTACCCATCGAAAAATGAAAGTGGAGCAAAGATACGCGATAAAATTTTGTGTTCGATTGGGTAAAACACCAACTGAAACTTTTGAAATAATTAAAGGTGAATATCTAGATAATAGTTTATCACGATGTAGAGTGTTTGAGTGGCATAAAAAGTTTAAAGACGGTTGTGAATCAGTTGAAGATGAACCTCGTCCCGGTCGACCACAAACTGCGATAAATGACACAAAAATTGCAGAAATTAACGACTTGATACAAAATGATCACCGGATTGGCATAAAACGAATTTCTGACAATGTTAATTTGTCTTACGGTACCACTCAAAAAATTATTCATGAAGATTTAGAGTACCGGAAGATCGCGGCAAGATGGATTCCAAAAGTGATGACCGATGAACAAAAAGCGAATTGAGTGACAATTTGTCAGCAGTGGAAAAGGCAATTGCAACGTAACCAACCGTTTTTAAATAATGTAGTTACATGTGACGAAAGTTGGTTTTATCATTACGATCCTGAATTGAAGTCTCAAAGTATGCAATGGAAGCATAAAGGCAGCCCAAGACCGCAGAGGGCCAAAACTGCTAAAAGCGATGGTAAAGTGATGCACCTGATTTTTTTTGATAAATTTGGCGGTATTTACGATCACATTGTACCTAGAGGACATACAGTAACAGGGGAGTACTATTCTAATGTACTTCGAGGACCCTTAAAGGCAAAATTAAAGAAAAAAAGGCCGCTTTATCAGGACTTTGGCTGGACGCTGCATCACGACAATGCTCCGGCTCATAGATCAATGATTTGTCAACGAACAATTGAAGAATTAGGGGTTGAAATTATTTAATTTGTTTATTACATTTTCTTTTACTTCTTCATTACGTTGTTTAATTTTGTTATACATCTGTTTACTAATTTGTTTATGATCTTGTACATAATTAGAAATTATTAAGTGATCAAAGGGATTTGTATTATCAATGTGAATATCAATATTGAAATAATTAAAGGACTTATTTCAAATGGAAGTTCACGCCATTGTCACTGAATGTATACTATTATTATAACAAAATACAGAATTTTTAATTAATATTTCCGATATCTCTATTTGATCTAGGTTTGGAATAAACTCGATTTAATACTTGCAGAACTATTTCATTTGCACTAAAAAGTAAAATATATATTTGATTTTTGAAAAATTCAAAGATCAGTATATTTTGAAAAATATTAAAGCATTTTAAATTCTTCTTTATGTTCATTATTCATTATTCAAAGTTTTTTTTCTTCAAAGAAGTAGTTATTTTTGTAAAATTTTTAATTAATGAATTTTTAGTATTATCCTATCCGTCCAAAGAATAATTTGATACATATTTTTTATTTTTGATAAAATTAAAATTTAAAGTATATAAGTATGTTTTAAATAAAACTAGGTTTATTTCTAAAACTAACTAGTAGTAGTTTTTGAATTTTGTTCCTTTTCTCTTAAAGTTTTAAAAATATTTAAATTTTATTCTTTTCCTGTTACATTTATATGTAACCGGTTTTTTCATTTTGGCCCTAATTTTATTATTAGGTAATAAAAATTCTTTCTTTAATTTTTTCTTGCATTTATATTTTGTATTTATTCTATTTTCAATATTTTTATTTGATAATTTAAATTCTTTTTTAACACTGATTTATTTTAGAAAACTCTTTATCATTTGGCATGACATTTAATTTGTATAATTGATCTTTATCAAATATTTGATATTTATCTATAATATCTATTTTTTGACATAATTTAGAAAAGACTAGTTGATTCAGAGAATCCTTAAGAGATTGAACTATTTCATCAATATCATTTATATTTTTATCTAAATATTCTGTTTCTAAAGTATTAAGTTCGTCCATTTTATTTGGAAAAATTGCATTGTTTCCTAAATTATTTTTATTTACATTTGTGTTGATTTTTTGTGAATTATTATCACAATTTTCAATTTCAAAAAGTTTATACATGTTTGTTTCAAAACAAATATCTTCTGTAGATTTAGTTTCAAAATTCTTGAATTCCGACATATTTTTATTTAATAAAGAAGGAGGAGGAACTATTCTTTCTTTATTATTTCCTTTTGATTCATTTATTTTTATAACTTCACAACAAGAAAGTATTGTTTCTTTGACTAGACTATATTTAAATGGAATTTCAAAATCATCACCTATTAGCTTTTGTTGAGTCAAGTTTATGATCAAGTTCAAGTTTATCAAATCTTTTAAACCTAATATACCATCAAAAAATGTGTAAAAATCGTAGACAATAAAGTCTATGTATTTATTATCAGAATTAAACTCTGCAAACGCTGGCACTAAGGCCTGGTAGTCGATCCGCCGACTCCCCATGCTTGTTGATAAGATAAGTTCTGAATGGTAAATTGTTTGCGGAAAATATTTTTTTATTACTAAGGTTTTATTATTGATCTACAAGATGCCGTATCAATTAGCAGTTTGAGCTTGGGTTCGCGTATTTCTAAATAGGTCAATGCATTGTTTGAAATATTATGCAATTCTACTATCTTTTTGTTTTCAATGAGGCTGGTACCTGAAAATTTTGTTCAAAGTCACCTATTTTAATTGATTCATTTTCAAATCTAATTTGATTAGGATTTTCAAAATTAGTATGATTATAATCATGCTTATTTAAATTGGTATCATTGCAATAATTAGAATGTAATTCTTTAAAAGTAAAATTTGGTCTTGAATTATAATTTTGGAAATTTCATAAAATTGTCTCCTTGATTGGAAAAAAGGGTTTCTTGATGTCGTTGACATCGGTTCTGGTTTAGACAATTGGATTTCTGGAATTTGATTTGGTTTGAAAACATTTTTTGGTCTTAGTGGTCCAAAAACTTGTTGATTAGTAAAATATTTTTTATTTAATTGTGGCATGGGTTGTACATTTATAGGTTGACAGGGAAAATTATCAAAATTAGCTTAGTATTGATTATTTACTAGATTTTGATTAAAATTTCTTTGATAATAATTTTGATTTCTGTAATGGGAATTTTCAAAATTATTTCTGGGATAATTATTTAAAAAATAATTTGGTATTTGATTATTTTGATGAAAACTTGGTTTATAAAAATCATAATTAGGATTCATATTATTAGCATTTCGATTCATATAGGAATTATTATTAGTTCTTTAAAAATTTTAAAAATGTCCATTGTTCTGTTTATTATAAAAATTTGAATTATGTTTTGACATATTTTTTCATATGAATTATTATTATACAAGGTTCCAAAATTTTCAAATTCAGAAACATAAGCAACAGCTTCTTCTAGCGACTCTGGCTTTTTCAAATGCATATTATTTTTTAGTGTTCCCGTACATCCTGCAACGCATGTATTTAGAGCTGTTTTAGCATAATGATTACTTTGAATTTGTTTTTCTATTGGGGTTAAATTTGGATCATTACTTATTCTCTGAATAACACTACTTCTTAACAACTGTAATCTACTCGCAAAATTTATTAAATGTTCACCTTTTAGGGGTTTGCTACGCGTCAATTCTTGCACTAAGCAATCTAAACCTCTTCTATCAGAGAAACATTGTAATAAAGCATTTTTTAAGCCTATCCATATATTAATTTCAATTCTGTTTCCTACCATTATCTCAGCTTTTCCTACTAATTTTTCTTGGATACATTCTATTATATGTGCATCCAATTCTGGGTCATAATATGTTCTATATGTATCAATCAAACTTTCACATTTATTTAGTGAATTACTATCACCATCAAAAGTTTTTATGTTATCTAGTTTGGACTTAAAAAGGTCCCAATTCACTTGTCTACGTTCAATTACTGGGGGTGCCATGATTAAATTACTTCTTACACTATCTGATTTATTATCTTGTAACGATATATTTGCAAATTGCTCAAACAAAGTATCAATTTCTGATTCACTCATAAAATATAATCAAAATAAAATGTAAAATAGTTTCAAAATTATATAATAATATAATCTTTTTAATATCTCTAAATTAAAGGATATTTGGCACTTACTATTTTCTTCAATTGCTTTCCAATTGTCGTTTCGGATGTCCCACCATGGGCTGATGTCCAATAATCGACGATTCTTCCAAACGACGATTCTTCTACGTGGAAAGTCAGACTGTCGCCACAAAAGGGATGACTTCCACCAATTCTTCGTTAGGAACCACACTTGAGGAATTAAAATTCCAAAGTCACGAAAAGTATTCGGCCCGGCAACAGCGAACTCGATTAAACTTTTTCACGACTCGCCTGTATCCTACTGACTGCGCCAGTTATAAATTCCGAAATGGAACTTTTATTTTTTTAAATTTTTATTAAGTATAAAATACACTTAATTGGATATCTGAAGAAAGCTACTTCGAATAACTAACTAGAGTCAAATAACGCACAAGTTCAAATAACAACAATAAGATTCTACTCCTATTTATAAAGTAAAACTGATTATTAATCAAAGATAATATATAAAAGAGTCTATTTATTTTCAATATATAACTGACTTGACTTTTTTAAAAACAAATATTGCAACACTTATGACATTAATAATAACTATCAGTGTTAAAGTCATTACAATGGATTAAGTCTATGATTGGTTATTAAAAATTGTTAAAAACTTTTTTAGTCGATAATAAATTATGGAACGTTAAATTCTAAATACTAATAAACAAACAGTATTTTTTCTGTTAACTAGTGAACCAATTAAAATTAAAATATTTTTTGACCAATTTTTTGACATTTTAATTTAAAAAACTACTGAAATTATTAAGACAAGGTATAGAGATTCTTGACTCAAATGAAACTTTAATTAAGGTACGTTTGAATGGTGACATAAAATACATGGTGGTCAATAAAATCAATACGAATTTCATAAAATATTTGGTAATATTATAATGGGAAAAGCGAGGCCAGTTCAAATAAAAAATAAAATATAAAAGTTTCCCATTTAAAAAAACCTAACTTTGATATCCTGGAGAAGCCTGGAAAACTGAAATTATTATTAAATTGTTGCCTTTTCTAATATACATCTCGCTGTAAAAACAGACTGTATACGGGTACGGGACTTGTTAAATTGAAACCCAATTTATGTTTATAGAAAATGTATTCACTTGGTCTTTAAATAATTCTCACATAGCTGCCTGCTCTTTTTAATGATTTATTCAACGACAAAGCGATACATATATAAAAATCTCAGGGTAAAAGCTTTTGGACTATAGGATGTATTTTTCATGTTGTTTCCATATCAATTTGAAGTGTCGAAATGCGTTAAATAAAATAAATAAAACAAAGTTTGAAACCTATTATTTTAATTAGTGCTTTTTTCTTATTTTCAGAAAAACCAAATATAATGAATTGTGTGGAAATTGCTGCTACACTAGGATCCATTATTTTAGTAATAATTACACTACCATTTTCCCTATTTTGGTGTTTTAAGGTAAACTTTAATTTCCAAATAAACATAAGGTAAAGAATTGTTTATTATAATAAATATAATATTTAGGGTAGCGGAAAGTCTGGCAACAAGGTATTTTCTTTGAAACGAATAAATATATAATTATGAAATTGTAGGGTGATTAATAGGAATATATTCTGTATTTTTTAGAGGACATTTTAAAATTATATGTCGTTAGCGTTTAACGTACCGCCACATTATTGAATTTTTATAAATGGTACCGTAGGTCGATTGATATATCAGAGAAAAGCTAATTCTTTTCTCTTTTTATGAATACTAAAAGAGTATCATATTACTAATATAATACAGTCCCATTTATCAACTTAAAATATTATTTTTATATTATATTAACAATATTGCAATACATTGCCATTTATCACCCTTCAAAGAAAATAACTAGTTGCCAGAATTTTTCGCTACCCTGTATATTGAGAATATAAATTTTGAGATATGGCTGCATTTTAATATTCGACTTATGGAGTGCAGAAGTAAGGAGAACTATCTTAGTATACAAAAAGTGTCCCTCAAAACGTATAAAATTAAGGTGACAATTCTATACCAGTCGATAATTCAGATCACACAATCACACCAGTGATGTATATTGGGGTGTGCCAAAAAACTTGATATTTTTTTCTTGCTCTCCGCCCAAAATATCGTAGAATATGTCCGAATAAATATCCTGTTAAAAGCGGAGCTCATAATTTCAATTTTAAGAGGTCCTACATCGAATCTGAAGTTTTACCGCTTAAATAACACAGAAAAATGATTTATTTTATCTTATTTATTCTGGCACCCTATAAAACATTAAATTTGGACGAAAAAAGCATATTGAGTCGAATTTATATTTTCATTTTTTTGATTTTTTAAAGAGCTTTAAATTCAAAACTCCTTTTTTTTGCGTTTTTTAGCTAAACTATTGAAGTTAGACGAAAAAGTTAAATAGCAATTTTGTAGCTTGTCTGACGAAACACAAAAATGTTTCTGGAGAATTTCTTGTATTGTCAATATTCGAAAAGGTACAGACGTATAAAGTCATCATTTTTGTATTATTAACTTTTTGTAAGTAAAATATTAATGTTAGCACAAAAAGTCAAAAGAGAATTATAAAAAGAATAATTTTCGGAAAAATTGTCCTAGTAAAATTTGATGTATTGTCAACCATTAAACTTTACACACTAATTTAAGCTTATTTCGATGGTTTTTTACGTAAATCAGATAAACAATTAAAGAAAGACACAAAATATTATGAGAAATTCATGTCTAATTCCATTCTATACAATGAGTTATCGTTTAAAATACTAGTAATAAAATCTTACTAAGTATTATCATATAAAAAATTCTGAATCTTTAATTATTACATTAATATTCATTATAATATTTACATTCAGTACATTATTTCATTTATTTAGAGCTTGATACACAGACTTCAAAACACGAATTAGTTATGTCATGACAATTTTGTTGGTATTTGAATTCAAACTCACAGTATTATTGTTTTCTTTTGATATCGATAAATTTTCCGCTCGATTATATCAAATAGTGAGCTCTATTGTCTTCTACTATAATTATTACTTATATAATTTTTTTTTCTTTTATTGAATAAATGAGAAGTTAAAAATATAAAACTGATGACTTTATACGCCTGTTACTTTTTGAAAATTGACAAATTAAAAAATTCGTTGCAAACTTTTTTCTGGTCCATCAGACAAGCTACAAAATTGCCATTAAACTTTTTCTTCTAAATTTAATAGTTTAATTAAAAAAAAACAAGAAAGAAAAATTTTGATTTTAAGGCTCTGTAAGAAATCAAAAAATGAAAATAGAAATTTGGCTCAATGGGATTTTTTCATCCACAAGATATAGTCATAGATTAAAAAAAAATACTTGTGGCACTCGGGGACTGTCGCGGTAAAGCTATTACATAGCATTTTTTATCAACTTATGCAATTATAATTATTTGTTAATTTTATTTATGCAGTAATTTTTTTTCTTTGATATTAATTCAAGTTTTTTCTTTGATATTAATTCAAATTACACTTTTTGAGCATGGTAACCGATTAAAAAATATTTTTTTTTCTTTTATTGAATAAATGAGAAGTTAAAAATATAAAACTGATGACTTTATACGTCTGTAACTTTTTGAAAATTGACAATTTAAAAAATTCGTTGTAAACTTTTTTCTGGTCCATCAGACAAGCTACAAAATTGCCATTAAACTTTTTCGTCTAAATTTAATAGTTTAGCTAAAAAAAACAAGAAAGAAAAATTTTGATTTTAAGGCTCTGTAAGAAATTAAAAATGAAAATAGAAATTTGGCTATATATTGTTTAAAATATTTTTATTATCTTACAATAAATGTAGGTTATTCAGGAATTTTTATCATTGAAACTTAGGCTTATGGTAACTGAAATAAGAAACATAAGTTTGAGACTTGACATCCTCTAAATATCTGGAAAATACCGCATCAATGGTGGTCCCATATTTTGTTGTGGATTTTTGTGGATCATTATTCATTTTTAAATTCAATTTTTCCGAAATTGTGTCTAAAAGAGATAGAATCAGTTAGTAGCTAATCTACACGCATACGTCTAGTCGCACGCACACAAACACCGTGCCGAAGTCTGCCGAACTGAAACGACGTTAGACGATGCACGGCTTTGAACGCCGCATCGCTGTACCGGTCGATTTTTCGTTTTTCGATTTTTCGATTTTTCGATTTTTCGATTTTTCGATTTTTCGATTTTTCGATTTTTCGATTTTTCGATTTTTCGATTTTTCGATTTTTCGATTTTTCGATTTTTTGATTTTTTGATTTTTTGATTTTTTGATTTTTTGATTTTTTGATTTTTTGATTTTTTGATTTTTTGATTTTTTGATTTTTTGATTTTTTGATTTTTTGATTTTTTGATTTTTTGATTTTTTGATTTTTTGATTTTTTGATTTTTTGATTTTTTGATTTTTTGATTTTTTGATTTTTTGATTTTTTGATTTTTTGATTTTTTGATTTTTTGATTTTTTGATTTTTTGATTTTTTGATTTTTTGATTTTTTGATTTTTTGATTTTTTGATTTTTTGATTTTTTGATTTTTTGATTTTTTGATTTTTTGATTTTTTGATTTTTTGATTTTTTGATTTTTTGATTTTTTGATTTTTTGATTTTTTGATTTTTTGATTTTTTGATTTTTTGATTTTTTGATTTTTTGATTTTTTGATTTTTTGATTTTTTGATTTTTTGATTTTTTGATTTTTTGATTTTTTGATTTTTTGATTTTTTGATTTTTTGATTTTTTGATTTTTTGATTTTTTGATTTTTTGATTTATTGATTTTTTGATTTTTTGATTTTTTGATTTTTTGATTTTTTGATTTTTTGATTTTTTGATTTTTTGATTTTTTGATTTTTTGATTTTTTGATTTTTTGATTTTTTGATTTTTTGATTTTTTGATTTTTTGATTTTTTGATTTTTTGATTTTTTGATTTTTTGATTTTTTGATTTTTTGATTTTTTGATTTTTTGATTTTTGATTTTTTGATTTTTTGATTTTTTGATTTTTTGATTTTTTGATTTTTTTATTTTTTGATTTTTTGATTTTTTGATTTTTTGATTTTTTGATTTTTTGATTTTTTGATTTTTTGATTTTTTGATTTTTTATTTTTTGATTTTTCGATTGTTTAATTTTTTGATTTTTTGATTTTTTGATTTTTTGATTTTTTGAATTTTTGATTTTTTGATTTTTTGATTTTTTGATTTTTTGATTTTTTGATTTTTTGATTTTTTGATTTTTTGATTTTTTGATTTTTTGATTTTTTGATTTTTTGATTTTTTGATTTTTTGATTTTTTGATTTTTTGATTTTTTGATTTTTTGATTTTTTGATTTTTTGATTTTTTGATTTTTTGATTTTTTGATTTTTTGATTTTTTGATTTTTTGATTTTTTGATTTTTTGATTTTTTGATTTTTTGATTTTTTGATTTTTTGATTTTTTGATTTATTGATTTTTTGATTTATTGATTTTTTGATTTTTTGATTTTTTGATTTTTTGATTTTTTAATTTTTTGATTTTTTGATTTTTTGATTTTTTGATTTTTTGATTTTTTGATTTTTTGATTTTTTGATTTTTTGATTTTTTGATTTTTTGATTTTTTGATTATTTGATTTTTTGATTTTTTGATTTTTTGATTTTTTGATTTTTTGATTTTTTGATTTTTTTATTTTTTGATTTTTTGATTTTTTGATTTTTTGATTTTTTGATTTTTTGATTTTTTGATTTTTTGATTTTTTGATTCTGTCTAGTCATAGTCAAGTATTTGTTTGCTGCAGTGTTGTCAGGATAACTTAAGAGCTCCCTTGCAACTTTGCAGTTTCTTGATCCCATCTTTCCTTGAATTTTACAAGGGAATGTTCCTTGATTAGGTCTGTCACTACCGATTTTGTCAGGCCAATAGAAGAACTAGGTCCATATAGTATTTGGTTGGCTGCTTTCTTGGCTAGTTAATCAGCAAGACGGTTACCTTTCGATGAGGCGTGACCTTTAATCCATCTTAAGGTGACCACATTGTTGATGGATACCTTGGCAAAAGTTTCGTGACATTCTAGTACGAACTCTGAGTAAATTCGTGATATATTCAGGATGAGTAGTGCTTGTCTGCTATCTGTATAGATGAGCATGTTTCTTACAGTGTTGTTTCTGGTTATTACTTTTGCTGCTATGATAATCCCCGATAGCTATGTTTGAACTATACTGGTACTATTGCTCACTGCCCATTTTATGTTTAGGTTTAAGAATTTGAAGTATATTCCACATCCTCAACCTTGTTTTGTTTTAGAAACGTCGATGTAGATATGAATCATACCTGCCACTTCCGGCTCTTTTATTTGTTCTATTATAACTTTTTATGGCTTATGGAAGATATATCTCGGTGAGATAGAGTCCATGTTCGCTTGAAGCAGTTGGATCGTATCGAACGCCTACTGCCAAAAGCGACGTCTCGCCTCACCAGATCCTACATCAGGTTCTATTCCAACTGTGCGGAGGCGTATCATTGTCGTCAAAGCAACCTCCTTGATGTAAATATCAAGGGGAGTGAGACTAAGAATGACTTCCATGGCTCTGGTCGGTGATGTTTTCATGGCTCCTGTTATGTTAAGACGTGCTATTCTTTGAATTTGTTCTAGTTTACGGATAGCTGTTAATTTTTGGGTTTTCGGTACCCCGACAACTGCATCGTATGTTAGCATAGGTCTTATGATACGTGTAAGTCCATGTGACGACTCTGGGGGAGAAACCTTAGTTGCGAATGTTTCACTGGTTCTTGGTACCTTAATTTATTTCAATCTATCTTTTACAATAACTGCACAACTGATAACATTACCATGTAAAGTCTATCATAAAACCAGTGTAACATTATTGACAGCGGTGGGATTCGACCACGGTTCGGCGGCATTGTTCATAAGCAATGTATGCCCTTTTATCTTTTTTTTCTAAATGCGAGTTCCATGTTAACTTGCTGTCAAAGGTAAGACTTAGGTACTTCACATCTGTTGCAAAGTTTAGTTTTGTGTTTAGGAGTTCTAGAGGTTTTAATTCCATTTTTATCCTTTTTCTTGTGAAAAGGACCATTTCTGTCTTTTTAGGATTGATAGACAGTAAATGGTCCTTGCACCAGTGTTGGATAATTTTTAGAGCTACTTGCATTCTTTCGCAGAGTATGTTCTCAAAATTTCCTGTTTGCAGAATGACCAGGTTATCTGCAAATGCTATTGTGTAGTGACTGTCAATATTGAGGCGGCTGGTGAGGGTGCCGAGATCCATATTCCACAGTAGAGGTGATAGCACCCCTCCCTGTGGACATATTCCCTCGCAACCAAACCTCTTATATTCACATTTTCTACACTTATGTTTACTGCTCACTTTGAGAGCATGTTATGTATTGACCCACTAACCATTTGTGGAACATTCATGTTGGTTAGTGAGTGTATTACCTTTGGGAAGGTGGTTCTATCAAAAGCACCTTCTATGTCTATGAAAACACCCAACGCGTATTCCTTATTGTCCAGGGATATTTCTATCCGGCCAGCAACTAGATGAAGGGCTGAATCAGTAGATCTCCCTGGACACTATAATATATATAGTTACATATATTGCTCATCTATATGTAATTTCTTACCTATTCTGTATTGTAATGAATAGGTAATCTGGAGTGTACTTGAATCGGTGAGTTCGAAAACCGTATACATGTTCAAAATCAGCCTTCGGAGAAAATCAATAAAAACCTTTTAACATTGAAACTACTTGACAGACTATTTTCGTGTTTAGAAAAGTTTTATATCTCGTGATTTGAAATGTATTTTTAATGGTATTTTGTCAGAAAATAAAATGAACTATCAATGACAGATACAAATAGAGTATGGACTTGTACAGTTTTTAAACTTAACCCTGTAGGTATATAAAAAGAAACAGGTGATTTTTTTTTTGATTTATTTAATTTTTATTTACGAAAGAGGAAAAATACAATATCAAAACTGTTATTTCAGTTATTTAATCATCATTTCCATCATTTGTGGTTTTCCAACTGACCATTATTTTGCTGGTACGAGTCATGGACATGTACGGGTTTTCTCCTTATTTCACGGGTGCAATCAGCTGTGCTACGTTAACCGCTAGGTATTTAGTACGGTTTTTAAGCTCAATCGATGGAGAGACAAATTTTAAACAAAATTGCTGTCAAATTTTGGACTTGCACGGTTTTCAAACTCACCGATTCAATTGAAATAATCTGTATCAAAATAAAAATAATCTGTGAATGAATATTACAATGGAAATATGTCATAACGGGAAATTTTTAATAATAGTAAAAATATTTTTGCTTAATAAATAATACCGTTTCAAGCAGGTATGGTGTATATTAGGGTGACCATATTGATTTTAACCCTATGCTGGACGTTGAACACAAACACAACATCGATGAACTTTGAAGGGATGAAGACCTCTTTTTTTAACTTTTTAAAGATAAAAATACAAAAACAGAGAAGTCATGTAGAGGACCACCTTTTTTTAATTTTTCTCCCCAAAGATAAATATATCAACATTTTTGTCTTATTTGTTACATTTTAGTAAATTTTGTTTACATTGCTGTACAATAATGACGTTTTACTGGGCAAATACAATTGCTGTATACAAGATCAAATACTCGATAGACTGAAAATGTACAATTCAGCGAAATGCTAAATTGTCATAAGACAAAAAAAAATGATACTTAACCCGATTTAATGTGAAAAATCCGCAATTTCGATTACACCTAGAAATTGAAAAATAGCTTTGTTGGTTTTTTAAAATACAAGCACTTAAACATTATAAACAAAAAATGCAATACCAAATAAAAACTAATAAAAAACTACAGGCAAAACTTTTTTTTCTTTATGTTGGAAAGTATTCTTGCTTCATTTTTTATTTCAATTCGACGACTTGTTTTTAAAACTTTGGCGTAATCCCTGACAATGCCATTCACAAAACTGCTTTACTGGTTGCCTGCGTACAATAATGCGTTTTAGTGGCGCCTGTCTTTTCGTCGTCTGAATTACATAAGGGTAAGCAATCTATATCACTATATATCATTGGATTTTTTGCTTCTAGTACACAAGCGCCATCTTAATTTAATACATTTTGGCGGACACTCCATAATTCGATTGGAGGATAAAATAATACCTTCTCGTTCTGACAGAACGCAGCTTAGAGAATGGTCCCTCAAGCCACTTGACCGAAATCTTAGATTTATTTCTATTGACTATAAAAAAATATGTTTTATACCGTCAAAATTTCAATCAATGCTGGTTTATTTCCTTCTTAATTATAGAAGCATGGTTTGTATGCTAAATTCTTTATGATTCTTTGTCGTTACTTACTACTAAAACAAATATTGCATAAATATATTGCTGCTTATTATTAGTTGTATATAATTATTTTGTGTTTTTGTTTTAGGTTGTCCAAGAATATGAACGAGCTGTTATATTTCGACTTGGAAGGGTAAGAAAAGGAGGCGCCAGAGGACCAGGAATATTTTTCGTCTTACCATGTTTAGACAGCTACGCCAAAGTTGATTTAAGGACAATTTCATTTGATGTACCACCACAAGAGGTATGTTATGTTATGTTGAGAATGGGGTGTTAATACACTGCGACCTAAAAGATCTATTGTGCCCCCTTCTGTCGCCACTGCACTAAGGAAATGTCTCAATGCCTATAGCGACCCTTCCAATCCTATTTTATCAAGGAAGTGTAGGATTTGAAGTGGCTTCAAGTTAGGTAAATCTCCCTCTTCTATTTGATATCCTTCTAGATATAGTGCCCTTTAATTCTGGAGTGCTACACATTCAGTTAGGATGTGAATGGAGGTTTCGTCGTCCTCCTCACAGAATCTGCACTCACTATCCTCTACTACTCTCAGTTTACTTAGGTGTCCTTTTAGTCGGCAATGCCCGGTAAGGATCCCTGTTACAATACGTAGCCTGTTATTGCTTAGGCAGATGCAAGCTTCTGATCTTTTCTGGTTATATTCACCCAGAAGTATCTTGGCCTGTCTCAGCCCCAAGAGATTGTTTCAATTATCGGTTCTTCTACTACCCAATTCTTTTTTAATCTCTCCTAATATTATGTTACTGCTGATACCGCAGAACGGCTCAGGTCCTACAAAGGGTGTTTGAGCCCCTTTCCCTGCAAGACTATCTGCAATCTCGTTACCATGTACCCCGTTATGTCCCCGGCACCCAAGTGAAAGTAACTATATTTTTCTCGCCTAGCTCATTCAATTGTTCTAGGCATCTTCAGACCATTTTTGAGCTGATTACGTAAGAACTCAGCGCTTTGATGGCTGCTTGACTATCGGTCATGATGATAATCTCTTGTCTATGATAGTTTCTCTCGATGTTAAACTGGATACACTTTTCGATGGCGTGAATTTCCGCCTGTAAGATGCTTGGGTATTTTCCCAAACTTTCGGAGTGCTTGGTTCTCGGCCCATACACTCCTATTCCAGTTCCTTCTATGGTTTTGGAACCGTCCGTATACCACTGAATAGCACGTCTTTCGGTTGCAAGCGCGATGGATTCTTGGCTCCATTCTTTCTTGCAGCCCACCTCTGTGGTTTTGAAGTTTTTCACAAAACTGTACTTGTTTTGCATTTCATCCTGGGGCATGTCCCAGGTATCTTTAGTCCTGAAGCAAGTATACTTTCGTCTGATTACTCCGTTCCTGATTATTCTATATCGTGTCCTTTTTGCCACATTCTCTTTCATCAAATGTAGAGGGAGTAGATGGGATTAGCCAGTTCTGGACCAAGGTCAGAGGCAAGGTCAGAGGCAATTGGTGTAATTAGTAATTACCCTAAGTACCCACCCCCCACCCTTCGAGCAAGTACCCCCCACCCTTCGAGCAAGTACCCCCCACCCTTAGCGCAATTAGCAAGTACCCCCCCACCCTTCGCGCAAATAGCAAGTACCTCCGAATTACTCTGTACACCATGTTATTGCATAGTGTAATGAGTGTAATTGCATAGTGTAATGAGTATAGTAAGTACCTCTCAGTACACACAGTGATGTAAGGACCAACCAATTATTCTGTACTGAGTGTAATTACATAGCGTAATGAGCATAGTAAGTACCTCTCATTACACCATATGCATACCTCTCAGACAGTATTTACTGTGTATATCACGTAGTGTAATAAGTCTAAGTACTTCTCTTGTTTACTGTTGTAGCATAGGGGAAATAAGTCGGCGCCATGCACACCCTTGACTCTCAACCGCCATAGCTAAAGTGAATCACCGGTCTTCGGCAGACACGCGCGATGTAAATATTGTTGGAAGGGGTAGTATCCCAACCTTCGCGCAATTAGCAAGTGCCTCCCAATTATTCATTAAATTATATACTTTAATGAACGTAATTGAGTAGTGTAATGAGCATAGTAAGTACATCTCATTACTCTATACACCTTGTAAGTACCGCTAAAATAGTCATTACTATTTACCTCCTAGTGATTACTATTGTATTCTATATTACATACTATGAATATTGAGAAGGAAAATATAGTGGAGGTGGGGATTTTTAGGGAGGATATATAGCGACCTCATATCCAAATGGAATCAGTTTAAAATCGTAAGCTTTAAGAGTCTTTAGAAGTTTCAAATAATAACTGAGTGTAGTATTGTGTAGTATTGTGTATTATACAGGTAAAAAAAATATTTATTTGTATTCTACTATGGCTCAAACGCAAATTGATGCGGTTAATAAATTACTTGGAGACTGGCCCACAATATTGGACCAAAGAGAACTAAAGTCATTGGTTATAGGTCAACTTTATATTATTAAAACGATATTGGTCAAAGATACCAGATATGGTAAATGTTTACTTATTCATTTAATTGATCGGCACTCACAGGAGCTTTTCCAGTGTTGGTTACCGAGACGCATTTTTGAAATAATGCCACCCGAAGTCATTGCTATGATAAATGATTCTACTGGCCAATATGCCATGGCCTATTTAGGGGAAAAGCCGTGTTACAACTCAACTACTAGGTCTCATATAAGAATCGATCTAGTTGGCCAGCAATCAATTAGTTAAATCCATGGTAGAGTCACTGTAAATATTTTTTTACTTTTAAACACATATAGATATCTAATATACGCAATATTTCATTAAGAATTTCCACAATTTTATCGTAAGTATAACTTTACCAATATTTGTTCATTTAATAACGGCCAAATATTGTTTCAGATTATTTCGACATGTGGATGATGTATTCCGAAGAGCACTGGCCTAAAGCCATCGACTTAGAATCAGCAATAAGCAGGCTTGGAAAGGAACTGGACGCACTGGCGATGGATGCGTTACACTCCATCAATTACGACGCTGAGGTATGGCTGTTTCCAGAAGCTGTGGCCTATCAAAACGATTGTTATGAGAAATACTGTAAAGGCAGCAGTCTTTGCTGCGAATATAATGCATGTGAGCTGGACTTGGATACATTCTGTGAGAAGATGGTTACCCTAAGTTTGAAACGCTTCTTGAACGAGGCCTTACCATACATCACCCCGCAAATAAGGAGTAAACATGGTTTAGATGAAGATGCAGACGATGAGGCTGATGATGAGACAGATGACGAAATGGATTAGGGATTACTTATATAATATATCTATCTATCTGTGATTAAAATATAAATAAAACAATATACATAGTTTAATTGTTTTTTATTTAAAAAAGGTTACATCTTTTTATTTTTGTTAAAAGTGAACACAGGTATAAGTTTGGATACAGTAAATTAGATTATATGAACTACAATGGCATATATTCAGTGTGTACAGTGCCATCTAGTGCATTATAACTTATAAGAGCTTCATGAATAATAAGCGCATACGCTTTAGTGTTGGCGGGAAACTGCATTTTACGTGTTTCGAATTCAACCTTGACATCCACAGTTGAAGATTTGATTGGTTTTGGATACATACTGCAATCAATTACGAATAGGGGGTTCGCTCTAAAGCCATTCAGGCCTAACATCGGTTGGGGATTTTCCTTTTTGTAGTAACTTCGCTGAAAATCTTCATAAGCATAATAAGCGGGAGTATCCAACTTTTTCCCAACATCTAAATTCCAACGCTCTAATGGGTAAACTTCAGAATTTAGATATAATCTGATATTGCTTATATCAGCAGCCGTAAACGCCGTCACATCTTCTTTCCTGTTTTCAGTAAAAGAAGTATTTTGAAATCCAATAATTACATATCTAGGTCGTTCCATGGATGTAGTGGTTTTAATCGCCCATATGTCGTTAGAAGTTTGTCTTAGAGTAGGTAATTCATAAAGATCCCATTTATGGTGCGGTATTTTAATGGATTGCAAATGTTTGTCATTAATTTTTTTATACATGAGAACATCTGCATCATTTTCGGGAGTAATATGTTTGACTATCCAATCCATTTTAGTGATAGTTATGTCTGCATCGACTTCTCCTATATAGCAATTTTCGAATGCTCGAGCAATTATTACAGTCATCTCATGCTTAACACCTATTATCCCTTTTTTGTAAGATTCAGCAAAACCAAATAGATGTTTTAATAAGATTCTACCTGTAAATGTATTACTCGTTGAATCAACCAAAACTTGATTCTCTTCGCTGAGGCCCCAACCGGATGTTTCTAATAATTTCGCATGTTTTTCACCATATGACACCATATTTTTTATTGCTGTCGTTATAATGGGTTTTCGACATTCAGCAATCTTTTGTCCACCCATTTCATATCTAATTTCTTCAAATAGGCCAGGAAGAGCATTGTTGGCCAAATAGCACTTTTTATTAGCCTCTTTTGGCTTAAATGTTCCGACTATATTGATGTAACTATCGCAAATTAAGAGATTCAGGTCCATATTATTGATCGTAAAGGTGATTGTATCAGAATGTTTGTAATTTGGCGATCCCGTAGGCGGGTGGATATATCCATCGCATCTTTTGATTGAGTTATCGACGATCGGCTTTTCAAATACGTCCAACATCTCATTTCTTACATAAACAGCCATTATTTAATATCTTATATGGAATCCAATAGATTGAAGAAATTTATAATCTTTATTAGACAACAGAAGTCTTCTTCGCTTTACAGTTACTCGACGAATGTTCATGTTTTTCCCTTCGATTCTATTTATATGATTATTTAAATGGGTGCTAGTTGAATGTCGTGGTTTGAAGCAGAATCCCATATTAGTTTATCTCCTTTAACTCGAGTGTGATATTGATAGTTTCCTCCCCAAAGTCAATCAACTCACCGTTATCATCTACAACTCGGATAGTAATGTTGTCTAGGTATTGCCGACCGGCAGGTATGACTGGTAGATAAATAATGTTATGAGGTTCCTTCGTCAGTTTGTATCCTGGCTCAACGTCTATGTCGAATGAAAAAAGGGTGTGGGCTTCTTTCCCATTTATATAGGAACCAGAAATAATATTACAATCCAATTGAACAAGATGGAGGTTCATAATATTGATCGGCCTTGTAGAGACATAAGCTTCAGGCCTTGGCGGGCACTTCGAATTACTGAATCCTAAGAGGCTAGCTATACTGTTGTCACAATCAAAGTTGATTATGAATTTAGATGAAATTTCACATTTTAGAGTGTTGTTGTTCGCCGACAATTTAAACATATCATCAAGTTCTCCCTGATTTATAATAGTTTTGGTATCCGGATATAGATAATCATATATAGCTTTTTGGACGAACTTATTAATTTCATCAATCTCATAAGCGCCGGGTGCCACACGTACATTAATTTTTTTCGGTACACTGCCTTCCTCGGCCCAACTCTTCTCTCGCTGCATTACATCTGCCCAAAACTTTTCTGGGTCTACCACCTCTAAACAGATGATATTATTTTTTGAGGTGATATTTTTGATAGAATGGTAGGCATAAAATGCTATTAATCCAAGACCATACTGTTTATTAACATCCAATTCGATGGGCGGAAAAAAATCATTGCTGAGAATGCTTGACGCTATGGACGACAAATTAAATGTTCTTGACATGGCTAAGAAGTATGTCACACTGACTTCGAAATCTATTTTCGAATACATAAATTATAAACTCGCTTTTTAGTGGCAATTTTCAGTTCTCGAATTTTACAAAAACAACAAATCACGTGTTTTGGTGTTGGATCATCGCTTACGTCAATTGACCCGCGTTTCAAAAATACCGTCGGACCATCATTTACGTCGATAGATTCATTTTTAGAAAAATCCTTAGGTTGTTCTTCATCATGGGTATTCATCCTTCAGAGAGAAGAAATTGCAAACACAAATGTCCACATAGGACAGTATCAAACTTCTGGTAGCGTTTATAATTATAGTGAACTTCAGATACCGGCCAACGCCCTTTATACAGATAACTAATTAAATCTGAAGGTGGGGGTAAATCACCATAACTATCGAAATATATTGAGGACGCATCTCTTTTCTTGTAAGCGACCCAATGTGTTCCTGGCCCGCTACTACTATCCAAATTGACAATGGCTGATTCGTTTCTTAGTGGCCCGCAGTTTGATAAATTATCTCTCATATACACACCTCGAAAGTAGGGAATCTTGAATCTTTTGGCAAAAGATTGTATGTCTAAATTACTGAGAGGTCTTCGAGGTAGTGAACTTACGAGTTTTTTGGCCGATATGGTTTCATGTAAAGGCCCAACCCCTTTCGATAGGGCTTTAAGTATAATCCTTTACCGTTTTTTCCTAGAGAGATGGCTTCCATGGTTCTATTGTGTCGATTAGCTTCTGTTAATTGTTGACTATTTGTTTTAGCGGTGTTCACTGCTTTGACGATTCCGGATGCCGCTCCTGCCAAGCTCCCCAATGCAGATAATCCAGCAAAAATAGGTATTAATGGTAAAAATCCACCTGTTTTTGGTATCGGTATAATACGGGGAATAATAATTTTTTTCTTTCCCCCAGCTGCTTTAACATATTTTCGGGCAGCCATGAGAGATGATGCAGCCATCTTCTTAAGTGTTTTTTCCCCCATTTTCTGTCCGCCATATGTCTTTAATACCCCTTTAATCTTACTGACAATTCCTCTACCGAAAGCAATTCGTTTTTTGCTTTTTGTTCCGCGACGCCGCTTTCTAGACCGTAATTTATGGCCCATACCAAAACTTCGCTTTGTTTTCATAATATTTGTGATAGTCCAGGCAGCTGCCTTTTCACCAACTGACGCGTCGCTAGCTTTAAACCGAGTCCAAGCTAATTCTTGAAGGTCCTTATCAGCAATATGTCTAGCTTTCAAATCGTTTGCACTTTTAGAATAAGCGATATCATGTAATTTACAGGCTTTATCTAATTCATTTATTCCGGGGTCGTTACGCGCTAAACGTTTTTGTAAGCGCGTACCTGGCCCACAATATTGGTACTTCGGTATGTGCAGTTCAAATGGTAATTTATTTATTAGGGAATTAACAAACCCTTTTCCACACTTTCTTTTTGAATAACGTTTAGTGATAGATCGCACTCGTTTGACGCTAGGCATTTAAATGAATGTTACATGAGCGATGGTTTATATAGCCAAAGACAGTCAAACGATGCGCATAGTCAAAGCACAAAATAGTATCTGTGTGGAGAATTTAGATGAAAAAGTTGGTGATGGGCTTAGTGAAAATAAGATTCCTAGACACGGCCCATTGTTGCCCGATACAATACGCGGCCTTCTAATAGGACCATCAAATTGCGGTAAAACAAATGTTATGTTATCACTACTCATTCAACCAAATGGGCTACGATTTGAAAATGTATATATTTATTCAAAATCATTATACCAGAAGAAGTATGAGTACTTGCATGAAGTTTTGACTCCGATAAAAGGGTTGGGTTATTTTACGTTCAACAATAATGAAGATATAATTCAACCAGTAGACGCCAAACCAAATTCCATATTTATATTTGATGATGTGATTTGTGAAAAACAAGATGTTATTAGATCATATTTTAGTATGGGGCGACACAGAAATATAGATTGCTTTTATTTGGCTCAAACGTATTCGAAGATTCCGAAACAGTTGATTAGAGACAACGCAAATCTAATAATTATGTTTAGACAAGATGACCTAAACCTACGTCACATATATTCAGACCATGTAGCTCCAGACGTGTCTTTTAGAAAATTTCAAGAAATATGTGTGGAATGTTGGGGTGAAAAGCATGGATTTCTAGTGATCGATAAAGATATAAGCGCCGGTAGATATAAGAAAGGATTCGATAGCTTCATATACCCATAAACAATGCAATACGCGTTATTTTTCAAGTAGCGTCCAAGGCGGCAGGTGGTTTCAGCGATTAAAATGTATAGCAATAAAAAACATTTCGACACCAAATCGGAGCTGGCCGCTGTCTCCGATTCGGTTAGACAGAAATTTAATGCCTTAAAAAGTGGGCGCGTTGAAACTTTGCAAGCTCTAGAAAAAATGTATGAACCGCTGACGAAACCGTTGAAAACAATTTCAAAAGCCGCAACCTCTAACCCCTCTAACGCTAAAGAAGAAAACCCCGCTAACACTAAAGAAGAAAGATCTGGCATGAAAAGGGAACTCGCGTCAATATCACCGGACTCGACAAAATATGGAGAAAGTTTTGAAAGTGCAATATCCGACCGCGGTGATGTTGATGATGATGATGATGATGATGATAAAAAATATATTAATAAGCATTTAGAAGAAATATCGCGAGGTAATAAACGCTATGATACTCGGTACGGCGTATATATGGACAAAGACATGAAAACAATGGTTGGGAATTTAGAAGTAAAATTTTCTGATGGCAAAATCTCGTTTTGGGATGGGGATAGAAGAGTTGCTGACTACCACGGCAATCCGGAATTGTATGAGCTACTATTTTATCGAAGCCCTAAGAAAGTAAGTAATGCGACTAAGGATACATATAAGGAAATATTACAACTTACCGGAGCGGCCTTTAAGGAGTATGACGAGTCCAAAGGGCTAAGTAACAAAAATGTAAATAAATTGAGAAAAATTATTAGACCATTGTTCTCTCCGGTAAAGATAAAGGGTGGAGGGTTTTCAAAAATACCTAAATACAAAAAAATAATGACCTCTAAACCCACATACGTTTATTGGAACAAGCCGAGAGAATTGGTGGCTAGATTGCGTTTATTATGGAGTTCAAAGCAAGCCGGCCATACTGGGCACGATAATGAAATTTTATCTATAATTGAAGAATTAAGAGAAGAGCGAATAATATATTAAATACATGCGCTGTAGAGGTCAGTCGTAAACGGAATGTCTTCAAGGAACATTGTAGATAAATTCGGAAGAAAAAAGAAAAATCAACGCGTAATTATTCGAGAAAAAAGGGGTCTTGGATTCAAATTAACAGGTGACGGTAATTATGATATGCAAAGCAAACGGTTGGTGAACCTCGGAGAGCCAGAACAATCGACTGATGCTGTAACAGTTGGATATGTTGACGATGTTACTATGCAAGCAAAAGATCTCGTTTTAAAAGCTTTAACGGAATCCATTAAAAACGTATTACGCGAAGCTACTATTTATTTCGAAAATCAGCAGAGTGAACTTAAGAAATTAGTATTTGAACATCGAACTGTGTCAAGCAATAGTATTGGTGATGTTAATGTTAAATACCAATCGATGTTACAAATAGTGAAGCACAATAGAGAATTTTTTGAGGACATACTTACCACTACAAAAAGTAATATTTTAAAAATTATTACTAAAGTTGATATTTTGGAAAGTGAAATAAAAGGCATAAAAAATTTTACTATAATTTTAGAGAACCGTTTAACTGACCTTACCGATAAATTCATTTAAGTGTAATACGGAAATTCTTCGAGACCTTGAAAGCGTCAAAGGAAGTATTGGACAAAATACAGCGGTTTTATCGAAAATTAAAGTAGGACTGGAAGAAAGGATCAAAAAGATTGAATAAAAAATTGTATTTTAATTGGAAAGAATGTCTAAGCACCAAATAATTGAAGAAATCCACCGATCTGCCCGTCGAAATTTTCCCAGAAGAAGGACTATTGTAAAAGGATATGCCGACTTGTGGCAGAGTGATTTGGCTGATATGCAAAGTTATAAAGATGAAAACGATGGTTACAGATATATTCTAATTGTCATCGATTGTTATACGAAATATGTGTGGGCGAGACCATTAAAAAATAAAACAGGCTTACATGTTAGAAATGCCTTTTTAGATATACTCCAAAATTGCGCACACCATCCTAAAAATCTACAAACGGATCAAGGGACAGAATATTATAACAAGGAATTTGGGAAAGTAATGAAAACATATGATATAAATCACTATTCGACTTATAGTACAATGAAAGCGTCAATGGCAGAACGTGTGATTCGTACGATAAAATCCCTATTATATAAAAAAATGGCTATGAGAGGGAAATACAATTGGATAGATATTATAAACGGTGTCATTAATAAGTATAATAACACCACGCATTCAATCATAGGTATGAAGCCAATAGATGTCCTGCCGACAACTAAACTCAACCAATATAGGCAAAACAAAAATAAAGTAAGGCGTAAAAAACCGAAATATCGTGTCGGCGATGTCGTAAGAATAAGTAAATATAAAAGCATATTTGAAAAAGGGTATACTGCTAATTATACAACTGAATTATTCAAAATAAGAAAAATAAATAGCACATACCCCGTAACATACATTCTAGAAGATATGAATGGTCAATCGATTAAAGGCTCATTTTATGAGTTGGAATTATTAAAAACAAATTGGAAAGATGTTTATTTAGTGGAAAAGGTCATTCGGACAAAAGAGGACAAAGCCTTGGTGAAGTGGTTGGGATTCCCACAGCAAGAAAACTCTTGGATTAATATAAATGATATTGTTTAGTATGGATATTAAATGAAATAAAGATTTAAAAAAAAAACAAGTTTTATTTCCCTATTAACTACTACATATACAATAATAAAATAACTTACACTTAAATATATACAGAAAGCTTAAATAATAAACAATTATACAAATTAAATCTAAAACTAATGTATAGAGGGTCATTGGATGCATAACAAAGCCGCCGTATTGCAACCCCTGACTCCTTTATTTCAAGCGCCGATGCATACAGGACAAACATTTGTGTCGCAGAAGTGGGAAATATATCGGGCGCATACATCACATGTTTGCGGATCCTCCAAATCCCCCCCTTCTACAACAAAATGCTGATGCTCGTGTATGTACCTGGCATTTGGATTTCTTTCGACCTCCATCTGCTCGTAATAAAGAAAGCAGGGGTTGCACAGACGTTTGCTCCGTTCCATGCCGGGAATAACCAACTTCACAATAACGGAGCTGGATGTAACGCAGAAGTGGTTACCGCCTCTGGCCTGAAATACAGCCAGCTCCCTTCTTATTGAAGTCGGTGATCCAGGGCAATCAGCCTCAATGCCCTCATCATCGTCGTCGCTGGCGGGTTCATCGGCGGGTGGGGCTGGACCAACGGCGTCTTCACCCTCTTCGACGAGTGGTGCCGGACCAACAGCACCCAAATCCTCGTCGGCAAGTTGCGCTAGACCAGCCACGCCTTCTCCATCACCGTCGGCAGCGGCAGCAGCGGCATCAGCAGCCTGTAAAGAAGTATATTGATTAGATATTTTATAAGCATAATAATTAGATATTTTATAAACATAAGGTAATAGTTAAAAACTTACATCACGTTCTATGGCGTCCCAAAATTCGTCAATGCCTGGCTTGTTGGCATCAAAACGCGCCAACAAGGAGAGCTGACGCTCGATCTCCTCAACCGCATCAACATCAACAACAATTTGTCCATCCATCTTTGCTATTTTTTATTTTTTCGGCTTTCTGATATTCTTAATGGTCAGCTACAGCGAAGTGACTGATGCTGGTAAGTGGTCGGGACCTCCTTATATATGGTTATGTATTCCCACCTCCACTCTCCCAACCCTCGAATTTACCACCTCCCCTGCATAACATCACGCTCAGTAGGGTGCATCTAGTTCCGGAAAGTTGGATGTCAGAAAAAATTTTACTCTAGCATTAATCGGCGCTCTGCATATAATACAAATAACTACAGATCGACTACAGCTATTGCAAGATACGGCATGCCCACATGGTATAAAAACCATTTGCACTTCCTTATCGGTACAAATCTTGCAAGTGAGGCGCTTACTCATAGAACAATCATCGCTTAAAGTATGCATAGTAGCGCGAGGTCTTCAAGTAGAATGTAGGTTGAATATCTATTTAAGAACTATATGTGTATGTGTGCGGTGAGTATTTATAGTGATCTGAAAGATTGTGGGAGATTGGGAGACTCCCAACAAAAAACTGTTATATCTTAAAATTATATTATTGCAAGTGATGCAATATCTAATCTTTCATTTAAAAATATTTCAGCGGTTCTGAAAAGAACCCTTTACTAAATTTCCACGCCACCATCGCCTAGGTATTAGTATGGCACATTGCATTTTTTTTAATTTTATCAACTGCCGCCCGGATCCGAATTGATGTGATCTAACCACTTTGAAATGCCTTCCTTTGTCGCCTGCGCCCGTTCGCTCACTTCATCGCATTTCACCCTCATCGCCTCGCAAGCCCTCTTCCGCTCTTCATGTCCCGGATGGGCCTCTTTGACCCTTGACATTTCAATACCCGCATCCACCTGGCTTTGGCGCACAACATGTTGGCGATGTACGACCTCTTCCAACTGCCGCTGCAAGTCGGCGATGTGTAGTTGGATGCGACTATTTTCCTCATCCAATTCGTCCAGCCTATACTGAATTGGCGCTGAGGCTACCTCCATGGCCTTTTCTACCTCATCCACCTCCATCTTCAATTCTTTGTAGGTAGATCGGGTTATTTCCAACTGCTCCCTATCTGCCGTTAACCGCGTCTGGTGATTCATCACGGCGAGCATTGCTTTATTGAGCCGCATACTAAGTTCATCCTGCGATGATGGTATGCTCGGCTCGGCTCGGCTGGTTGAAGCCACCACGCTTGTCGAGGGTACCAGCAACAATGTTGGTGCTGGTGCGACCTTCGGCTTCCTTGGGGCTCTCGGCTTCCTTGGGGCTCTCGGCTTCTTGGTTTTAGGTGCAACCACTGACAATCTTTTTGTCGCTGCCGGCAGTCTAGGGACACGAATATCCGTATGGACGATAATCTTTGGCGAGTCTTCAAACTCATCCCCGCTATCGTCAATTACATAGGTTTGTAATGCGGTTGGTACCGGGGCTGAAATGGGGGCTGGTACCGGGGCTGGTAGCGGGATGTCACTTACTCGCGACACAGGTGACACGGGTCCGATTGACATTAGCAGCATCTCCAGATCAAAGTCGTCATCTGTCATACAATCATGCAGTCTGCTCTTGGGCTCCATAAGGATGCTGTTGATGGCATTGGTTGTCTCGTCATTGCAACTCATGTTAAAAACTGAAAATAACTGAAAATAACTGAAAAAGTTTAGTAGTTTACTCAGCTAGCTGAAATAAACTAAATTTCTTAGCGCTGATTGCTCGTATATATAGTAAAATCGGGAAGAGTGTCAGGGTGGGAGTGGAGGGGAGACTCTCACAGCCTCATATTGTAAATAACGACCATTGCGCATCGAACCAATGATCATATTTTTAACTACACAATGCACAAATTTCGGGTATACGGCATATTAGTATATATTATTAAATTGCAATACTCGGCATTTCATAGGGTAACATCTTGCGACTGTAACATGATGCTCATACATTTTTGGAATACCGCATAATATATTTTAAATAATATTCAATCTTAATACGAGGTATTTCATAAAGTACTATATATCATTTATTAAGCCATATTGGTGTAAGGCTGTGCATACCTCTAAATAAAATAGTTTGTCCTCTTGGGGCAAATTATTTGTAATAAGTTTTTGTTGGTTCTGAAAAGAACCGTTTTTATAGTTTTTTGTTGGTTCTGAAAAGAACCGTTTTTTTTTTCTGACGAGGGCAGATACCCTATTGCGAGTCAGAATCGCTCTCCGAATCGGCATCCGACCCGGACTCAGCATCCGAGTCGGTGTTCGACTCAGTGTCGGTGCCACACCACACGTCATGCACGTCCAATATCAGGACGCGCGAGTCGCATGGACCGGGTGGCGTTGATGGTCGCCTTGGTCTTCGGAGACCATGGGTGGTATCGCACACCCCATCCAAGTCGGTCATTTGACCCCAGCTCGTATCTACTCCGGACGTCGAATCGCATTCGGCTACTTCGATTATATCGGCCATGTTAGTTACTCAACGAGTTGAAGTAAACTGAATTTCCTAGCGCTGATCTCCGAATATATAGTGATCGAAAAGATTGGAAGCGGAGGGGAGACACTCACAACATCATGCGCTCACGCATCTATGGAAAGCGAGTCAATAGCTGCGTATAACATTAAGACTTATCTAAAGGCACTGCCTTTACTATGAATTTTTTTGATGGCCCTGAAAAGGGCCGTTGTCTGACCAAGGTAGGTGGTCTTTACGAGTCAGAATCGTCAAAAACCACCAAGCCGATGTCGGGATCGGCATCGGCATCCCAATCGGAGATGTCGTCGTCGTCGATCGGAGGGTCGATGTCGTCATCCCACCAGTCCGAGGAGTCGCCACTCTCCGACTCACTGTTCGGATCGGTGTCTACTTCGTAGACACCGGGCGGCTGCAGTGTGAACCCCGATGTGGAGTCGCATGGACCATTCAACTCGGTGTCCCACCCGGCTGACAATAGGTCAACAATATCAACCATATCTGTAGAGTCGCACTCGGCGATTTCTGCCATGTCTGTCTGGTGTGGTGAGCTGAACCAGACTGAATGATAATGCTCTGTAGCTGGGTATATACATCAATCGAAAGGAGTGGGGAGGAGTGGGAGTGTTGTGAGGAGTGGGAGTGTTGCGCGCGCATCGCAGGGCCCAAAATTTTTACCTCAACACCCTATCAAAAAAAAAAAAAAATAAAAATACAAAATATGCCCCCTAAAAAATTTTTTTCCCCAACACCCTATCAAAAAAAAAATAAAAATACAAAATATACCCCCTAAAAATTTTTTTCCCTAACACCCTATCAAAAAAAATCAAAATAAAAAAAATACCTAAAATTTTTTTTCCCCAACACCCTAGCAAAAAAAAAAAAATCAAAAAATTATAGGGGTGGGGGTAATTTTTTTTTTTTATTTTCTTTTTTGTTTTTATAATCCCTATCCCTATGATCCCTATCCCTATCGCATTTCAAATAAACCCGGCACAGATGTTTTTCGCCTAATTTTTTTATCTTGACCCCTAGACCCCTTTTACCCAATGGAAAAAAAAATAAAAGACCAAAGTTTAACCCGCCCCATACCCCCCACCCAACCCATCCCCCCTCGCCCCACCCCCCATAGGCCCCCCTCCCCAAGGAAAAAATTCTATCTCTTACCGTTACGGAGATATGCAATTGTTGGCGGCTGTTTTAGGGAGGGGGTGGGGGTAACTAAATTTTTTTTATTCCTTTTTTGATTCTCTGTACATACATATAATATGATCCCTATCGCATTTCAAATAAAGCCGACACAGATGTTTTTTTATGGAGAGTGGGGGTAATTTTACACTTTTTGTCAAATTTCTCGATTACGGTCGATTTTATGGGAATTATGTATAGAACAAAAATTATAGAGAATTACATTACAAACAACTTTTATTTGAAGAATTTTTTTCTTTTAAAAAAATGAAAAATGAGATACATGGATTGGTATAAATATTTATTCAAAGTAAATTTTCACATACATATATTTATTAAAATTTACATCTCTTCAAATACCATTATTTACGTTTTTTTTTCTTTCTTCTTCTCATCAGATGCCCCGTTTACCATCACTTGACTGATTTGTTGCGCCTCTGGTTGGAACTTCCCCCAATTTGAATTCAACCACTCAAGCTCCTTATCAGCTTGCTCCCTGGTAATTATGGCCGATATGTTGATGGACATTTTTGCTGATTTTCTGAGCGGACTGGCTGGAGTGGAATGAATATCTAACTGTGGGCATCCGCTATTTATAGCCGTTCGAATGAGTAGGGAGTGGAGGGGAGAGATAGTTTGATATTGGTAAAAAAAAGTCACAATAATTTGTTACATATATATTTCATATACATTAATTTTCTATTTACATTTCATCTAATAATAGTCTTAACAGTAACTCTAATCTATTTTCATCACTAACATTATTTACAATATTGGCTACATTATATTTGAATTCGGCTACAGTTTTTCGAGGTCCATTACGATATTCCTGAATATCTCTGTGTCCCCACGGTAGAGTTTTCACGGTGTTTGGTATTATAAACCTTTTGTCATCGTTGTAAGATAATGCGACTTTGTTTTTCATTTCAGTATATATATCATGTAACTTACTCCTGAATGTATTCATTTTTCTAAATATCTTACCCCCGCCTTCTACAATCTTTTGATAATCCGACATGTTTAAGCTGCTTTGTATTACGCATTTTTTTACTCCCTTAGCGGCTTTGGTCTCTTTTTCGTCTGATCTAATATAGTAGGCCTTGGCGCCTGTCCCTAAAAATGTGCTGATGGCCTGATTTGGATACTCATCTTTGAAATTCCCCAATATTGGTTTACTTACGGGTAGGTTAAATTTATTATCCGTTTTATAATTAGATGTGTCGAAATGTTCTATATTTCTCCCCATAAATTCATAAAAATTAATTTTATCAACTTTAAGTACAGAACTATCGGTATCTGTGTAAAGTAATGAAATTTGATCACCTAATTGCTGTTTTAATATTCCATAATAAAAATCATACATCCTTACTTTTGACAATTCCAACACTGTGAAACCGATGTACAATGGTTTGTTATAGCATATTTTGGTTCTACCCATATGTATAGCCACAAAGTGTTCTGAAAATATAGAACAAGACTTAAAATTCGGTCGAGCAATTAAATTGTTTGCGCCTGGGGAATTTCTCTTACTAACCCAGTGGGTTTTAAGGTAAATATCTCGTCTGTCATCCACGTTTTCCATAGTTTTCCCGTACACACTATTGACCATGCGCTTAAAGTGATTTCTCTCAGATGTGTGCTTGGCATTGTTTCTCATATTAGTATTGAGATCTATGTATTTTTTCAGCCAACGTGACTGCTTAAACTTGAGGGCGCGATGAATTTCAGTTACAATTAGTCCATTATTTATGGCCTGCTTAAAGTTTCTATAGTGTAGTATGTATTTGTCTTTGTGGTTTAAATTCGGCACCAGTTTGGGGATTTCTGTTTTGGAATTAGGTGGAATTATATTCTCCACTAAAAATGGTAAATCGGCGTGTTTATCATGAAGGTGTTGTGGATATGTTACATCAACTTCTAATACATAGCCATAATCCCCGAGATCATCAACTGACATTACATCGAGTTGATTAATTTCCTCCGTCGATAACCATGCAAATTCTCCTGTGGGTAGTGGCTGACTCATACTATACCCATAGAGATTTGTGGCATCAATATAATGTATAGAGGACTTTGGCTCGAAGGGATTATATTCCGATAAATACTGATTATTGGCAATATGTTTTCTTTCCACACATTGACTGATACCGCCACGTATACTATTTTTGAAGAAATTAATCATATCAATATCTGTCAGCAACTCTAACTCCACCTTGGTGTAGCGCAACATCGCATCCCATGACAAACCTGGAGATGTATAATATTGCGCTGGATCGAGTTTATATGCTTTAAGCGATACATCTCTAAAATTTTCAAATATATCGCATAACATTAGAACATCTGATTTTAAATATAAATCAGAATACGATCCCAAGGTTTGGCAATTAAATACATCCCACACTTTCTGGGCCCTCGCGTAATCCTCGTCGGATATGTGACAATCATTTAACTTATCATAAAACTCATCTTTTGAGGGTAAATTTGGGTGATCTAATTTCAATATATTATCCATGAAATTATATGGAAACACCCCTTTCTGTCTCATCAAATAAAATTTTTCTTTTTCTGCAAAACATTTCCTTGTTTCAACAAAAAATTCTGATGGCAAGTTTTCCGACAGCCCAACCAAGGAATCCGCTAAAAATCTGTAACTATCCAAAAATCTGAGTTTTATGTAATTTTTTCTCAAAATACCGTCTCTATCTACATAGCTATGGGTGTACAATGGTTTTGTGAACGAAATATATTTTTCTTTATTTTGGGCAATAACTTCGGCTCTCTCACCTTCCCCATACAATTCTTTAATAAATAAATGGCTGTCATACCCACTCAAATTATGGAAAAATATTGGGACAAATTGCGGGATTTTATAATTTAAATTACAATTGCTATGCGCGGCGCCGGGTGTTTTCTTACCGGTAAGATGGCAATGATCTCTTACTTTAACTTCGCCTTCTTGAAAGGTCTCATCGCAAATAGAGCATATAGTCGATGTGTTAAAATCATCTATTTCATCTTTAGACAGTCGCTGCATTGGAACAATGTCTTTTAAATGAGTATTATAAATAGTTAATACATCATCCTCTAAGCGTTTTACGAAATCGCTCGCGGCATTATCGCCGGTAAAAGTTACAAATTTCGTCAATGAATCATCAAATGAACATTTAATCAGATATGCAAAAGCATATGGCTCATGTTGGTATGTAGGGATGGTGAATTTTTTTTCCGGATCTGGTTCGCAATGATCTATAGGTTTTAGGATCGATTCAAAATCGGCATAAATTACAAATGGGACTCTTAGTTGCTTACCATAATTTTGAAACTTCAGTATATTTTCGGGGACATAATTACCGCGTTTGTCTTTTTTAAGCTCCACTGATGGTGTACTGGTATATATATGATTACAATCGCACAATTGATGACGTAATAGGACGCTTTCAGATGGAAAATAAAGTAAACACCCGTCACAAAAAAATTTTTTATGACCATTTTTAGTTATTTGACTCGAAACTAATCTGGATATACTTTTAATCCAACAATAGTGACTATTACCGGAATCTTCTGTTATTAGCAGTAAATTTATATGATGCCCTAACCTTCTACGGGAATATCGTAATGGGCCTACTATTTCAAATTTAGCCTTACCATTTTCATAACTATGTTCCAAGCCATAAACATTAACACTTATATCATTGAGGTCTTCAAATTTTGAAATGTCTTTAAGCTTCATGGGAAATTCAATGCCATCAACATTCAGCACGGTCTCGAAGTGTGGATACGATGACATTAGGCTAACATGATCTCTGGCTGGATATAGAGCTGATGTGATGGCCCAAGCAAAGCAGTACGCATCATTATTCTGCACATTCACTACACCCTTCTTGGTTTCAATAAACTTAGGCAGCTTTATGTATGAGCAGCCTCCTAACGGAGAGTACTTATTTATATTAACTTCTAGAAATAGTACTTCCTGTAATGACCAACCTGAAACAATGAATAATTTATTAGTTACCGATGTATTATGTATTATATAACTACTATACCTGAATCTTTATGTTGGAAGTCTACGGTTTGAGATACCAAGGCGTCCTTAAAGTTTGCATATACCACATCCAAATCCGTCGGCAAATCTAGTATTCGATTTATGCTATTAAAAGATTTGATTTCAGAATTATCTTGGCTCTGCAATACATATGTAGCGAAGACCTCTACATTAACTTTAATGGCATTATGGGCCCTCAGAACAACTTTCAACAATTCCAATACCCTCACTTTTATAGCCTCAAAAAATGTTATATAGTCTATATGTTTTTCATCACTTTTGACTCTATAACTTGCGATTCTGCACTTAAATGCACTCTTAATTAAATATATACCATCGACATGAATTGTGCATGCCTTTTCTTTATGACTAAGACTCCTCATATGTGATGTCATCTGATTGGTTGCGATGTCTACATTACATGATTCACATCTACTTTTATGAACTTGTGGGTCTACGGTACGATGTGAAACTCGCATTACACGAGCTTGTTTTACCGGTAAAACATCCGGGCTTGAATTGGCGGTTCTTTTCGTACCGCTGGATGATTCACCATTGCGGTTAGATATCAGATTACAACTTTTATTTTGATGTCGTCGTAAATTATCTGCTCTTGTAAATGTTAAACCGCAATTACACTTATACATATCTACTATTTTTATGATTATTTCGATATTAGATAATGAAACTTCCAACGCACTTATAGCTCGCGACTGATCTCATTCGTATAGATGTGATATTATATACCTCTCAATAAATCCCCACCTCCACTATGCTCCCCTCCCCTATTCATAATATACGGGAACAGCTCCAATTCTTGTTACTTCGGTATAGAGTAACGTAAATTCTAAATACATAGTAATCACTAGGAGGTAATGAGATGTACTTACTATGCTCATTACACTACTCAATTACGTTCATTAAAGTATATAATTTACAGAATAATTGGGAGGCACTTGCTAATTGCGCGAAGGGTGGGATACTACCCCTTCCAACAATATTTACATCGCGCGTGTCTGCCGAAGACCGGTGATTCACTTTAGCTATGGCGGTTGAGAGTCAAGGGTGTGCATGGCGCCGACTTATTTCCCCTATGCTACAACAGTAAACAAGAGAAGTACTTAGACTTATTACACTACGTGATATACACAGTAAATACTGTCTGAGAGGTATGCATATGGTGTAATGAGAGGTACTTACTATGCTCATTACACTATGCAATTACACTCAGTACAGAATAATTGGTTGGTCCTTACATCACTATGTGTACTGAGAGGTACTTACTATACTCATTACACTATGCAATTACACTCATTACACTATGCAATAACATGGTGTACAGAGTAATTCAGAGGTACTTGCTAATTGCGCGAAGGGTGGGGGGGTACTTGCTAATTGCGCGAAGGGTGGGGGGTACTTGCTAATTGCTCGAAGGGTGGGGGGTACTTGCTCGAAGGGTGGGGGGTACTTGCTCGAAGGGTGGGGGGTGGGTACTTAGGGTAATTACTAATTACACCAATTGCCTCTGACCTTGCCTCTGACCTTGGTCCAGAACTGGCTAATCCCATCTACTAGAGGGGTGAGGTTTAAGATCACCTCCAACCACAAGAGGTAACGTGGTGTTCTGAAAACAATAATGTTAGAAAATAAACTGTCCTGATTTTAAAATCAAATTGTGTACGATATAAACTGCTTGGCATAATAATCTATCAAGAAATAAACCTTATTTAGGCATATGACCAAATAGGTATTGTCATTTAAGGTTTTCTATACATGAGCTAATACATTTTATTAATTTTACATGCTCTTTTTATATTAGCTTTGCATCTATATTCATTTCTAGATATGGTACCTCCATTTCCTTATTGTAATAGGTTGGATTGTTGGTTTTATTTATAAAGTTACGTTTACTGATTTCTCTTTATTAAGTTTAATTCTTCACTTTTTGGTCTATTTGTTAAATTTATAAGTGATATTTTGTAACTTTTGGGTAGCTTTTTTTACATTCGATATTGCTGGAAGAGGCGGTTTTTTCCTTTTTGATGCTATGTAATACCTGTTAACAAAATCTTTGGCCCTTCACTAGATATAAAATAATAACAGACCTTCGTTAATACATCAGTTCTTTAAGTTCAAGTGTAAATAGACTCTGGAATGTTCTTCTAAAATTTTAAAATACCTTCGTAATTTGGTTGATAAAAGGTAATATGGTTCTGCAACTGCAGATGAATCAAGGTCAAAAAATATTCTATAGGAGAAAGTTTTTCACATTTCCATATCACAAGAATTTGAATCTTTACTTAATTTTATAACGGCATTTTCTCTCTATTTCAAAATAAAGTATTTCAAACATTAATAATTGATTTGTTTTAGGCTCTGACAAAAGATTCAGTCACAGTAACTGTCGATGCAGTAGTGTATTATCGAATCCAAGATCCTTTAAATGCGGTAGTAAAAGTTACTAACTACAGGTAGGTTTATAATTAGTTACATCTAGCCGGAAGATAATATTTTCTTCATTTTTCCTTGGGCCTTCTGATGAATTTAATGAAAAATTGGCCTAATTCCATTGAGGAGAGACCAAAAAATATAATAATTTTTAAACCATTAAATACGAGGATGAATTGAAAAGTTCGTGGCCTGACTAGGAAGGAAGATATTAATTTTAGTTTTTATTCATTAGTTGCATAGCTCTATCCTTTGGTAGCCACTATATATAATTTCATTTCTCTATTGTTTAAGGTGAGGAGTTTATAAAGCGTTAAGTTTTTGGAAGTCACTAACATTTTTGACATGGAGAAAATAGAGCATCGTGCTGTTATTAAGTACTTGCATAAAAAGGGCTTAACACCACAGCAAATTCATACAAACATGGTAGAGACGCTTGGAGGCTTCGCTTCCTCGTATCCCACTGTGAGTAGCTGAATTTAGGCGTGGCAGAAACAGCATTAAAGATGACCCCCGCAGTGGCAGGCCTTCAACGTCGACCACAACAGAAAATGTCAACAAAATTTGTGATCTGATTTTGAGTGACCGCAGAATCAAAATCCGTGAGATAGCTAAGACTCTGGGTATTTCCTATGAGCGAGCACAAAACTTTATCGTAAACGAGTTAGGGTTTTTTAAGGTGTCCTCAAGATGGGTATCCAAGTTGCTTTCAGTTGAGCATAAACGCACTCGACTCGTGATTGTTTGGACCTGTTTGAAAGTAATCCGGAAGAGTTTATTGACAGAATTGTGACTATGAACGAGACATGGGTACACCATCATACACCGGAATCAAAACAACAATCAAAGCAATGGAAAAGATCCGGATCTTCTACCCCAAAGAAAGCCAAATAAGTTTTATCGGCAAACAAGGTTATGGCATCAATTTTCTGGTATGTCAAGGGTATATTCTTGATTGGTTTCTTGGAAAAAGGGAAGACTATCAATTTTGATTGCTACTGCACCTTAATGTGACGTTTACGCAAAGAGATTAAAATTAAAATGGACCGATCCTTAAAATGCTGTAAAAATAATAAAAAATCATTTGATAGTGGTGCTTAGAAGTTTTCCCACCTTATACCAGTTTACAAGAAAGGTGATAAAAGCTATATAAAGAATTATAAAGGTACTGCTATTATATCGATAATTATAATTCTAAAACAATTTGAATCCACACTAACAAATGAAATGTTTCACACGTATAAAAACTATCATCAGAGTTTTTCTTCGAATAAAGACGTGAAAATTACTGTACTGGGGTATTTTGCAGAACTCGAAGAATTATTTTTTAAAAGTGGCACAGAAGCGTTACCGGAGAGGTGCGTAAATGTATCTCACTCAAGGGGGATTACATAGAAAAATAAAACATAAGTTATCCAAACATTTTTTCATTTTGTAGGTTAGGCCACAAACCATTCAATTCATCTTCGTATCTTTCAATCTCCAATTCATTTCATTCAATATTATTAATATAATAACAAGTTAGCTGAACAAATATATTTTTTTCGATTCAGTAATTCAACGAGACTTTTGGCCATGACAACTTTAAGAAACATTTTGGGGACAAGAAGTCTGGCTGAGATACTATCTGATAGGGAAGCCATTTCTCATGCCATGCAAACATCGTTGGACATCGCCACAGATCCTTGGGGCGTTAAAGTGGAAAGGGTGGAAATGTAAGTTGCTCTAGATGTCGTTATTAATAAAATTTTCGTATCTTATTTATTTTTTAGAAAAGACGTGAGTTTGCCGCAGCAACTACAAAGAGCTATGGCCGCCGAAGCTGAAGCTTCCAGAGAAGCTAGAGCTAAAGTTATTGCGGCTGAAGGAGAAATGAAGGCTTCCAGAGCTTTAAAGGAAGCTTCGGATGTTATCAATGAAAGTCCAGTCGCTTTACAGGTTAGTTATGTAACTATAGTCAATGTAGAAATGTTTTTTTTTGTATAATTGATGCCTTACGCGGGTAAGAATTTTGAAAGATTTTTAAAGAAGTATATAACAGAGAACAAACTGAAGATATCTTTGAATTTATCAATAAAAGATTCATTCGTAGACAACAATGGATAACATTGTCTAACTGGTGCGAAGCAAATATATTGTAACGTTCAAATAAATCTATAAGTTGAAGTTAATGAAAATTTACTCAAAATCATGTATAATTAAGAAAAAATTAAAGTTATGAATCATCTTGTATATTAAACTACAAAGTAACAAGAATTAATAAATAATATGCATCATGTTTAGTTAAAAGAATTTGTTTGACCAGGAGAAAAGACGAAATAAGTCTCTCATAATGAGAATAATTATGAATAAAATAATAACACATAAAAAAAAATTACTAATAATGTAATACTTACAATTTTTTTAACAGGTTTGTGAGATATAAATAAAACAATAATTTGCAACCTTGTAAATAAATCCTTGAGAATGTTGTATACGAATAAAACTGATTTCACTAGTAGTATCAGACGAGCCGTTAAAAAACCACAGGAAACAGTTTTCTTCAAAAAAGTACAAGGAATCTACAAAGAAAGTTTTTAAAAATAAATAATTTGGAGAAAAACGATAAATAAATAGAAACATGTCGGTTAACAATTAATGAATAAATTAAACTAATAAAATTAATTTAATAAGAGAAAATTACGAAACTTTATGCCTGACAGCAAAAAAATATTTTATTAAAATTGAAAATACTTGTAAATAATTTTAAGAAGTAAAATAAGTGTTTAAATGATTTATTTACATTTAAAAAGTGATAAGAAAGGAACAGTTTTATTAGTGAAAGCCAAGAAAAAGATAATGACTTTTATTTTCCCCTGTATATAATCTGACATTTTTAATTATGAAATTAAGACATCAACTTACTTGAATTTCAAATTCTAATCAGGGCTGGTATATCTAAGGGGGGTCGCGACATAGGAGTCCATTTTGGACGCCATTTTTTTCGAAATAGTAGTCACATAGTAGTCGCCATTGATCTGGCAACGTGGCAACTTGTAGTCGCCAGGTTTACCAATATAAGAAAAAAAATCAATGTCATTTTTTAAATGACATTTCCATTATAAAATGCCCATATTTTTTAGGATAAAATATTTCAATTTAATAAATTATTAATCTCAGATATACATAGAATACGTCAGGAAAAGTAGATCACTTTCAATTTTGTGCTGTTTTGGTTTTGTTTATTTTAAAAGGTAATTGAAGAGATGAAGACAATTTTCTTATAGATGATGCATAACAAATTATTGCTCCCTTTTTTAGAGCTCCAGTCCCTTAAGTCTATTTATTTTAGGTCTTTTTAATTTGTTGGTAGGTATTATTCACTTCATTTGTATGTTTTTAGTTAATTTAAATAATTTTGTGTAATATCTTGCGATTTGTTTTCTATACATTTTAACATGTATTTGTTGTCTACATCTCACAAAGGTTGGCTTTGAAATACCTTTACAACAGAGGTACTTTCCTAAAACTGGCCGAAATTTGAAACTGAATACAGTTCTTAAAGAAAATCTCCAGTAAAAAATGTCTGCATGCAGAATAACAGTAGCATAGATTAACAAAGCTGACAAAAGAGTTGGACAAACCTTTGTCTAGCTTTTTTTAATATTTCAGGACAATAGTGTTAACAGCAGACTACAACAAAAACATCCAAAGTTTAGTAATCAAGCAAAATATTCCGGTATCTCCAGAATTATAAACATATGAAAACTATAATAGAAAACATGTATGGTTTTGAATAGAAAATTACCAAAATTAACATATCTAGTGAATATTGTATTTAAAGAATATATTTTTATTTAAAACTTTTGTGCTTCTACTCCAATACTAACCATATAGAAGCATATGCATTTTATAGTATTTGCAAGATTCGGATCAAATGTACCCACAATTTATAAAGATTATTAAACTAAAATAAAACATTTCAAATAACACCTGCTTTTATGTTAAATATGTTTTTATTAAATACACAAATTAGTCTCAACCACACATTTTTTTTTGTTCAGTCTTTTAAGTTTATTATTTATAGAGACCAGCTACTACAAAATATCTTATTGATGATAACTAATTTCTCTTTAATAATGGTTTTGCATTTATTAACATTTTACAGCACTTTGTTTTTATGAAGCATCTATGTAACTCTTAATTAAATCACATTTAAATCAAGTAATTATATTTTCATATTCAACTTATGTATTCTTATTAGAACTTGGTCACTTTTTTTACTTTGAATCTTTTGACTGTGGTAACAGTCCATTCACCAAACCACAAAGTCACTTAAAAATGTTGAAAGAGAATGTCATAAAGGTAAAATTCCTTCTTCTATCGTGTTTTTCATGCAATTTTAGGTTGTAAACGTTTTGTCCAACACATTTTTTACAATTTATCCCAAGCAACACTATGAAAGATTTAAATCCTGGATTTACAGCATTCAGTTTCCAGATGAGTGCAGTCACAATGTAGTTTAAGATATAATTTTCACATGAACACTTATTTACCACAGCACAAACGCATGTAGCTATTCATGTAACATTAAAATAAAGTGGAAACAAATTGCATAATTTGGTATATAAAAAAGTACAAAATGTTTTTAGTTTTAATTGGACATTGGACTACGACCACACTACGACTACGAGGAAAACAGTGGTTCATTCCACTCCACTTGTACCATATTGACATTATTATGCACGATGCTTGTTCAAACGAACATCAGAAAAGTGTTGCCAACTTAAGCTGACTACTATTTCCCCCCTAGCCTCAGTCACCCCCTCATCCATTTACTGGGTCTATGTCGCGACCCCCTTAGATATACCAGCCCTGATTCTAATAAAAAAACTCTGCAAAAGTGACTTGATATGTAAGAAGTTTTCGGTTCGGTTCCCATAGTAACTGTTTAAACAATTGGTGCTGGGTGATCCAAGAAAGAAAAAAGTCAGTAGGTATCTTTTAAACATTTTTTCTTAAAGTTGGAAGAAAATTAGTTATTTCCATTATCCGGCTGATTTTCGTGGTAAAATCATAACGCTGAGGCTAGTTCTTCCCCTACAAATGTCGCTGTAGTGCTTTGATGAAGAAAAGGCACACATTTCTTCAAGTCAAGAAATTCGATTCTTTGATCTGTGCGGGAAAGTGGTATTTTTGCGCTAAAACATTAAAAATGAGATCTCAGGTAACAAAAAACTTAAATATTTTGCAAAATATTAAAAATATGAAAGGCCTATAAATTAATCTTAATTTTAATCAGTAATTAATTTCTTTTCATAATGAATTTTAACATTTAAGTTTAATGACAAATATCTCGTTATTTGAGCAATTTAGGGAATTTTAAAATTTAATTAAACAAAACAGACAGCTCAAGTAAAAATTTATGTCATACAAAATTTTAATTTTAATTAAATGAATCATCATGTTTCACCACGTAAAATGTAATTCAAATGAATAATTTCAAAATTAAATACTAATACTGAATCAACTAACTATTTTAACAAACTTTAGTGACTGAAACATAATGATTTCCTACAAGAATCTCTTAAAATATTCCATTGTTGTCAGGTACAAATAAATTAAAAATAAACTTAACTGATATAACCTCAAATTTCCATGCTTAATAATTAATTTATAATCACAGATACACTTTAATATCTAATTGTTCCTTGTGTTTTATCAGAATTCTGTTAGTTGCGTTTTTTTTTAAATAAATAAATAAATAAATGTTCTTTGTTTACACTTATTTTTTTGTGCTCTGCTTCACAGTGAATACAAAAACAGTCAAACTATCTTGAAAGCAGCTATATTTTATACAAGAAAACAATATCACAATCAGCTAGCAAGTGCCCTAGGTAATCCAAGAAAAATATGATCAGTGTTAAACTTGTTAATTTATATTAAACTATCAAAGCAACAAAACACAGTGAATAAATTGCAAGTAGAAGATGACTCAATAGAAGTTCCTAAGAAAATTGCAGATATTCTTAACACCCATTTTACAGAAATAGGTAAAGCCTTAGCAGAAAATATACCGGAGTCTACTTACACGAAACCTATAGTTATAAACAACTATATCAATGGGAGTTAACTACCCCTCAAGAAATCAACAAAGTAATTTCAGAGTTTATGATGGTATCTCTGGGGACTTGATCAAACATTTTAAAAACAAGATGTCGGTTACCTTAATTAACCTAATAAACTTAACTTTCACTCATGCTTTAATTTCCGATGGAGTAAAAGAAGCTAAAGTTTTACCATTACTTAAAAGAGGGCCAAGAACTTCCACTAATAACTACCGACCAATATATCTATTAAGTTCTATCTCCAAAGTCCTGGAAAAATGTATTAAGCAAAGGCTTGTTTCCTATCTTGAAAAAAAGAATTTTTGGTACAAGGCACAACGTCGGCGGTCACAAATATGATTACCAACATCAGACATCATGTGGATGAAGGCAATGCATGTATCATTGTTTCACTTGATTGAAAGAAGGCGTTTGATACTGTTAATCACTAAGTACTGTTATCTATTTTGGAAGACTATGGAATAACAGGAAATGCATTGTCTTTCTTCAGAAATTATTTCAATAGTCGTACACAGTTTGTAAGTGATGGAAATACCTCAAGTAAAATAACTGATCTACAATATGGTGTACCCCAGGGGTCAATTATTGGACCAACGTTATTCCTGATCTATATAAACTCCATAGCTCCGCTACCATTAGCTGGTTATTTACAACTTTATGCTGTCGACGCTTGTCTCATCTATTTTGGAAAAGATACAGACGAAACAAAATATATTATAGAGCAAGATCTAATTCAAGTTCTTGAGTGGTTAAAGTTTTATAAATTAACTCTGAATACTGAAAAGACAAGTTTTTTAGTTATATCAAAAAAGCCTGAATGGAACCAATTCCAAATAAATATAGACAATTAACAGTTGACTAGGACAGAATGCATTAAATATCTTGGCTTATACATAGATTCCAAGCTCAATTGGGAACATCATATTGCTCAATTCTGTAAAAAAATTGTCCTGCCATTGGAATATTATGACGTGTTGCCTGCTACCTTTCAGGTGACTTAAGGAAGACTTTGCCATATCGAGTCAGAAAGTTACGTCGAGGCTGGTATGGGAATGCATCGAAGAACTAAGAACACTGGCAGACCGAAATAGAGTAAAACTATTTTGGGTGCCAGGTCACAAAGGGATCGAAGGCAACGAAAAGGCTGACGAACTTGCAAAAAGAGGGTCAGAAAAAACACCGGAACCAGATACAAACCCAGGAGTACCAAAAAGTACAGTCCGGGGTTTTATAAATGACTGGATTCGGGAACAACATATTAACTATTGGGGAAGCACCCCAAAACAGGCACATGGAAAAGCCTTCATAGGCAGACCATGTCCCAAAAGAACTGGAGAACTACTCTTAATGAATAGGAACCAGTTGAAAGTGATAACAGGGTTCATGACTGGGCACGCCCCAGTAAAGGGACACTTGAACAAAATTGGCATGTACAATGGGGAACTCATGTGCCGACTATGTCACAAGAAACCAGAAACGGCCAAACACATACTGTTCGAATGCGAAGCTCTAGATCGCAAAAGACAGGCTCTTTTTGGACAACCCCAGATTGATCCAACAACGTATAGAACCCACTCACCCAAGGATCTGTACAAACTTGTACAAGGTACAAAGGTGATAGAGTGAGTGCTATGAACTAACATGGAGTAAAACACAATAAGCCAATAGGCTTCAGTGTTATTCGGAGACAGATATTCAGACGAGCCCAGGAGAGAAAAAAAAAAGGAAGACTCTGTATCATTCACTAATTCATTCACATCTATCATATTTAACTCTTATTTGGAGCAAAACTTCCCAAAATAGACTAAAACCCCTGCAAATTCTTCAGAATAGAGCAATCAAAAAAGCTTTTCAACTTCCTTTTTGTCATCCTATGGATCTTTTGTATCGTCCAAATAATATTCTAGACATTCAGCCCCTCTGTAAATATCAGACATAACCTATTTCTGAATTTCTGAATTTCTGAATAATATACATCTATCCCTACAACTGACTACTTCCTATGATAACCATAGATATAATACTCGGAATAATCGCTGCTTCAGAACCACAGCCGTAAGAACATGCTTTGCCGACCGAAGCATTCTATCTGATGGTCTAAGACAATACAATGAGCTTCCTAGCACCATAAAGAACATAAGGACTGACCTCATTAAAAAAAAAACTAAAAGCTCACTTAATAGAATTTCCTTAGTTGATATCTTCATGTTTAAATAGGGTTTAAGTAACAGTGTGATATTAAATTACCGTATATTTTTTTTTGTATTCTTTTTTTATTAATAAACTTGATGGAACCTTAAAAACAATCCAACAATAAGCAATATAAAATTTTTTAAATTTGCAGTAAAACGATTTAGTACATTTTGTACTCAAGTATATACTGTATATAAAAATGCAATTTCGTACTAAACAATTCATTACTTGTTATTACACTTCCCATATGAAATGCAAACTATACCCAACAGCAAAGTAATTTCTCTTTTGAAGCCAAATTACGACGAAAGTTTGGTTTTAGCTATCAACTACACTTATATACCTATTCGAGTTCCTAGATATATCCAAGAATGGCTAACTTCGTCGGTATCCTCCAACTAATACCTATAAAGAGCACATGGCAACTTGATCAATAACAGTTTATGCGGACTTTATATATGTATATTAATGTATTTGAGACCACAAAGGGTACGTCTTTTAAATTACATGGACGTCCTAAAGTTTACCTGCACTATACAGGGTGTATTTTAAGTGCTTCTAGGGGGTGATTCTAAGAAAGCTAACTAGAAAATCTATAGGTTCGCAGACGATATAGCATTAATAATCAAGAATGAAGAAGTAACGGAAACAAAACTCAAAAGTTAACGACTGAGAAAAATAAATGAAAATAATGAGGCTTAGGTCTGTATTTATAAACAGAACTCAGCTGAGTCGGACTTGGGTAAGTCGTCTTTGAACTAAAATCGAAGTTCGGTTACAACGTCTCTAAAGTTCCAGGTGGTTTCGGTGTTACACTGAAATTTAGAGATGGATATTAGCAAATCTGTAACTGTTAAGTACATTTACGGATTTGTTACTACACATCTCTGAATTCACACGATATATCCGAACTTCCATTTTTGTTCAAAGACGACTCAGCCAAGTTCGACTAAGCCGAGTTCTGTTTATAAATACGGACCTTAATGTACAGTTATAAAAGAAGATTGTTATTTACATAATTTTTTTTCTGTTTCAGTTAAGATATCTGCAAACTCTGAGCACCATTTCAACTGAGAAGAATTCTACAATCGTGTTTCCTCTTCCAATTGATTTGATTAGCTTTTTTGTGAACAAACCACGCTCGAATACGTTAGACAATGATAAAGTAAAACATTAAAAACATATCATTACTTGTTTTTTTTTTTTAATATCTAGATTGGTCAAAACTGAAACTGATACCGCAAAAGCAAAAAAAGTTGAAGTGGACCTAGTGTTTGTGATTAATGTAGTATGTCCGTGATTTGATTTCGATTTAACAGCAGAATGCACCAATTTTAGAAGAAGTCACATTTGGGGAACCCTAACGAAAGATCTAAAATAATCACAAGATGTTTTAATGATTCCATCCGGTCAAAGTAGAACTATTACAATATTTTAAAGCTTGAAATCCAAAGTGGGGCAATAGTTTAGCAGAAGAAGTTGCAATAAAGATTGTTCTTGTTACAGTGATACACTGATCCTTGTGTGTTTGGTGTGAGATTGGAGTTAGATTAGGGTAGTTTAAGATAGTGGGGGGAAATATATTGACGAAATTAAGAAGTGGTATAAGAATGGATATTACAAAACAGATCGGTCAAGGAGAACAGGATCAAATTCAGGTAGGAAATTAGGAAGATGGAAAGACAAAGCAGTATGAAAAAGGACAAATTGCCGATATTAATGGTACAAATGGAAGAAAATAAACGAGAAAGGAGAAAAATTAGGGAAGTGGATAAAACGAAATAAGACAGATGATAAGATGGAAAACTTGCGGAAGATGATGAAAATAAAGAATGAATTAAATCTCTTACGAAGTAGCATGTTTGGTAATATTTAATAATCTCACAATTCCTCATTAATAAATTTTAAATATCAATAAACGAATCTTTGTTTTTAGTATGCGATTTAAACTTTCAGTGAGATTACATTATGGAATAAAATTGACACTATAAATAATTTACAAAGGAATTAACCAATTGATTAAAAGAGTGACTTTTGTATTACTGGTCATTGATGCAAACAAGAAACTGAGGTACACCATAGACCAGGAAGACTTCTTCTAAATGTTCAGCAACAAAGCACTATCAGTAGCTGATTTTAACGAAAACAGCAAAGAGAATTTGATGAACATATCGAAAATAACTAACACATATATCCTGTTTTTAGATAACGGAAATAGACCAATTTAATCTGTACAGACAAACTGTACTGAGCTTTATAACTACATGTTGTAGTTTTTGCTTTGGTTTATGGACTTTACGCACGCAGACAACTAGACCAATAATAGAAGGAATATACCCTTTTTACGGTTTTGTAATAGCCTTAGTAACCTTTCGTAGCCTCTTCATGATTTTCCAAAAGAACAGCCTGTCGCAATTTCTTTGGAACAGTCAATCATTCAAACTCAGTTGTACTTTATTTAGCCTCTTGGGGGGTAAGAGCACGACTTGCGTAAGCAATAATTTTCTAATAAATGAGAGCATCGAGCAATCGTAGAGGATGAACTCGATGGTCTCATCTTCTTGTTTGCCTTCCCTGCAGAGCGCATTTTCTGACAACCCAATGATATGGAGATGCTTTTGTATGTCCAGTCCAGTCAGAATGTGATCAGGCGCAGATTCCGTCTAGTCATAGTCAATTATTTGTTTGCTGTAGTGTTGTCAGGATAACTTATTATGGTAATAACGTTCCGATTTATTGCTAAGTGACAGTTCGTTGATTTTAATTTGTTATTTATATCAAACTTGTTTTCGCAAATTTAAAAATATGAATATGATTATCTATCATAGAAAATGAAATCCCAGAAGAAATTTTAGAAGCAGCAAAAATGTACATTTAACATAAATATTCAAATATAATGTATTTAGTTAGTTAATGCAGTTGTATCCATTATCTAGTTTTAGTGTTTGTTAATCACTTTATTAAATAAAACAAATAATTGAGTTTACATCGAAATATCGGTCTTAAAAAAATATCGTACGTCACGCGACCGAAAATTAGTGTTAAGCAAGTCTCTCCAAGCTGCTTGTCTCGACCTGCAAAACAGTACTTTCCGGTCTTGTAACGTAAATTACTTTTGTGCTGCTTCCAAAATTTCTTCAGGAATTTTATTTTCTATGTCAGATAATTCAAAATCTGAATCCATATTTTTAAATTTTAGACAACAAGTCTGACATAAACAACAAAATAAAAATCAACGAACTGTCACTTGGCAATAAATTGGAACGTTGTTACCATAGTAACGAAATCAAGGCAGACTGTATTATTCAACAACGATCGGAAAAATGAAAAACAAGGACCGGTAAAGCTTCTACCGGTCCCTAACGTCTACTTTCTGATCTTAATCGGAAAAATGTTATTTTCTGGACGAAAATTTTTTCAAAAAGTGTATACTTTCTGGTCGGTCTTAAAAAATAGCTATTTGTGTATTAAGAGCGGAAAGTGCTACTTTACCGCTTAAGATAAAAATTTATCGTAAAAAGTTATCGTAAGTGGCAAATATTTTTTCTACGATCACACGATATTAAAAGTATATAGTTTTATTTTGCTGAATTTAAATCTTACTACGTTAATTTGACAGACACTTGTCTACCCAGCAAACACAAACATGTAACATATATGTATCATTTACGTGTACTAGTTCCGTGTTACATAACAAAGTAACTTACATATTACATAATAACACGTGATTACTGTGAAAAATGACCTAATTTTGTTATATAGCAGGTTCCTTATATGCGATGTAATGTGTTAAGTACATGTAAGGAACAATGTTATATATCGGAAGACATGTAACATTTATATTACCATTGTAAAATTTAATATGCTTCATTATTACAGCACATATACATTATTTTTTTCATGTAACATTAGTATTATAAATGTTATATAAATAAAGGTATGTAAATGTGTCGTTTCAAAATGTAGGTATTAAACAGTATACTTAAGTTGGAACCATATGGAAAACATTTTTGTTATTGGTTTTGTGAAAAAATGTGTTCTTGATAAAAAGTTCTGCATCGTCTAAAACTTAAAATGCAATCATCAGATATTAATTTATTTAAGCTGTATACCAGGTTTGTCTAAAAATGTGAAATTTACTCAAGAGTAAAGAACCTTTATGTTTTACAATACAGAAAAACATTATAAAGTAAAGTTATTTTGAATTAAAAGTTATATTCAATTACAGTCATTTACGTTTTACATTATTTGTAGTTATAAATTAATCACCAAACCTGAATTTTAATGCTAAATGACTGAAAGTGCATATTTGAATATAACTTTTAATTCAAACTAACTTTACTTCATAACATTCTTCTGTATTGTAAAACATAAAGGTACTTTACTCTTGAGTAAAATTCATATTTTTTGGCAAACCTTATATACAGTATAAAAAAATTGATATCTGATAGTTGCATTTTAAGTTTTGGACCATGCAGAACTTTTTATCAGCAATACATTTTTTCACAAAACCAATAATAAAAAAGTTTTCCATTTGGTTCCAACTTAAGTAGACACACTGTATGACAAATATAAAAAAAACGTCGAAAATATTTGGAGGATAAAAAAAAGTAATTTATACGTATTTGTTAGGTATATCAGTAATTTTATTGGACAAATTCATAACCGAAACCAAAAATGTATTATAAACATATTGCACATAAATATAATAACCCAAATTCATCATAAAAATCACAAAATATCTGCTATTAACGACGACCCACGGCATCAAAATTCAGGGCCCCATAAAGCATGACCTGAAAAGAGAACAAACATTAATATTTACACCTCAAATGTATCATCAAAATACAGCACACACATATATATATATATACAGGGTGTCCTTTAAAATGTGTCCCAAAATTCTCAGGCAGATTCCTTAACCAAAAAATGGAAAAAAAGTTCCTATAGACCTATGTCCTAAAGTGTCCCCTAAGCGAGCAACAGCCTCTCGAAATCATTTTTTTTATTTTGATTTTTTGAATTTTCTTAAAAATGGAAACAAATAAAAGAACCAAATTTTGGCTGTTAAATATGATCAATAATAGTGACCTTTTGACACCTTCAAAAAGAAATTATTTCGTTAGGGGTGTACTTGGGAATTTTTTGAAAATTTTGATTATTCATAACTTTTTTGTGTTTTTGGTAATGACTTATCCATATTTTTTTTTACATTCTACATTGAAAACTACGTCAAAATGGAATACTTGTTTGATCTCGATTGGAGCAGCCGTTTCCGAGAAAACATCATCCAAAGATATTCGTCCACTTTAGCTTAATTTTCAATTTTCCTAAATTACCTCGGTGAATCTCGTAAATAAAAATAACTTTTTTAGCTCTCTCTAAATAATTGTAGTTCAAATGTCGTGGTGGGACTATTTTTATTTAATAATAAGAAACGGTTTAAAAAAATATTTATTCTAAAAAAACAAATCAAAAAAAATTAAAGCAGGTGCTCAATGTGGCGACCATTGGTTTCCACACACAAGCGCAACCGTCGCATCATAGACTGTCTTACACGAAAAAATACTTCAGGATTATTCCTAAGAACTTCGCAATGATGAAAAACTCGTTCTTCCAATTCTTCAACTGTTTCAACAGGACTGGAATAAACCAATGATTTTAAATAACCCCAAACAAAAAAATCCATTGGATTTAGATCTGGTGAACGAGGTGGCCAGTTAACAGGACAACCTCTGCCAATTACTCTACCCTCAAATCTTTCGTTAAGGTGCTGTCTAGCTTCAAGGCTGTAATGTGGTGGAGCTCCACCATGCATAAACCACATGTTATGTCTGATTTGAATCGGAATATTATCAAGAAGCTCATGTAAGTTATTTTCCAAAAAAAGCCTGTATGCTGCTCCATTTAACCTATTCGGCAAAACAAATGGTCCAATAAGGTAATTATCAATAACTCCAGCCCAGACGTTTATTGAAAATTTATCCTGGTGGTGACGTTCAACAACCGCGTGAGGGTTATCTTCAGCCCATTCATGCATATTTCGAAAATTTATTATGCCATCTCTAGTGAAACCAGCTTCATCGGTAAATAGCACTTTATTAAGAAACATTGCATCTTGATTACATCTTCCAAGAAACCATTCAGAAAAGATAACTCGCGGCTCATAATCAGTAGCTTTAAGTGCCTGAACTTTTTGAATGTGGTAAGGGTACAATTGTTGTTCACGCAAAACTTTCCATACCGTGTTACGTCCGACTCCCACTTCTGAAATTAAATGAGAGAATCTGTGTAGTGAATAGTTAAGAAAGAGAATCCATTGATTTGGGAAATCAGATTTTTTCTGCATAACGCAACTCTTTTCGATACGAAAAGTCGTGAAATGTAAGAGAAGCAATAACAAGTAAAAAAACTAGTTTTATACGATAAGGTACGGGGTAGCTAAAATAATAAATAAGTAATTACTTACCATTTGCTATTTTTCTGGTACTTGTCGATGGGGTTTCAGCTACCCTATCCAAAATTGCTTCTTCCAAAGCAGGAGTTCTCACATAATTTTGTCTTCCACTGTTACTAGAGTTTTTCTTAAATGTACCAGTTTCCCGAAGTCTATCGTCAATTCTAGAAAACGTCTTAGCGCATGGAAGATGCCTATTTGGAAAGCGCTCCTGATAAAGTCTGCGAGCTTCATTGGCATTTCCAGAAGCGAGTCCAAAACATAAGTGCATGTCCGTCATTTCGCCGAATGTGTAATCATTATTGTAGTTATTGTGAGCCATTTTAAACAAAATAATAACAATACAACGAATCGCACCAGAACACTTTTAGAAATAATGTTTAACTGAAGAAACATTTTTATCAGTGAGCGAAAAAAATTATCCATGAAACACAAAAACGCCAAAAAAATACATATTTTTACTTTTTTATTCTAAACAGCTAAATACAAACCTTATGGTCTTCATAATAAATAAATGGGAACTAAATTTTTAAATTTTATTTAGAGAGCTAAAAATAGTATACAGGGTGATTGATTAGTGTGAGGAAGCTCTGTAGATCTGTTATAATAAAAGTAGGCAGCTTTAAGCTTCACATTTTAAAATTAGTTACGATGTGACAGGGTGTTTCATAAGGCCGTGCCAAATCAAAGTTATGTTTTCTAAATGGAACACCCTGTATATTTTTATATTTTTAGAATCTGCTCGATAATCTGATTTCAATGATATATCACACTTGTTATCTAAAATGAATAGTAAAGGATCTACAGCTACTCAAAAATCACATTTTTTCAAATTCAGGTGGCTGTTGTAGCCAAACAGTTGGAAATCAAGGAAAACGGCTTACAGTCCCTATCCTAACTTTTTAAGGGCTATTCAGTGACATAAAATACATATTATTTGATACAGGGTGATCAAAAATCCAAAATCACATCCGATTTTTGATCACCCTGTATCAACTAATATTTTTTGCCACTGAATAGACCTTCAAAAGTAAGGATAGGGACATGTAAGCCGTGTTCCTCGATTTCCAACTTTTTGGCTACAACAGCCAAAATTGAAAATTAACCTAAACTGCACGAATATCTTTGGATGATGTTTTCTCGGAAACGGCTGCTCCAATCGAGATCAAACAAGTATTCCTTTTTGACGTAGTTTTCAATGTAGAATGTAAAAAAAATATGGATAAGTCATTACCAAAAACACAAAAAAGTTATGAATAATCAAAATTTTCAAAAAATTCCCAAGTACACCCCTGACGAAATAATTTCTTTTTGAAGGTGTCAAAAGGTCACTATTATTGATCATATTTAACAGCCAAAATTTGGTTCTTTTATTTGTTTCCATTTTTAAGAAAATTCAAAAAATCAAAATAAAAAAAATGATTTCGAGAGGCTGTTGCTCGCTTAGGGGGCACTTTAGGACATAGGTCTATAGGAACTTTTTTTCCATTTTTTGGTTAAAGAATCTGACTGAGAATTTTGGGACACATTTTAAAGGACACCCTGTATAATAACTCAATTTCATTATAAAAACACAACATACCTGCTATTGTTCACAAAAAATCCAAAAATGCTACAGGTACCTCCATAAAACGCCTATAGCCGCCATTGAACATTGAAACGGTACTAAAAATAATACACCAGATATACCTAGTTACCTACCTAAAAAACATGCGTATTTCAAGAACCTTTTGGTCAACAGCATTTATGTATATATACGCTATGTGACATTTTGTACGAAATAATTTAGTACAAATTGTTACTTTAATGTAGATTACACATAGATATATAAATTGATATAATATTTATGTGAGGAAATTTATATAACGCATATGTAATTTTGTAACATATATTTTAATTATATACATGGTATATAACTATGGTGCTAAGTTTGGACTTAGGTGTTCGGTTCCATAAATAACACATAAATGTGCATACAAGACAGTCTAAGTATATTTTATCCTTCTTAGTTATGTAACAGGAGGGAACATGTAACAGAATGGTTTGCTGGGTAGCAAACGAAAAGTTTGTTATGTGTATAATATGTTGCCTGCTTACTCTAGGATTAATTTTAGGATACGTGTAAAAAATATTTGTTAGTAAGTACATCTTAAAAATAACTTAAAGATCATCGGTTAAAATACTTAAATCGCAAATTAATGGCTTATACACTGTTTTAAGTTTTATTAAATTTTATAAACAAAAAATCAAATTAAAAAAAATAAATAATAACTGGTGAGGATTTAACTTACGACCATCACACACTTTCCGTAAGACAAGGGCACAATTGTCAAAAATTCGAAAAGTCAGTTAGGTATGCAAAAATGCTTTAAAAACACTTGAAGGAACAAAGACATCTGTAGAATTCAGCTATTATTTTGCCAGAGGGCAGTAATGCCTTTGTCTTATTGGTGCACCTCTCTATGCAATTTGGCGCGACAAAATCTCTTTGGTCAGTTGCCGCGTCGCCCACGAATGAAGTGGTTGTGTGCTGGAGTGTTAAAGTCGTAAAGGTAAATATGCCCTTTCTTTACTTTTGTTTTTGGAGAGACAAAGTCACATTTACTACACTTATGACTATTTTATGGGCACACATTTGGAGGAACAAGGACGCTCAAACAGTTGTGACTTTATACTTTCAATATGTTTACAATTTTGTAGTCTTAAATACAGATATGACTTTATTATTTCAATACCTGTTTGATAAATTTAACATAAAAATACTTATAATAGCTAAACTCGACTTACAGGCGGGTTTATTATGTCCTTTTGGTCAATCCTCAGCCTTTTTTATAAGTCCAAGATCAACTGCTATAATTTTACGGTGAGAATGTTTAGCTATTTTATAATAAAATTTATATTTACATTACCTCTGTACTAAACTAATGTTAATTTTTATTGTTTTTTAAGGTTTTCAATGTCAATGATGACAAAACATTTTGCTTCTTCTGGTACGAGGGTCTTGGTAAACGTGCTTTTACAAGTTTTTGGAAGAACTTTCTAACCAGCAACCCGATACGGATTTAATATTTCATTCCGATAACTGCTGCGGACAGCAGCAAAATAAATGAGTGGTTTTCAATATTTTCAGGTTATTCTCTTCTAATGAAACTAAAAAATATTGCTTATATTTTAGATGAAAAATATTTGACATCATTTTTTTTAATTTCAGGTTCGTTTTTGGAATGTATTATTATGCTGTCAATACATTGCCTATAAATTCCATTACACACAAATTTCTTATTAGGGGTCATACTCAAAATAAAGCTAATTCAGATGCAAATATTAAAACAAGCCGTATGGGTAATCGAAAAAATTATCTTATATTGTTTGAAAGGTGCTGTACACCGAAAAGTTACCAATCCAAACCGAAAAAAAGAAGACATTCAATTGATTGCTTCTAATATAGTTCCAAACTTTTATGAACCATTTTATGATACCTTATTTTAATTGCAGTTTTAAGCAACTATTATCATAATAATCAAAAACTGTTTGAAAATTGAAAATGTATACCTTTTGTTATAATATTATTAGTTTTTGCAAATGTAACAACAAACTCTCAACTGTACCTACTTACCTTAATGTCTTGTGTTTAGGTACGTTTCTGATTGTGTTACTTACATACTTATATGTTCTATCAGTCTATTATTTTTTGTGTCTTTAACCCGTTTAATTTTAGTATTATATTTTCTTCGGTATTTCAATATTATATGCCTAAAACTACTTTTAGTTACAAGGAAATGAAAATATGTTTCTGCGAAAAGAAAGAAATTTTTCTTAAAAATATTATTTAAAAAACGATAGGTATTTCCGTCCTGTGGATAACATGCCCTCATTCAAAAAAGTATAATGCATTTTTCATGCCAATAAGAATTACTTCTAAGAGATATTATCGAATCAATACGGTATTGAACGCAATTTTTTTTTGCAATGGCTAATATTCTGATTTGTTATAAAACGTAATTATACCTTTGTCTTACCGAAGTTCAAAGACAAACGCGCTAGGCTCTACACCAACAAGACATATTAAATATGAGAGTTAAAAACGGTAATTTATTTTTAATATTTTAATTATCATTTTTTTTGTGTCATCGAATTCAACTGCTATTGTAGAATACGGAAAGATCTTGTTTTAATAAAAATAGCTTTTTTCTTTTACTGTAATGACTTTTTATTTTATTGATTGACAAAAGTTTTTAAAAACGTCACTATTCCATTATTTTAAAGAAAAACTGAATTAGCCATAGGCGTTCTAACTATTCTCAACATACTCCCACCTTAACAATGAGAATTGTTAAAAAACTAAAATTGTTAGATAAGATGTGGAAGTGGACTAAATAAAATTGTTAAAAATGATAGGAACTAAACATTAAATTTGAATCTATCTGGTTTCTTAACAATTCTTCCATATCTTGTGGTCCAGTTTCTTCCTCGTTCTTCATTTTCTCTATTTTCTTCTTCGTGTTGTCCTCTTTTTTACTTCTTTCTTTACTTGTATTCTTACTATTGTCATCGTTATCTCTTGACTGTATTAAGCTAGATTGTTTTTGCGCGACCTCGGCGTGTGTAATTTCTAAAGGAAAAAGTCTTTGAAAAGGACGTACAGATCGACCAACATAGCTTTGCCTCTGAGATGCGCAAACGATAAACAGAGAGGGTTAGTGTGCGACAAAGACCGACTTCGACCTTTCACCGGGAAGTACAATAGGGAGAAGAATTTTAGTCGAAACCGTTGATTGAATGCAGTACCTGAATCAACGTTGAAAAAAAATCATTTAAATAAAAGTTGAGGATTAAAACATATCGGATTATGAGCAAGTGTTTGGGAAAAAATGGATAACCTTTAAATTGATGAATATTTAATGATTAAATTATTTAATAATTTTCAAGAATTTTTTTGGTACTACTGCCTATAGATTATAATATGACTTTTCGCCCACTGTTGACATTCTCAGATTGGTTTTCGTCAGGTAGTTCTTTGATTCCGGATAGATTACAATCTTCATCTTCCTGTTCTGATTCAGTGTCGCTATCCTCATCATTTAAATCAATAACCAGATCATCTACGATAATGTCTATCATGGGTTCATTCGTCATGAAATCGTCCTCAAATTTCTTCGCTCTTTTGCAACGAGATTTCCACTGCTCTGGAGAAAATTCTTTGAAAAAATCGTCGCAATGTTGCATAACATCGTTGAAATTAAAATATACATTTTTATTTGCAACATAGTCTTTGAGTTCGGCCCAAACCAATTCGATTGGATTCAAATCCGGATGATACGGTGGAAGTCGCACAACGTTATGATTTGCTGCTAGAAAAAGCTGATCTATTTCATACCGCTTATATTTTGGCTTATAGTTCTTTATGAGGTCGTATAATTCAGGTTTCAACATCGTTTTATTAAATGGAATATTTCTCTCTGATAACCATGATTGCATCTCGGCTTTTTTGGTCAATATCGTTGGAATTTTGTCGATTTGTTTATTACGATAAGGTACATTATCGATAATCACAACGCTCTTTGGCGGAAAATTCGGAATCAACTGTTCTGACACCCATTTCTTATAATTATCAAAATTCATCTCATTATGATAATCACCTGTATTGCAATTCGATTTCCATCTTATATAAGCATTAGGCACAAATCCATTTTCTCCACCTGCATGTATTATAATTAAACGTTGCCCTTTACTAACAGGTTTTTTTAGACCATCCTAGGTATTATCACTCCAGCATTTTTAGTGCGTGTGTGTAGCATGAATATAAGTTTCATCCATATAAATAATAGGTCGACCCTCTTATCTGTAGGTCCGCATTTTTTTTAAGAATTTTATTCTCAGTAGTCGAATGGGCTATCGCTCCATTAATATTTTTCTGTTCGTTTTCACCTTCCTCCATCGAAATCCAAGTTTATGAAGGTTTTTTCTCAAAGATTCTTTGCAACCCTGATAGTCCATATCGCGAATGATATTTCTATGAATTATCCTGAGCGTAGGAATTCTTTTTTCTGTGATATGGAAATTAACTATGCACCTACGTAAAATAGCCAAATCAGCATCATCCATTGTGAGCTTTGAATGTTTCACTCTCTTTTTATTTGGAGTTGAAAACGTTTCCTGTTCACCTTCTATTTTTTCATCTCTGATTTAATTTTCCTTATGGTTCTTACGCATATACCTATAGCCTCTGCTACTCGTTCTTGAACCTTCGATGATAAAAAATAATTATTAGTACATTCTGACTTATTTCTACCATTACTTCTTACCTTCGCAAGAGGAATCCTTATTCCATCTGCCGTTGCTTCTGCCTGCATAAATCTTAAAACATTGTTGACAATTTCTCTGCTTTGTCCACTCAGAACCTTGTTTTTCACTTTACTGTTCAAAGGCATTTTCAAAGTAACGAACACAGAATTATCACAACAGTTCACTAAATAATTTCTGCACTGACTGTACTAACCGATATTGACTGCACGAGGTCCTCGACATTAATGACCTCTCGCCCCACTCCGCCGACCAGTCTACTGCGCATCCAATTCTCAGAGGCAAAGCTATGTTGGTCGATCTGTAATAATTCTCGATCGTTTGTCTTTATTCGAGCTATCCTTGCGACTTTATCTCGGCCGGGGTATACTTCTAAAACCTTGGCTAATGGCCAGTTTACTCTTTTTTTGTTATCAACTTCCAACAGGACTATGTCTCCAACATTGATTTGGTAAGTTTTTCTGTCTCCAATCTGAACAAGGTTTGCTAAATATTCTTTCCTAAATCTCTGTCTTAAGTTGTCTCAAATACTTTGAAGATATCTATTTCTTCTTAATAAGAAACGTCTGTCTACGGTGTCTCTATCTACAGCATCTAGGTCCGGAACTTCAGTATTGGATAACCCATGTAGTAAAAAATGTGAGGGCGTTAAAGGGATCAATAATTCCTCATTCTCTGCTACGTAGGTCGGTGGTCTGGAGTTGATGATTGCTTCGCAATCGGCGAGAATCGTTATCATTTCTTCGTAGGTAACCGACGATTTACCCACGTTTCGTCTAAGAAGTTCTTTTGTAATTCTGACGATACGCTCCAACCATCCTCCCCACCAGGCAGCTGTAGGAACGTTGAATATCCACTCAATTCGTTTGACCGAAGAATATTGTAGAATATCGGCCCAATATAATTTAGAAAATAAGTTATCTGTACTAACTAGACTTGTCCCGTTATCTGAATATATTTTTGAAATTCGTCTTCTCCTGGTAATAAATCTTCTCAGTGCCAGTATAAATGAATCTGTCGACATTGAAGTTACGAGTTCAAAATGTACCGCCCTGTAAATTGCACATGTAAATAATAAAACCCAAGCTTTACTTCCTCCTTTTAAATAAAGTGGACCAGCATAATCTAATCCTGTAATTTCAAATTCAGCTGCATCCCTTACGCGATCTTGAGGAAGTGGTGCAAATGGCGTTTCAATTTTCTTCTGATTATAGCGATTATAGCTCTTAAAATCCAAACTTCTTCCCTCAGTATAGCTAAAAGAGTATGAACACCAGCATGAGATAGAGTGCGGCGTTTCTCTAAAATCATTTTTTGTACAATATGATGTTCAGAGGGTAACAAGATAGAATACTTAAACTCATTCGTATCTTCTCTTAATATTAGTTTCGTTTTTATTCTTAATAAATTATTGTTATCTCTTATAACTTGTAGATTATGTACAACATAAATAGTAATTTTACCAAAACTTTCTAACTGGATCAATTTAAAGATTTGTAACTCGGCATATTTTATTTCAGTAAACAGTAATTCTCCTGTTTTCTTCTCACTTCCATTAACATTGCAATAAAAACGAAATATCCACGCAATCATTTTTATAATTTTTGAATAATTTGAAAAATATTTAAAATTTTCTGTAAATGTTTCCAATTTTGTAGTTACTGAAGATATTATAATTTTCTTTCTTTCAGTAAGTACTTCTGGATAATATACAATTTCAGACTTAGGCCAAAGTGCTTCCTCATCTTTTAACCAGCCAGGTCCCTGCCACCATTGCGATTTTAATAATTGTTTGCCATTGCATCCCCTTGATGGCAGATCTGCAATGTTCAAATGTCCAGGAACATGAAACCATTCTTCGGGTTGACTAAAAGATCTTATTTCTTTAACTCGATTACCAACAAAGGTGTTCCAGTCTTCTCTAGTTTTTATCCATGCAAGTGCCACCATAGAATCAGTCCAATAATAGGTTTTCATTTTACTAAATATATCAACTTTCTTTATTGTCTGACATAGTCTAATCCCAATTAACGCTGACATCAATTCCAAACGTGGTAAAGTCATAATTTTGATCGGTGCTACTCTTGATTTTGCTTGAATTAATTAAATGCAAATTTTTCCATCCGCTACCGCTCGAATAAAAATACAACTTGCATAGGCCTTTTTGCTAGCGTCACAAAATACATGCAAACTTGAATCTATTTTATCATTTAATGGAATTTCCGTTAAATTTCTAGGCAATTTACAAAAATTAATCCATGAAATTTGTTTCAACCAACCTTTAAACTCTGATACTATGTCCTCAGGTAACTCTGAATCCCACCCTACCTTTAATTTCCAGGTACTTTGTAACAAAATTTTGGGTACCAAAGTAACTGGACATGTAAAACCAATTGGATCAAAAATTCTTTGAGAGGCAGATAGAATACCTCTTTTAGTGACAGGTACTTCACATAATTTAGATGCAGTTTCAATGTCACAAAAAAGTGTATCATCTTTGAAATTCCATAATAATCCCAATACCGAACAAATGTTCGAATCTAAGGTCATTTCTGGATCACTTTTCCCAAATGAGTAAATCCAGCCTCTGAGTTCAAATTGGCCTTTCAACATTATATCTTTAGACTCGTCAATAAACCTTTTTAATTCAAGTTCATTTTCAAGACTGGTCACACATTTGTCAACATAAAATGATCTTTTAAGTATATTTGCCGTGTGCTTAAGATGATCTGGTACGTTTTCCATATGATATAAAATAGTTGCAGCTAATAAAAATGGGCTGGAAGAGACCCCGAATACAACTCTACAATGTCTATATATTTTTAATTTGGATTTTTCAAAGTTTTCCCACCAAAGAAATCTTAAATAATCCCTATCCTTTTCTTTTAAACTTATTTGAAGGAATGCCTTTTTAATGTCCGCTACAACTCCTATTGCACCTACTCTAAACTGAAGTAATACACAAGGAATGAGCTCAATAAGATTTGGACCCTTTTCTAGACAACTATTTAAAGAATTTCCGTTTCTATCCTTGGCAGAAGCCTCAAAAACGAGCCTAATTTTAGTAGTTGCGCTGGAATTTTTGACCACTGCGTGATGAGGTAGGTAATGCGACTTATTTGCTATTCCATTGACTGGAACTTCTTCTATAATACCTGATTTTTCCCAATCAAGAAAAATATCCTCGTACTTTTTAAATATGCAAGAGTTTATTAGTTTTGTAGTACAAGATAATAACCTCTGTTTGTACAACCCAAAATTGTCTAAAAGATTAGGGTAGCCTTCAATAAATGGAAGGGACACTTCGTATCTATTATCTCTGTTAAGAGATATTGTTTCCAAGAAATTTGATATTGTTTCGTGTTCTAACATTTCTTTGGTCTTTACCTCTATTGGATCCCTAATACCTAGTACATCTAAATCCCAAAATTCTGATATTGAACAACAGCTTAAACAAGTATACGTTGAAAAACTGTTGGCTCTACTCTGTTTACCCATTATGGTCCACCCTAAACGAGTTTCTATAGCAAATAAGTTATTTTTGATTTGTTCTATAACCCCTGTGAAAAGATGGCCAATAATATCAGCGCCTAAAAGTACACTTATTTCTGAAATTTTAGAATTTATCTCTGAAATTACTTTATTCTTACTTTTTAGGTAGTCTATGCAAGCTGTACTACTAAGTCGGGGTATATAATTGCATAATTTAGTTTGTTCCAGAACAGAAACGTTGATTTCAAATGATTCGTTCAAATGCTGTATTAAAATGTTGTATAGATTATGACTTTTTAGTGTTGACTCTGTTCCACCAAAAACACTCTGTATAATTTGTTCTTCGGCACATTTTTTTGGATCTAGACTTCTTACACAATCTGATATAATATAGGACCTCTGTGATGCCAAATCCAATAAAGCTCTATTAGCGTTTTATTCTTATGGACAAGTTTAATAAGAATTGTTTGTAAAAGCGTTTCAGTACAAGTATTTATGCTAGTTAGTACGTTATTAACGTCTGAGGAATTAGTTGCATTAGCATTAGTACTCACTGAATTATCAGATACTAAACCTTTCTTATCGAACAAGTTATGACACATAATTGGGAAATGTTTTTTAGAGGAAAATAAACATTTAACGAAACTCATACATCTTTTAATGGTATAATTAGGTTTTAAACAAGCAAAACATGCCTTTTTTTCTGAAACTATATGTTTCCTTTCTTCAAGTGTTAGTTTTTGAGCCTTTATGCAGTCCTGGCTTGAATGTAATTTATCACAGAATAAGCAATTGGTGGGCTTCTTACCTAAGTCCTTTTGAGTGTCAGTTAATAAAGTAGCAACTGCGCTTGGTATTGCCTGCTCACTTCTTTCCTAACTGGTGATATGACTCTTCGCCCTTTTGTTACCGGCCCCAAAACTCGTACGTGCTAATGAAATACGTTGTTCACTGTCGACTTCACTACTCAGGAAATCTAATAATAAATTTAAATAATTAGTAGAGTCAGTGGATGCGGTTATTCGAAATCTGCTTTGAAATTGAACTTCTTTACATCTCCCAAGCTTTAAGAACTTCCTCAGGTAAAGCAGACTCAGCCAAAGGATATAGCATAGCAGCATACTTTTCAGATGTGACACCTAAAGTCTTCAGTGCTTTTAATTGTGTATCTAACTTATCAAAAAGAGTAGATAGAGACATACCTTCATCATTCTTGGTTGACTGTTGCAGTACGAGATTTAACAACTCTCTAACATAGACTTCGATTAGGATTTCATCTTTAGCAAACCTGTTTTTTAGCTTTTTAATGGCCTTCTCATGATTTTCTGCTGATGGTGGAAAACCGTCTACGACAATGCTTGCTTCAGATCCAGCTTCCATTGCTTGTTGCAGGTACTATATTTTGTCTTCTGGAGGAATATCAGGATCTTCATCAATTTTCTTGAATTGTCCCCAGAATCCGATCCAGTTTTTAGCATCCCCATTAAACTTTTTGAACTGCAACTTAGGTAGCCTAAAATTTTTCTTCCTACCACCTTCAGTAGTAGAGACAGAGCTGCTCATTGTTTCTCTTTGCTTCAAGAATGTAGCCATACGAGAATTACCAAGGTTCTTAAATTTTATGAATTGGTCTCTATACTGTTCAACTTGAAAGTACTCCTCAGAATATTCTTCATCTGTAAGTTTTGCAGAATATAACGCCTCTTCAATTTTCTGGTCAAGGATGAATAGACGTCCACCTTTATCTTCCAGTTGGTCTATAAAGATGGAGAGTTCTGCTTTGTCTATAGTGGTTTCCTTCAGAAGGTTTTCAATGTCCACACAGACCCTTTTAAAAGAAGTTCTGAGTTGAACCCTGTGTCTCTTAAGACCTTCAAGATCCTCCGCTGTCACAGTCGCCATAAATGTAGAATACGGAAAGATCTTGTTTTAATAAAAATAGCTTTTTTCTTTTACTGTAATGACTTTTTATTTTATTGATTGACAAAAGTTTTCAAAAACGTCACTATTCCATTATTTTAAAGAAAAACTGAATTAGCCATAGGCGTTCTAACTATTCTCAACAGCTATGATTATTTCGCCTCGTGTTCTGTGTAGGCTTTGTGTCTATTTCTCAGCGCCACTTTAAGAACAGCACTCTTAATTAGAACCCAGCAATTATCATATAAAAATGAGATTGAGATTCAGATTAGTCTACATTTTCTTTTAAAATACCGATTAGCTAACTTTCTAATGAAATTTTCTAAAGAAAATAGGCGTGTGCAAAAAGTAACTTTCCGTCTATATGCGGCAATATTGTCAAACTATGACAATTCATGGAAAACGTCAACTTTCCAGTTAGATTTGAATGTGAAAAAGCCTACTTTGGATAGTGATCGTAAAAAAGTATTTTACACAGAACCTTCCTCGATATAGAATTTGTAAAAGCAGGGAACTCTTAAGCACATAAATTTTAATAATTTAAATTAAAACCACCAAACCAAAAAACCCTTTTTCACATTTTTCTCTCCATCGATCTTTCTCTAGATCCCACCCGAATTCTCACTTCTTGTCCACTCGGTTTTCTTCGTCATGATCACAGTTATTGACCAATAATGATTGGCTGCTTTTAAAATGGTCCAGTTACACAAGCCCAATGAACGATTTTTATTTTTTCAATTCAAGTGGGTCCTTTTTTAATTAAAAACGATTCCTTTTAGCGCCATTTTTAATTTTTTGGGATATGGAATCTTTGACTTCTAAAATTATCAGATAACAATTTTAGTCGAAATCTGAAGACTTTAAAAAATAATTTTTATTTTAAAAACTGCTCACCCCGTATATAACTGTTTGGAAGTATAACTGGGTTTGAGCCAAAAAAAACCTCATCTGCATAAACAATTTAAAGTTTGTCTATTAAGCTGTTTTTGAGCTGTCGCGCCAACAGACAGACGGAATGGGGAAACAGGTTTTTTGTAATCAAGGGACCCTGAAACGTGAAAATCTAAAATATTTTCGGAAGTTGACTTTTTCACGATAACAATACTTTCCTTTTATAGAGGTAAGTAAAAAACTAGACTTATTAAAATTCAATGGATTTCTCTTTATGTGTAAAAGAAGTTGCCTATCTATTAACCACTTAGTGAATCTAGTACAATTTATTGAGTTCAATTTTTAAGTGTGATCTACTCATCTAAGGATCTACTCTTATTTGTTATTAAACCCGAGAATAACGATCAAGGAGAAGCGACAGTAGCTGTTGGTGCCTTTGATATCGGATGTACCTTTTTCACAGCATGACTTTGATTGATACACAACTTAGCACGCTGAGAAAACATGCTTATTTTCTACACTGAGCGAAATAGTTTGGCAAATTATCTGAAATCATTGTTATAGTCTATGCGCAAATGTTGTAATGTGATTTAATTAAATTGAAGTAGTGTTAATAGCAATGGTGAAATTTCTGCACCAAAATATAATTCATTATGTAATAATTAATTATTTATTATAAAAGTAAAAGATGTTTATTATTTTATAATTTATCTATAAAATTTGTTCAATATTTGGTTTATTTATTGTTAAAAATGTAATAAAAGCCCCATATTTAAATTAAATTACCTTCTCCTTAAGTAAAAATAAGGTATATAAAATTAAGGGTGCCAAAAAAAATTTAGGTAACAATTAAAAAGACATTAAGTTTGAGATATTTAACTAAATATTTGCAATGTGCTTATATTTTCAAAAATTTTTAGGTTTAAAAAGTAGTTACATATTTTTAGAATTTCTGGATTTATATTAAATTAAAAGGACTTTCAAGTTTATCACTCATTTCTGTATAAACAAGTGTTTTCTCACCAAGTTAAGCCAGATGTCATTTAAGGTTTATGTATTTAGAGTTAAATACCTGGCCTGGCTATCACCCAGACAATACAAATATGTCCATTGGACGTCCATTCGATATACAATTTTGGATGTCTAGACGTCCAAGAATGAGTTTTTTCTGGACTTCCGACATCCAATAAACGTCCAGTGAAGTATACAAATGGAACACTTTTGACCATTCAGAGGACGTTCAATTCTGGAATATACTTGGACGTCGAATACCGAACATTCAAAAAACTTCCAGGATTATATTTCCATTGAGACCACATCCCCACTTTTTTTACAGAACCGCAACTTACTACACACTATTTTATATTATTAATAATTTGTTTATTATTTTCGTAAACCGCCCCAACAAACAATAAAGTGCCGGGATATTGCTGGCCTTTTGCTGTAATTGAAGGGAAAATAAATGCGACGATTAAAAGATAAAAGCCTACTTTTGGCCTTTCGATAGTGGCCCAGCATTATGTTGCTTCATGATGGCCTTATGAAGAGTAAGTAACTGTATTGGGTAAAAGCATGGTAAAAGTCAAAAGGTTTTTAACTGCCGCAAACAGTCCAGGAGGCCCCCGTCTTGCGTTCATAGATGGAGACACCGATGATCGCTTGTTACATACTCAACGAGTGGACATGCGGGCCAGTCTCGTATTGCTGGTATTCAGTATTCATTGTAATTTTTTACTTTTACATGTTAATTTAGAATATTTTATTAATAATTTTTTTGAAGAAGACATTTTTTTCAGTATTATAATATTATATAGCTGAATTAAATAATATTTCTACAATATTCTATATTGAAATGCCTTTTGTTTTTGTATAGATATTATAGTTCAAACGGTGTACTACTGGTCAAAGGACACCATCGAATATTCTATGATCATGTTCCTAGCACATGGCCTTTATTAATATGGTAAAAGGCCAGCAATTTCCCGTTAACTTCCCATCAATAGGCCATTAATTGCAAAAATATTTATTTCTAGACATTAAAGGGGAAATGAAGGCCCATTAATTGGTTATGATAGCAAAGTGACTTCGGCCCGACTGTCGGACGTAGTGACCTATATATGCCGGCCTTTTAATTAAAAAAGTCAAATGGCCATCAATGTAATTGGAGGGTGACAGTTATTAGGCCTTTACTTCCCCTACACAAAATGTTTGTTGGGCTATACACCATTTATTTTTTTAATTAAAAATCGGTTGACCTGAGCAGGCATCGAACTCACGACATATCCATTATCGTTTTACCCTTTCAATCGCTAGACGAGCTCGACCAAGGAACCACTTGAAAACTTTTTACTAGATACAGTTATAATTGAATAAGATTTCAAACTTCCGCTGATAGAATGAAATGCAATAGATTCAAGTTGTCAATTTTTAATAAACAGTTATATTAAAAAAGAAGTATATATTAGATATAGATGAGTATTATCTGGTAGGCTTAATAAATAATGACCTAAGATGGACGTCCACTGGACGTCAAAATACTACTAAACTTAAAATTAAGTCCAAAAACAGACGTTCTCTGGATATCAATATTCAGCTGTCAATTTAATTAGCATAAACGGACGTACACTGGATGCCGGGATATGGACGTCCTGACCCTCAAATAGATCTAAAGTGGACGTACATTGGACTATGTGTGCTGTCTGGGCATAGACCAATTTTTTGAAATAGTACTTATTTAAGTATGCACCAATATTTCCAAAATCAACTCCAGTATGATTCATTCAATAAATGTAAATATGAATGGGCAAAACATCTTTATATTGACATAATTGTACCTTACAATTTAGCCATAATAAAGGGATTTCGCCCATTTTGACCAATCCTAATTGAAACACGCGGATTTATTATATTTTTTTAAATATAATTTCAGAATAAAATTAACAAAATCTCCAGTTCATTGTTTATTAAATTTATTTAAAAGAAGAAAACATATATTTCACAAAATACAATACCTACATATGAAAAATAAAATGTCAAAAATGATTAAATCATTATACTTAATATTTATACATTTGATAAAATTCTTAGTTTCCTAATAACTTTTTGGCACATTTTATATCTGTATTAGAATACCTAAGTGTGTAAAAAATCTTCATCTTATTATTACACAAAACAAACACCAAAAAATATCACTTAACATTGCTCACGTACTAAACACAACTTGGACTGACTTTGACAGATAACATCATTTTGAGCGATACACAACTTATTTTCGCACATGCGCGTTACAAAACGGTACACTAAAAACACCAAGCTGTCGCTTCTCATTGATCGGTATTCTCGGATTAAACTTTGCTTCGCTGTCACTTGAAGATTAAACTTCAGACTATCAAAAATATGATTAACAAAAATTCTTATGACTTAATAAATTGTAAACAAGTTATGTATTGGGCTTTAAAATTGATTAATGGAAATATTTTGACTTAGAGATCTCTTATAGAGTTCTTTAGCCTCTATTATTTATTTATAAGAAAAGTTTTATTGATTTAAGGTGAATAACTCTTTACATAACCTTAGTTTCATTTATTTATTGGATGTTTTTAATAAATTAGGTCCAATCTGAATTAGAAAATAAAACTGAAATACTTTTACTCGAGAATACCGATCAAGGAGAAGCGACAGTTTGGTGTTTACAGTGTACCGTTTTCTAACGAGCATGTGCGAAAATAAGTTGTGTATTACTCAAAATGATGTTATCTGTCAAAGTCAGTCCAAGTTGTGTTTAGTATGTGAGCAATGTTAGGTGATACTTTTTGGTTGTTTGTTTTGTGTAGTAATAAGATGAAGCTTTTTTACATACAGATATAAAATGTGCCAAAAAAGTTATTGGGAAACTAAGAATTTTATCAAGTATATAAATATTAAGTATAATGATTTAATCATTTTTGACATTTTATTTTTCATATGTAGGTATTGGATTTTATGAAATATATGTTTGTCTTCTTTTAAATAAATTTAATAAGCAATGAACTGCAGATTTTGTTTATTTTATTTTGAAATTATATTTAAAAAAATATAGTATAGTTTCCCTATAATGTAGACAAGAAAAGGACAAAAGAATGAGACTAACAGTCAAAAGTATGCGCCTAGTACATCGTACTAGGTAGTTGGTAGTAAAAATTACCTAATAGTGTCTTATTGGCTCTCCACTCATAATCTAGCCTATCGTCGAACGTAAGTCTTTGTGACACGGGAAGTTAGATTGTGAGGAATATTTTTTATTCATTATACCCTGGTCAAATACTCTAAACGGTGAAGACGACTAATAAAAAAAAAGAAGAAGAACATGACACATAACCAAACATTGTCAGATTTTCTAGAGACGTGATGAAGTTTTTGTTTTTCTCACGATATACACCCACCATAATCCTTCCTTCATGCACCCACCTAAGAGGTAAGTCTGATTGATTATAATAGGTTCTTTCGTTCGTCCCACTGGTGTAGGAATGAACTACACCAACGTACACTAAACCTTTCGTTCGGCCCGGTGTAAAATCCACTAAACCTTCATGTCGGCGATGTGGTGTCCACTGGTGGATATTTTCTCCACCAGCTATTTAGCAGGAGTAAATTACACTCGACATGTATATAAGGAATAAGGAGGGAAGTAAACTAAGGTAAATAAGGTGGTGTAACTGGTGTAATTTACACTGGTGTACACTTCACCAATAGCGAACGAAAGAACCTATTATATCGTTCTTCTGTAGTATCGGTGTGGTGCTTAAAATCATAAATATTTTATAAGAAGTGTAAATCAATTGGTAGACGAGTCGCTTGTTCTCAAATAATGATAGAGCATTAGCTTCAGATGAATGTAAAATGTAAGCTTCTTACTGAATCTTCCGAAGAAATACCATTATTCTTTTCACTAGGAAAAAAACTCGTGTAAAATTCAAGAATCTGAGTTTATTTCAACATCTCTCTTTGTATAGGATAATATTAATTCAAAGACATCTAAAGCTAATGAATTACCTATTACTAATAAAGTAACTCATCATTATAAAAGTGTTTAGAGGAAATCAAAATATTGGTACTTCGTAATAAAATTGCAGACAAGGCACTATGTACACCTATTTTTGTTTTTTTAGAGATGTGTAGGAAAATCCATAGTACACAAATGGCAACGGAAAATGTAGAGGTTTACTATAAATAAAGTGACCCAAAGATGCTATAGAAGTATTACTGTAATTTTTGTTTCAAGATTTTAAAATATTTCTATTTTACTGATATTTTTATCTCAATTCTAACACTTATTATTAAAAGCATCAAAATGTAAATAATTTATAAATATCTCATAATACAGATCTTATATATAATTTTTTTTTAGCAAATAAATTTAAATTTTTGGTTTTTGTATGTATGTATTGTATTATTTTATTTTTTTTTTAAATTTGCTTTATTTTTAAAATAAAATGTATTTTGTATTTAAGTATGGGTTTTATTTTCTAAACTATGGTACGGCATTACAAAAAAAAATTGAATATGCCATGAATATTCAAAATACCATGAATATAGGCATACATAGATATCCTCAGCAAATCCAGAGAATATGCCATACATATATTTTGGCAGATAAAAACATATCGTGGGCATATGTTTCATGGTGACCTTGAATATTCCTGCAATCTTCCTATCATATGCCATGGCGGATATGGCATATCCATGGAATATAGGAGTATGCAGTTGAGATATGCATTGAATATTCATGCAATATTTTTGTGCTGTCTGGGATATCTAGTAAAAAGTTTTCAAGTGGTTCCTTGGTCGAGCTCGTCTAGCCATTGAAAGCATAAAACGATAATGGAAGTGTCATGAGTTCGATCCCTGCTCAGGTCAAGTGATCTTTAAAAAAAAATTAATGGTGTATAGCGGTTTGCAAAAGTAATAAACAAATTATTAATAATACATAATAGTGTGTGGTGAGTTGCGGTCCTGTAAAAAAAGTGGGGATGTGGTCTCAATGGAAATATAATCCTGCACGTTTTTTAAATGTCCAGTATTCGACGTTCAAATATATTCCAGAATTGGACGTCCTCTAAATGGTCAAAAGTGTGCCATTTTTATACTTCACTGGACGTCCATTGGATGTCAGAACTGCAGTGACGGCTCGTGGGGTGGTTCACAGTGACAGAATATAGGTATCAGTACAGATGTATGAAAGAACTTCCCGTGTTTTAGGATGTTTATAATATACCTTTCTAAAACACTAACAGTTTTTTACCTATATTTGTACCGGGATCTATATTCTGCTACTGTGAACCCCCAAAATTTTGGTCACGAGCCGCCCCTAGTAGGAAGTCCAGAAAAAACTTATTTTTGGACTTCTAGACATCCAAAATTGTATATCAACTAGACGTCCAATGGACATATTTGTATTGTCTGGGTGATAGCCAGGCCAGGTATTTAATTCTAAATACATAAACCTTAAATGACATGTGGCTTATCTTTGCGAGAAAACACTTGTTTCTACAGAAATTAGTAATAAACTTGAAAGTCCTTTTAATATAATATAAATCCAGAAATTCTAAAAATATGTAAGTACGTTTTAAACCCAAAAGCGCATTGCAAATATTTTGTTTAACCTCTCAAACTTAATGTCCTTTTAATTGTTACCTAAATTTTTTTGGTACCCTTAATTTTATTTACCTTATTTTTACCTAAGGAAAGGTAATTTAATTTAAATATGGGACTTTTATTACATTTTTAACAATAAATAAACCAAATATTACACAAATTTTATAGATAAATTATAAAATAATATACGTTTTTTACTTTTATAACAAATAATTATTACATAATGAATTATATTTTGGTGCCGAAATTTCACCATTGCTATTAACCCTAACTACTTCAATGTAATTAAATCACATTACAACATTTGCGCATGGACTATAACAATGATTTCAGATAGTTTGCCAAACTATTTCGCTCAGTGTAGAAAATAAGCATGTTTTCTCAGCATATTAAGTTGTGTATTAATCAAAGTCATATTGTGAAAAAGGTCCACCCGATATCAAAGGCATTGACAGGTACTGTCGCTTCTCCTTGATCGGTATTTTCGGCTTTTCAATCGGTGTTTTTATAAAGATATTGGACTCTGCTATCTCCAACACGAAATATTATTCCCATTAGCTGAATCTTATTTTGACAACCAGCCAAACTGCAAATTCGTCATAGAAAAGTTATTTTTTTTAATTTTACCAGCTCTTTTAACCGACTTCAAAAAGAAGGAGGTTCTCAAATTGTCATAATATATTTTTTTATGTATGTTCAGCGATAATTCTTTAAAACGGAGTCCGATTTTGGTCAAGATGTAGTGATGGCATCTGCACGATTTTGAAGTCAGTTTTTAAAATTAATTTTATAATTTGTTGCGATGTGCTCCCTTCAAAGATTTTTACAGACTGACTTGATTTTAGGTACTCTTATCTATAAGTTTTCTGTTTCCATGGTAAATAAGAAATTTCTTTCATTTTGACATAATTTGTCATTGTTTTTTTTTAAATTTGAATAAAATCTCTTAGTTTGACCTTTTTTATTTGAATATTGTAATCTCAATTTACTTTTATGATATAACTTTTCCCCATTAGTATTTTCTCTAATACTTCATCTTTATTTTAAACTTGTTTTTGTTAACAATAGGGGAAACTGGCCTCAAATGACATACTCGGGTAAAATGACATATCGACCACATTGTTACTTTAAGACGTGACAACGTCACCCTAAATAGCTAATTAGGCATTCCAAACAAATGAAATACCAGTGGGCAGGTGTGGTATATCTAAGGGTGGCGACATATGGTGTATTCTATCTACTTTACGTAAAATCATGAATAATGGATTACATTTAAATATTTTATGTCAAACACAATAAAAATAATATTTAAAAAACCCACCTATACATTTCTTCATAAATTGGCAGGCTTGGCGAATACTACTTCGAATAAAAATAGCGTCCAAGTTGCAAGACTATGTCGCTACCCCCTTAAATATACAAGAATTTCCCACTGGCACCTATTGTTTGACAGCTCGTTGGAATGCCTAATTGCATATCATTTACATCCGTGACCACAGTCAAGTTTATTCAGCGTGGCAGGCGGCACGCGTCTGGACTAAATACCAAAAAGTCGTTTTTCTCGATCCAAAAAAATATTTGTGTGGTGACTTAATTTGGCTGTAATAATTTATGAGAAGCAATAAGCCTAAGTTGACTCAGTACAGGTAATTAAATAGACATTTTTTCTTTATTTTAATGTAATTAAACTTTTAATTTATTTATTTTATATATATTTTTAAATAATTTTCAAGGAATAATTGTTTTGGATAAAATGACATATACAATATTGGGGTAAAATGACATAACTATGTCATTTTAGGCTCCCACTGCTTGATGGTCACGTTAGCCACAAACAATTAGAAGTTATCCACTTATTATACTCAGGCAATTATAAAGTGGCTCAAGAATAATCCTGGTCGAATGGTAACTTTCTTTTATGTAGAAAAAAATTTGCTAAAGCCTATGAACGTAGTGCAATAATGGAAAATTCCGTTAGTAAGTTCAAAAAACTGAAATCCATTCATTTAAAGCAAATATTTTTCCCTGTTGGGTGTTTGCTGCTTCTTTAACAACATTTCTAAACAAAATGATCTCGAATCACAAACACTAGACCACCAGCCTCCACTCACACCCCCACTACCATCAGACGCTATTGAGATTACGCACTTACCTGGATCATCAAATACCTCTCAGATAACTCTAAATAAAGAAGGTATACTAGATTGTAGTCAAATTTTCGTAGAGAGAATAATTCCAATATCAAAGGGTTCCACGTCTTTTGAACGTAAAAGACAAGGAACGGTTATGCTAATCACAACACCAAACTTAGAAGAACTCAAGGCTAAAGAGGAACAGAAACATTTAATCTTGGAGCGTCGAGGAAAACGTAACCAGGTTAAAATTAAGCTGTGAGACGATGAAGATGAACCAGAAATCCAATACTCATTTGCTGGGATTGAAGATGACGAGGAAGACAATACATGTATTTATTATAATAGCCTTTATTCTCAGTCGAAATCAGGCGAGCTTTGGCTGCGGTGTCCAAAATTTAAGAAGTGGTAAAGTCATGCAGAATGTGCTGGTGTTTCCCCACAAACAAAGTTTTTTAGTGGCAAACTTTACGAATAATTTTTTGTTTTTTTTTTAACGTCTTGAGCTGTTTTACGTTCTAGTTGGGTATGTTGACCCGTTTACTATTGTTTATTTTATTAAAATAAAACTCTTTTGTAATGCTTCTTCATTTTTTATTTTCAACCCTTTTTATAGTCTTTCTATGACTATGTCATTTTATCTTGGTACAAGCCTAAAATGACATAATGCACAGTTTTCTATTAATTTAGATGACATTGCTTCAAAATGTAAAAGTTCAACGTTTTGTGCCTATAACAGGAAGCGGCATAAACTAACGACCCCATTAAACACTAAATGGATGCTTAAAGTTTTCTTTTTCCAAGTTTTGTCAAAGTTTTTGCTCAGGATATGTCATTTTAGGCCAGTTTCCCCTACTATATTTTCTTTAATTTAAACACTTTACTAATAGCATTTTTTGTACAAAAGGTCCCTAATTCTTGATGTTATATTTACTTTCTAATGATTTTTGTTCATAAAATGTCCATCTACCATGATGTTTTTAATTAAAATTAATGAAATATCCTTAGAAACGTTCTTTTACACTGGATTAGCCCTTCATATTGGTTTTACTAGCAGACTGTTTAATTACAAATTATCTTGGTTCATCAAATATCAACAGAAATACCTATTGTTATCTAACTTTCAATCTAAAACACTATACTGATTTCTATAATTGTTTAAATTTGATACTGGGTTCCTTTTTAAAATTATACTAAAGTTTCACTTTTAATAGTACAACTCATTCTATTGAAAGGTCCTATTCAATATTTTATTTGAAAAGAAAGGTCACCATTATTGATACCATTACAGTATATTGAATAAGATAGAAATAGGTCAATAGTATGTCTTAAATTTTAACATAATAGGTAAAAGAGAAAATAAATAGTATATCGGTTACAGTGAAGGAAAGAGGATAATTTAAATTTATAGTTAAGAGAGTTAGATATATAGTATCAAGTTGTATAAAGAGTTTTATATCTCAAGCAGGCGACATATCATAGTAGTGTAGTGATGGGAACATTCTCTTCCAGTTTAGAAAATTTGGCACGAAATCCGTAGACACCAATGAGGTTGAATACTAAGGAGATGACATGCCAAAAAAAAATGACACCCCTTCCCCCACTCTTAGTGGTCATGTCATAGTTGTCAAAGAGCTGTCAGAACTTTGTTCAAATTTAAATATTTCGACGTTATTTCTATCTTAATAAGTGTTTTTTTTTTAATTAATTTGTATAAAAATCATGACTAAGTGTTCCAAAATTAATTATAAAAACTCTTCAGTGAAAGAGCGTAAGAAAATATCTAATTTAAGTTTTCACAAGTAAGTATAAGAAGTGTACTTAGAATTTTTTTAGAATGCTTAACTTTTTTTTATTATAGGTTTCCAAAAGACAAACAATATCTCAAAATTTGGTCTTAATTTGTGGGAAAAGACCAATTTGAGCCTAAACCGAATAGCATGTTGTGCTCTATTCACTTCAAGGAAGAATTTTTTGATAAGAGTGAGTTTAGGGTCAGATTGAAGAAGAATGCTGTTCCGACAATAAATGAATGTTTAGATAGTATATACTTTATATACAATAAAACTTAAATAACTAAATAAACAACATTGGCTTGACTAACTTTATAATAAAGACAAATAACTATATTAAAACTGGAAATTGTATTCCTTTGGAGGAATTAACTATTTTAAAGTGCAATATAACAAGCCAGTTAAATGTTACTTTAAAGGAATATGCAATGTCTGATAATATTGACGATTTTAAGAAAGTGAATGTTATTGAAAATGACCATGATTATTTACCAGATCCAGTCTCCTCCTTTTATAAATATATATTCACTTACATTTCTGGATATGTTGTTTATTATTTAAAAAAGAAAATCATTTGTGAACAATGTCTAGATGCTTTAATAAGTAAAACTAGAGATTTGTTTCTATTTTCATTCATTGATATAAAGAATAAAAATGGTTTGCAATATCCATCGGAAGATGTAATAAACATTTGTTTAAAATGTGAAAAAATATTAAAAATTATGAAAGACTAAGAAAAAAATATCAGTTGATATCATCAGCATATTAGTTTTAAAAGAATTCATAAATTCTAATGTCTTTTCGAATATTATGCAGCACAGTTTGGACCAGTTTGTGTTGGATAATCATAGAATAATATTAATCAAGTGCATACTTGATAAATATGTTAGTATTCGACTAACATATCTCACTAAAACTAGAGTTAATAAAGCAGCTAGCATAAGACATCAAAACAACAAAACAGTGTTGTTTAAAGGTCAATAAATATTTTTTTAAATATTAAAAAAAAATTTGTAGTGTCTTATTGAGAATGCGACACAGAAAAACTAAAGAGTTACCTATAATTTTACCAAATTTGGCAAAAGTTTTTGGTGTCACAAGATACGTTACACTTATTTAAACTATAATTATATATTTTTTGATGTTTTTTAAGAAAATCATATAGGTACTTTTGTTGGGAGCTTATAAGTAACTTCAAAATTAAAATGAAGAATATTCGCATTCTAAGCATAATCTTATTTTTAATCAGACTCTTCAGTTGTTCTGTATCCTTTTCTCAATGAGACATCTTGTATATAAACTTCCCACTTGAACAATTTTATATTTTTCAAGTATGTACAATACAGGTGTATCAGAAATTAAAGCAAAAAGACAACTTATAACAAAGGTTTAAATTTAGTAATGTCAAGTCATCCTTGCACCCTAAAAAAGTACCAATGAAGAAATTATTCCTCCAATGCAACCAAACAGTTATTTTTAGGATAAGATTTTGTGTCAAATGTTATCCACAGCCACAGGGTTTCTTTTTAAATGGCATGACATTCAAAATTTTGGTTAAAACAATTTTCATCATGCACTTTTCTTGGAAATTCACAATGCTTTATTAGGATTAAAAACACCAGTTTCTAGAAACTTTTTCACTATAACACTAACATTACTGATCAGAAAAAGTGGTTAAAGTTTTCTTTTTGTAATCACAAATCGCAACTGAATGCCTATTTTTAAAATAAATTATCTCTATAATTCCATTTGTATAGTTGTATGCTGTGCATCTGTGAGATTGTTGTTTATTATACATAGGTACCAATAATAGAAATCTTTAGTAAGTACTTGCTTGCAATTTTAGTAATATATGTACCTACACTATGTAATTAATTATTTTAAACATAAATAAAACCATCAACTATTATCTGAGTCTTTTTAGTTTCGATTGGTTTTGACAGAGTAGTTTTGATCATGGTTTTCTTCTATCTATTTTTAACCATAAAGTCATACCTAGCTAAATTTTTGGTCTTTTTAAACTTTTGACTGTAGCGGGTCATATTTTTAATGTATGTCATCTACAGCAGAAAGACCTAAATTTAAAAGTAATTAATTGTCCTTTCTACAAACTCGGCTGTATTTTTACTGAAATATATTTATTCACAATTCACGTAGTGGTTTGGTTTTTGGTTTGGTAATTTGATGTCATAATTCTCCTCATTGTCAGATTTTGACATTGGCAGCTTTGATCAAGATAAGAGAGTCCTTGAACGAAAAATCGTAGTTCGGGTTTTAGTTTTAAAGCACAAAGAGATTAACAAATCTGATGCACAGTGTTATTCGAACGTTGATTTTCGATCACACAGGTCATATATCGGACGGTTTCGGCGAAGACAGAACAATATAATAATATTAATCCCTTTTATGGTCTTGCCATTGGCTTGGTCGGAAAACGGTTAATAAATAATAGTAAATAGTGTAGAAGTCATAATTGTGCAATGTCATCAAATTAATTTCGAATAGATAAAATTAATTCTGATGCCTTGGTAGGATTCCCCACTCGACCATTCACTGTTGGGTTCTAATTAACAGTGCTGTTCCTAAAGTGGCGCAAGGAAACAGTAACAAGGCCTGTCTGTAGGGGTGTAGGAGTATTAGAGTACTAATACACCTGCACTATGGAGTATTAGACTACTAATACAATCCATAACCTACATAGAACACTAGGCTAATGACCTTAGATGTTGAAGCCGTACACCAAATAAAAAAAAAAAAAAAAATTTCGAATAGATCATGTTGAAACAAATCTTAGGTAAGTAAGTCATTTAAAAGTTGTAATTCTGCATACGGACTTTAATTATATTTGAATATGACCCTGCTTAGACAACCATTTAAGCCACGCTCAGTGGGGTAATTTTTAATAAAACGTATCATATGCAAAACAATTGCCTCATGGCATTTCTATTAGACATTCCAACGACCTGTCAAACAATAGGTGCCAGTGGGAAATTCTTGTATATTTAAGGGGGTAGCGACATAGTCTTGCAACTTTGACGCTATTTTTATTCGAAGTAGTACTCGCCAAGCCTGCCAATTTATGAAGAAATGTATAGGTGGGTTTTTTAAATATTATTTTTATTGTGTTTGACATAAAATATTTAAATGTAATCCATTATTCATGATTTTACGTAAAGTAGATAGAATACACCATATGTCGCCACCCTTAGATATACCAAACCTGCCCACTGGTAATTCATTTGTTTGGAATGCCTAATTAGTATTATAATATAATAATAATAATAATAATAATATAATAATAATAATAATAATAATAATAATAATAATAATAATATAATAATAATAATAATAATAATAATAATAATAATAATAATATAATAATAATAATAATAATAATAATAATTTATTTCCCAAATAACAATATACATACAATCTTAAAATTAATTAAATACATGATATAAAAAAAAGAAATCACAATAAAGATGAACTTTATTTCACACATATTTATATTGTGGAAAATAAATTGAGGGCAGTCCCATGAAGACGAACTTGTTATGGGACATCAATTAATCATCGGCACATTAATGTAAATATTATGTAAGATAAAAGTGATAGTAATAGTAATAATAATAGTAATAGTAATATAATTATAATTCAAGATAATAATAATAACAATACCAATAATAACATCAATAATAACATTGATAATAAAAATAATAGAATTTTAATTGAACCACAGAATAACCACTAAAGTATTCTGTGATTATACCTCCATGGTAGACACATACCATTTTATGTTAAGTTTGAGATAATTTGTAAGGATTGCGTCATTTTACTTTGAAAGTCAATATTTCCATCCTGTACTGTTGACGTCGATTTGTCATTTCGGAACGGCCTTAGGGTCATGATGCGAATGGTACTGGGATTTTAGAAAAACCAATGAGAGTTTTTATTAGAATTTTTGTTTATTTTGAATTTATTATAAAGATTAAAAATAAAGGAATTGAAAAAGAAGGTATTTTTATATTATAAAATTGGAACTTATAAAAGTCAGATTTAAAGCAGAAAGAAAAGTTTAGTCAGAGGAGGAAGTAGATCATAACAGTAAGATGAAGCAAGGCAGGAACATTAACAGAAGGCAGGAGAAAAGAAGTTAAAAAAAAGCAAAATGTTAAATCAGAGGTACATAGAGAGAGAAGGGGACTGGAATAAAGGGTATTTATTTATTCCAGGTAATTTAAAATTTTTATTTAAATATTGCTATTTGTTTGAGAATTCCAATATTCCAAAGCTACCTCGACGGGGTGGAATTATATCAATACAGGGTGTCCCGAAATTAGACGGTCATATTTTAACAGCGTAATCTACATCCTAAAATAGGAGTAAAAGTTTATATAAACAAAGGTCCGAAAACGTTTCTTTTTCGAGATACAGGGTGTTAAAAGTGAAGTCCTGATGACACATTTTTGTAAATATTTTCTAAACGCTTAAAGATAACTAAATGAAATTTGGTACAAATGCTCACCTTTTTACGCTTTATGTAATGGACTAAATGTTAGTTTTTTGATCATCTTCATAAATGGGTAAATTAGGGGGGGCTTAAGGTAAAATTGCCCTAAGTTTTTTTGTTGTCAGTTTTTAACATTTTTGACTAAAAATTTGGAAACCCAATATTTTTTTTTACAATAAAGCTACTCTTGCTGCATCTCGCTAGGATGCACCATTTTCAAGAGAAACGCATTTGAAAATTTCATGATAAATTAATATTATCTTATTCGAAAGTGCAAACAAAAATTAGTAGGCCTGGAATCCAATAGCTCCTTTTCAATTTTTTGAGACGCTGTGATAAACAAAAATTGTCTGTCAATTGTGTAATTATTTGTACTTTTTTTGCGTGAAAGAAAAATACTTCTAATAAATGGAGAGCTTTTCAAATATAGAATTGGCAGATATTCATTTTGTATATGGTTTGTGTAATGGAAGGGCAAGAGCAGCGGTTCGAGCATACCGTAGACGGTTTCCTAACCGAAGAATTCCTGACTACCGTATATTTATTAATACACATAGAAATTTGGTTGACCATGGTTCATTTCAACGTGATCGTGGACAAGGGAGACCACATGGGAACAACAATTTTGAACACACCCTTAATTTATTTGAAGAGGACCCAAGAAGGAGTATTCGAACTGTTTCCACCCTTTCAGAAATACCACGAGCAATAGTAAGTAATAATTACTTCCCTTTTTCTTTATACTATTTTGTGATTCTTAGTTTTTATTGCTCAAATTTACAAGTACACGTATTAGAAATTAAAAGTTTAAACAAACCGACTTCACAAACGTGCAGATGCCATCCCCACATCTTAACCAAATTTATATGAGACTTCCCCTAAGGTATCCCCTTACTAACAAAAAACAAAAATCATATAAATCGGAAGGGGTGGTAAAGCATTATCGCTAAACATACATAAAAAATGAAGAGTTTGAGGATTTTCTCATGGACCCAATTATTAGATTTTGTTTTTTTTTTTTGGAGTGAGGGTAGCCATATGTGAGTAGTAGGGATTAAGTGTAACGGTTTCTCACAAGTCAATTTAATTGGCGACCGGTTTCGAAGCTGTCACTTCATTAGATTTTGACCAAATTTAATCTATAAAAAAAAATCATTGAAATCAGACACCGTGTTAAAAAATTATCGCTGAACATACATAAAAAAAAAAAATATCGCGACGAATTGAGAACCTTCTCCTTTTTTGAAGTCGGTTAAAAATAACACAAACAAGTTTCAGATTAAAGGCATTTTTAAATTCTTACTTTAGTTTACGTGTCTTTTAAAAAATATGTTTATTTAGATTGGAAGAATGTTAAGAATGCAGGGTATTCATCCCTATCATTATCAGCGTGTTCAAGCCTTAAGACCCCACGACTTTTTACCACGAATGGAGTTTAGTGAATGGATAAGAAACCATCAGGAACTGCTTCTTTTTATTATATGGAGCGACGAGGCTACATTTAATAGAGATGGTGTTTTTAATATTCACAATCACCATTTTTATTCACAAGAAAATCCTCGGGTGGTGCGACGTCGATTTTTTCAAGATAGATTTTCTATTAATGTTTGGGCGGCAATAATCAATGACAGATTAATTGGGCCGATTGAAATTCCTGCTCGGTTAAATGCAATTGAGTATCTGATTTTTTTAGAAACCCACCTTGTACCCATTCTGGATAATCTCCCATTAAATATTCGACATCAGATGCACTTTCAGCACGACGGAGCCCCAGCCCATTATTGCGTTAATGTGAGAAATTGGCTAAATGCAAGATTTCCGGGTAGATGGATAGGAAGAGGTGGTCCCATACCGTGGCCACCTCGATCTCCGGATTTAAATCCATTAGATTATTACTTTTGGGGTCTTATAAAAGATATGGTATACGCTACAGAAGTTGACAGTGCGGAAGAGTTGCGTGAAAGGATACGTTTGGCAGGGAATGAAATATGGCAAAATAATTTTGAAGTAATGCGAGCTTCACATGCAATTACCCGTAGAGCCGAAATGTGCCTTCGTCAGCAAGGCAACGTTTTTGAACACTTACTTTAAGTGTTGTATAAATTGATATTTTTAGTAGAGTTTTTGTTATTTTTAATAGAATTTTTGTTATTTTTAGTAGAATTTTTAGTAGTATAGACAAAACCAATTTTTGAGAATCATTTGTTTATCGTCGTCATTTTGACCTATTTTAAGTCATCCTTAGAAAAATAAAAGTAGATAATTCACGTTAAAAAGCTTAAAATTATTATCAAATAGCATTTGCAATAATTAAAAGTAGGTAACTAATGATTTCTTCTCTAACTCAGTCAAACTTCATATTTTCAAGAAATTACCAGCTATTCTTAATTTCAAATACAGTTTTGCTATAATTTTACGATATTTAACGTATCTGACTTATTTTTACTATCCTAAGGATTGCCCTAAAAGAGTTTAAACGTCGGCAGTTAAAGAAATAAATTCTCATCAATCATTTTATTGGGCAAAAGCCAACCAAACCATTAAAAAAATAATTGATTAGTTTAAGTTTAAATACTATTTAGTTTTACCATTTAAAGTTTCTTTATAAAATAAACATTAAATTAAAGCTAAATACATTTCTTTAGTCACCGGTTTTCCAAACCTGAAAAAAAATTCTGATTCCACAGGCCTGCTAATTATTGTTTGCACTTTCGAATAAAATAATACGAACTTATCATAAAATTTTCAAATGCTTTTTTCTTGAAAATGGTGCGTCCTAGCGAGATGCAACAAGAGTAGCTTTATTGTAAAGAACATTGGGTTTTCAAATTTTTTAGTCAAAAATGTTAAAAACTGACAACAAAAAAACTTAGGGCAATTTTACCTTAAGCCCCCCCTTCCAATTTACCCATCTATGAAGATGATCAAAAACTAAGATTAAGTCCATTACATAGAGCGTAAAAAGGTAAGCATTTGTACTAAATTTAATTTAGTTATCTTTAAGCGTTTAGAAAATATTTACAAAAATGTGTCATCAGGACTTCACTTTAAACACCCTGTATCTCGGAAAAGAAACGTTTTCGGACCTATGTTCATATGAACTTTTACTCTTATTTTAGGATTTAGATTAAGCTGTTAAAATATGACCGTCTAATTTCGGGACACCCTGTATATACCGTCAATACATTAGCTGCTATCAAGAAAGAAAAAATTTAAACATGTTAAAATATTGGGTAATATAAGATGGTTTTCGTGAGTCTATTGTAGAGCTCTGGTTAAAGCCCCTTTTTTGAGATATTAAAACCCGTACTGTAAAAGGAAAAACGGAAAAGACAGTATTATTATTTTTTGTTACATACTGTCAAAGTAAACTATGGACTGTATTTTTTTTAACGGAAACAAGATTAATACTCTTGTTAGTCACATTTTTTCCTAAGCATATTAATCAAAAAAACGATATAGCATGGCAAATCGTAAAACTAGCTTTTTTTCATTGAAAAATAGCCGAATAAAACTCGGATATGGGCGATTTGGTTTATTTTCAATTTGGCAAAAAGGGTGTAGACAAATGAACGTTTCCGTATTTGATTTATTCGAAGAAAATGTCGCGTTATTTCCATCTGTTACGCAACCGTTTCCTGAACTTCCTCGAGCGACTCGACGACTCATTCCGAGCAATCAAATTGAAATTTTAAACGAAAGAGAATAGTCGGTTGACATTTATAACCGCGAAACAAAATGTCTCGGCTAATGGACTGCTTTTTTATGTAAAAATATCAGAATAATAATCGTCTAGAAATTAGAGACACGGTCGTAGATTTATAACAATAAAGAAAACACGATTTGTAGTGACATTTGCAGGTTTATATAACTTAGACCAGGGTCGATAGATAATTGGTGAAACAAAAAAAAAAACAAAAAAATGATGGTAGGATGAAACCCATTGGAAAAGGAAGAGAATATAACAAAAATGAATGAGAAAAATAATTTACGGGCGATTGAGGTCGGGAATTGGAAGGGGGTGAGTTTTTAAGGGCAAAAAAACGGTTTATCTCGATTTCCTATAAAAAAAGTTAAATAGCAAAGTTTTAGATAATAGAAAGATCTACCACTTTCGTATTTACACTTTTTTCACATAACCTGAAAATTTATGTTAAAAATTCAAATAACCAAGTTTTTGGTTTTTTATTTTTATCTTTAACAAAAATAAAAAAAATTCACGAAATTTGGTTAAAATTTACCTTTTTATGTCCTAAACACAAAGTAATTTTTTTGATTTAAAATATTTATTTTTTCACCCTATTTTGACTTAATATCGAAAAGGCACCCTAATTTTCAATCGAAAGTTTTCCCGTCAACATATCTGCTTTTTAAAAAAGTCGGTGGGCTTTTTGTTCCTTAAAATCTCTACTTTCTGATGGTGTAAAAAATATATACATTACTATGGTAAATGTTCTCAGAAAATGCAAAGAAACGAAAAATTTTTTTTTTATAATTATGTACAATTTGGAGCTATTTATTAAAATGTACACTTTAATTACTCAAAAAACGTAAGATTCCATGTTACATTGATAAACAAAAAAAAACAGAACTTCTACAAATTAAAATTAAAAGAAATGATAATGAATATTTATAATATTTCCTTTTAATAAAAGACATATTAAAACAATTAATCCAAAATTCGTTCAAATAAACAAGTAAATCAAATATTAAAGACATACCTTATTATTTAGTATCTTTTATAACATCCTGTATATGTTATTTTAAAAAAAAAATCTTGTTAAATATACAAGAAACAATTATCATGAACAAAATTTGTGCAAATAAACAAGTAATTCAAATATTATTAACATACCTTATTATATGGTATCTTTTATAACATCCTGTGTATGTTATTTTAAAAAAAAAATCTTGTACAAAAAACAATTATCATGAACAAAATTTGTACAAATATACAAGTAATTCAAATATTATTAACATACCTTATTATATGGTATCTTTTATAACATCCTGTATAATAATATGATAAGTAACTTTTATTTAA